>CM021100.1:634745440-634874317 GCA_007115665.2 Sequoiadendron giganteum
TATATAAAAATACTTTTTCAAAGTCATGGATAACAATGGCTACAAATATGTGTATGTTTATGATTTTTATATGTTTTTTGTACAGATGAACCCAAATAACTTTTTCCATACCAGCGCATCTGAACCTGAACCAGTAACATAGACTAGAAGCCATTTACTTCAATGAAACAATCAATGCCAAGAAGCTAGATATATAGCTAAGATAATTGGAGTTATATTTTTCTTTAGCTATAAATTAAATACCAAAAAGACCCTCCAGACGCAAAACATTAAATGATCAAACACACTTGAATTGATTTAAGATTTTTTCAGTCAAATGCAAAATTAAGGATGCCTTCCAATGCTAAGAAGAATGAGTTTTGAGATAAAAATGATACTTTTATTGCAACCTTGGACGAGAATGTGGACTTAACATAACCATATGTTTTGCAGATGGATTTGGAACAAAATTTCAACTTGTAACTTGTATCCTCTCATGAGATGAAACTTATCATTTTCCAGTCAAGTAGAAGGCTAGAAGCGAGTGCCCATCACAGCTTTGTTTTTTCTTCCCTGAGTTGGCCTGTACACCTGAGTTGACCTAATGGTGGAGAACTTGTACTCTTGAAAGAGAGGTCACAAGTTCAAATCCTGCAGGGGGTAAGGTATGTACACCTCGTATTGTGGAGCACGAGTTAGGTGCCTCCCTCATATTGGGAGTACGAACAGTCCCATATACTGTAAGCCATCTGTAGACCCAAAAACAGACCACCTGGTATCGTGGACTATAAAAGGACTTTTCCTTTCCTTTCTCCCCCTCCTCTTCTCAAATAAAGGCAATGCTATGCTAGGAAAAAAATTTAATATCTTAAGTAGATGCTACAAGGAACGTGCCACGAAATAAAATAAGTTTGATTTAGCCCCAACTAGGGAAAATCCTCAGGCATATGAAAATTGCCGTGCCTTATGGCAAATAAAGGTATTAGCTTCAATATGCATGCATAACTACCTCAAGCTAGGGTTAGCTGTAACCATAGTCACAAGTTTGGTTGAACCTCAAGGATTTTCCCCAAACCTCAAACTTTTTATGATGGTCAAACCTATCAGAATGGATGTCTGGTCAACACATTCCCTATAACATTCTTTTGTAGTGCAAATCTGTTTTTCAGACCCTGTATGCAATGCCTGTCATTTCTAGCTCGCATCAAGTCACATTCTTTGTAAAATCATGTCAAGATATAAATCAAAATCTGGATTATTGTATTGGTGATACAAATATATTGGATCAGGATGTTAGAACTAACTCCAGTAATGGTCATGTATTATATGAAGATCATAGGGCAGATTTTGATTTTGAAGATGTGTAAATTGCAAGGTTACCCCAAGTTTCCGGGACGGGGACGGCAGGGGACGGCGGGACGAGTCCCCAAGTTTCCGATTTTTGAGGCCAAAATTAGGGACAGCAGGGGACGGCTATATAAAAATATAGGGAAATCTTAAATATTCATATGATAACATAGATAAGGCATGCATAATACACATTATAGAACACTAACATATAACATTTGTGTCCAACATTATGCCAATACTCAATACGCATTCAAAATTAACATACACGAATCATGAAACAACCTCCAAGTTATAATTTATAAACTTATATCAAAATGCCCAAAGGCTACATTGCTGCCATATAGTTTTCAAGTTTGCTATGAAAATCAAAATACAATGTCAGTAATGAATACAGAATACTGAATAAACAAAGTCAAAGAGCATTGCTGCCCCTAATCATCCCTCATAACTGCATCAAAATCAGAGTCATCCTTTAAATACAATGTCAGTAATGAATACAGAATACTGAATAAACAAAGTCAAAGAGCATTGCTGCCCCTAATCATCCCTCATAACTGCATCAAAATCAGAGTCATCCTCTGAGTCATTGCCACTGTGATGCTCCTCCTCAACCAACGGAACCCCAACCAAACCCTCAACTGTCTCCTCCTCATCTACCTGGGCCACATCCTCGGGATCAATATCCCACAGTAGAGCTGGAGTCTGTCAATACTCTGGAGTCTGCCGATCTTGAAACCGAAGAGCACTATGAACGGCCACTAGCTTCTCCGCTCGTCTAGAGGTAAGTCTATTCCTCTTGAGGGAGTGGATAAAGCTATACGTGGACCAATTCCTCTCTGCAGCAGAGGAACTAGCAACCTGTGCAAGAAGGCGAGTAGCAAGTGTCTTCAACTGCGGTGTATCCCTCCCATGATAGGTCCACCATCCAATAGGGTTTGATTGAGCTAATATAGCTCTATCCAACCTCGCTTGTGGTTTACTCAAGTTTGGGCCCGAAAGATTTGCAAAGTCTAGGAATTGTGACCGAACTAGTGAAGCCTGCTCTGCTGGATAAATCTTTTCAATGGCCCGTGTGAACCCATCTAAAACCTCACTATCATCACATGGAGGCACCCTACCAGGCCTTGGTGCATACCATTTTGGATTTAGAGCAAAGGCAGCCATGTGAAGCGGGGTGTTCATTATATTCCACCTTCGAGTCACAATGGGCCCAATGTGTTGCTCATATAAATCCAAAGTGGGGTCCTTTGCCGAAATAACTTGCTTGATCTTCCCAAGCATACTGTCAAATGTCTCATAAATCTCTCCAAGACTAGGAGAGTCTGTATCAGCATATCTGATGACATCTACAATAGGGGAGATGAAGGAGCAAATATATCTGCAAAATGCAAACAAAAAGTTCAAAATAATTAGTTGACAAGTTAATTGACATGTTAGAAACTTAAAAAATTGGAACATTGGACAATAAAATTAAAATATTAAAATCAGAAATTTAATATGAAAATCAGCCATCTAATGTCTTACCTCACATTGGCCCACCAATCGTCATCGAGGATCTTTTGTTTGACATTCTTTCCGTCCGTAGAACTTGCATTAGGCCATCTAGCCCACTCTGCATTGACCATCATTGCTTGTAGAGGCTCATACACCTCTACCATCCTCTCTAACAAGATGAAGTATGTGGCATATCTACATTCAATGTTCATTCATTGATTCATTAAAAATTTAAAATTTAAAACAAAATCAGATTATGAATACAAATTGAAAGTGAAACAAAATGAAGTGAGTGGCATACCTTGTCTCAACAAGTTTGAGAAATTCCTTCTTTGAAAATGTTCTGAAGAAAGCAAGTGAGGTGTGGTGATTGCAAATAAACATTTGAATATCTCTAGCTTCTGCCACTATTTTCTTCACCCAATCCAACTTCCCTATGTCTTTCAATGCATTGTTCAATGCATGAACACAACATGGGGTCCAAAATATGTGCCTGTACTGACCCTCCACCATCAACCCAGCCGATTTGCACATACGTGCAGAATCGGTGATCACTTGCACCACATTTGCAGCCCCAACCTCCTCTATAGCATCTCTCAAAATGGAAAACTGAAATTCTGCATCCTTACGTTTCCCCGAACAATCTATGGCTCTAAGAAAATAAGAACCAGTAGGGCATGTGACTATGACATTGATGAGTGGCCGACGTCTACAATCAGTCCACCCATCCATCACTATAGAGCACCCCGCCCTCATCCACGTTTGCCTCATGTCCTCCATTAACACATTAACTTTGGAGTACTCTTTGTCTAGGAGGGTGGTGCGTAGCTTATGATCTCCAGGGGGTATGAATGAAGGACCAACTGTGGTTAATTCTCTCCCCATTTGTTTAAAATAAGAGGAACGGGCCACATGAAATGGAATGGCATGTGCAAAAAAGAATTTGGCAATGGCGGATTCAGTACTCTCTCGTGCCTGGTTATTAAACAGGGACTCAACTGAGGTTGCCTTTTCACTACCACTACCACTCACCTTCCTCTTTGCTCTTAAGAGAACTCCACTACTACCAACCGCGGAAGGACTAGGAGTAGGCATGGATGATTGTGCACTTGGGAAAGAAGGAGACCCACCTTGACCCCCACCATCACACTCTATTTGAATTTGTTGGCATTCTAAAAATAGGGCATCTGTCAATGAAGGACACATTCTAACTCCATGGCCCACCTCACCCAAAAAATGAGACCTAATTCTTGTGTAGCTGCCCCTAAAGTCTTTTTCACAAATATGGCAAAACCAAACCCTACCCCCCCCTGAATTTTTTTGTCTTTCACCCACGGGTGTAACATATCGAAGGAATGGTTTTTTTGGGTTTAATGGGTGTCTTGCATAGTCTTCCATAGTTTTGGTATTGGTTGATGAAGGATGGCATTGGATTGGGGTTCTTTCACTTCTTTGCTCTCTAGTTCTACTACCACCCCCACCACTTTGCCTTCTAATTTGCATTTGCATTTCAACTTCACTATCACTTCCATTCTCACTGCTGCTCACGTTTTTTGTTTTTAGAATGCAAGTTTAAACTGAAAATGCAAAAAAATAAAAAAAATCAGACAATGTATGCTTCATATTTTGCAAAAAAATGAAAAAAAAAAAATAGGGAAAGAAAATGCATACCTCTTTAGTGGATTTGCACTCCCTTCAACACTATTTCAACCTCCTCTTCTCCTTCAAGCTACTGCTCCTTCTCCTTCAATGGCTGCAACTTCTTTTGCTCTCAAACCCTTGGCTGCTCAAACAAACAAAATGCACATAATGAGGTTAGAGAGGCCCTTTTCCTTTCATAAGAGAGTCAAAATAAATGGGGCCCACACATGCCACGTATGCTTGGCCGAAATTTTTTAAAATTGTGATTTTTTTTTGAAGTTATAAGTGTCTAAAGCGTGGGGGACGGCCGACTGTCCCCTGGGCGGTCGAGGGACGGCTTAGCCGTCCCCTGGCTGTCCCCGGGGATGGTCAGCCGTCCCTCTTCTAGTCAATGCCGTCCCCTCGTCCCCGGCACGTTTCTTGAGTTTTTTGAAAAAAGAGGGACGGTCCCCTGCCATCCCCCGGTACCCGATACGTCCCGGAAACGGGTACGGGGCATTTTGGGGTGGGGGTGGGGGGGGACGCGTCCCCGGGTTTCCCTGGTATATTCTAAAACCATACATTCTATTTCAATTTTGCTAAGTAAAGGAAAAGTTACATCAATGTTGAGAAGATTGTATGGTCATCACTTCCTATTTGGCATTGTGTAGCCATAATTTAGTAGACATTGGATTTTTGCTGAGCATGGTTTAACATATCGTGGTAACTGATAGTCTGATATGATGGACGTGTCAAATTAGAATATTATTGGTATAGAAAAGTAACATTGAATCAAAACTGTGAAATTGAGTGTTGAAGGAGGAAATCATCTTTCATGAATAGGCTGGCTGTTTACAAAGTTTTTTAAATTCAAGTTTGTTGATTGGTCAAATTTCCAAAAAATGCTAGCCATTCTTTATGGAAATGGAAGACTCCTTATAAACGCATCTAGGTTTCCTCTCAGCTACAGCTGGTTGAGATGCCTTGGTCTTTCCATCTTATCCTCCATTTTTCCAATAAAAAATTTGAGTCACTTGAAGCTTCCTGATGGTTTGACTCTTCTGTAGGATACTCCTCCTGATTGATTATGTAAATGTCACCATCTGGTTCTTTCCCAATCTAATCTTGTTAGCTAATTTATGTGTTCGGCTGCTTGACTTTGAGGTTGAGTGTCGCTATTGTGATGTATGTAATATGCATATAAGCTCAAAATATACAGAAATTGACTATAAGTATATTTGCAAAACTATTACAGATAATAATAGTAACTTCTAAGCTTTCTTGTAAATTAGCCTATGACCCAATGACATACTATATACAGATTTTTAATACAATTGAGATTAATGCCAATTGCTATACTATTACAAAAAGTTTCCAATTCCATTCCTTTAGAGTTTCCCTATATAATGTTTGGATCCAACCGTTGAAATATGTCTGTTGGAAATATTGTCATTGATGTCAAAGGCAGATAAGAGACTGTTAGAATTGTGTCATTGATGTCAAGAAGGGATACATTGTCTAGTGTGATATCATTTGTAACGACCCCAAAACCGGGTAAACAAAATTTTTCTAACATTTCTTTCCAAACATATAAAAGTAACAAGTAACAAAGACATTGCAATAAAATTCTTCCTTTCTTTATTGATAAATACATGCAAGTTACAATATATATTTCCACATGAATTCCATTTTCATTGTAAATATAAATCAGAGTACAAAGTAAAATAAATTACATACATAGCTCGTAAGCTTTTGCACAAATAGTAGTAAGATGGTCCAGGTTCCCTTCCTTTCAAATCTTGGTGTATCTGTCGCCTGCGGTGGAGGAGAAACATCACTCAGGCGCTTTTCCGCCAACCACGGACTGTTAATGCGGTCTCCCGCACATCTATCATTCGATAAAAGGCCCTCCCTTCGAATGAAGAGATTGGTAAAGTAACCGGCTGCGACAACCCAACTGAGCATAGTGTTGTGTCCTATACATCTAGAACTTGCTATTTCACAATCCCGAACTAGTATGATGGATCACAATGAACTGACAGTGTAGTCTTAAGTATCTCACATCTAAGTGGATGTCGTACCTTCCACTACTTTGGCCAAAGTATTCTCATTTAGTACTTCGAATGAAGGTCATCTATCATATACACTACTCAGGGCCGATTTGACTTAAGGCTATCTTACACTACGCGTAGGTTTTAGTCCTTCACTAGATAGTCAATCATCCCAGACTATCCTACCTCAATTACTTAAACAAGGAATGGAGTACAGTCAACAAGGGGTCCCTCTGGTACATCCTAACATGGAAATCTTTATCCATGGAGTACATAGCTTTCTCTAGTTAACCTATTTAACTCTAAAGCTTTTAGACTACCTTGGTACTGAATCCACCCTCGTCCTAGTATTTAAATAACTAGTCCCTTTCCTTTATTTAAGGAGTTCAAGCAGTATTCAAGTAATACAAAATATAAGGTACTTTTACTAAGAAGTAATCAAACATTTCCCTTTTTATGTTATTCCTTTTCAAATTCTCCTATGAATTCAAACTAATTCATTTCAACAAGCTTTTAAGCTATTTCCAATTCATCAAGCTCTTAAGCTATTTCTTAATTCAATAAGCCTTTTTTAATGAAATTTAAGCTATTCCCAATTCAACAAGCTCTTAAGCTATTTCCAATTCCACAAGCCTTTTCTAATGAAATTTAAGCTATTCCCAATTCAACAAGCTCTTAGAAACATAGAGGCTTCCTAATGATTTTCCTTTCATACTACAGCATAATGCAAGGCATAATCAAGCAAACTAATAACTCATTTTAAAAGTCAATGACAGAATTTCTACAAAGATATTCCTCATGCCTGATTTCCTTTTGCGTATGAGCTCGATCGGTAGCTTCAGTTCTTGCTCCACCGTCCTTCGCAGCCTTCTCTCAGCTTGAACAAATACTACTTTCAGGTAAATGCAATTTGGTATGAGGAAAAGTTGCTCTCAGCAATACAATCTCAAATTGCAAATGGCTTTTACAAAATGGTAAATGGCTCTCACAATCTATCTCACAAAATAGTAATGATGGTTTACAGCCTACTGAAAATGCAACAGCAGTGATGGTGGATAAAGCTCTCATAGAATTCAACAGCAAAGTGGAAATTTAACACAGAAAATACCACAGTATGAAATTCAAAATTTCCAATGCAAAGGAGAGTGAGAGAATGAGTGATTTCAACAATGAGAGTGAACCTATTTATAGGTTTCGAATTCTCATGCTTACTACATTGTAGGCATGAGAATTCGACACCTCTTCCTTTGAAGATGTCAAAATGTGCAGTGGCAACCGAATAACCAGACACACAGCAAAAATGAGTGATGATTAACATATTTTCAAAGAATGTTTCAACTTATCACTTGTGAATTTCGTGAAGCAACCACGTACAGGTTTAATCATTAACCATGCCCTCAGAAATGGCGGACTGAAAGAACAAATGGCGTTTTAAGTTGCTGTTGAAAACGTCAAGGGTTACACACAGTCGTTTTTAGCTTCCTTTCGCCCACGCGTCCACAATGGTGGCGTTTTAAACATCTGCGACCAAGTCTTTAAGGTGCGAACTAGGCGCGGGCTTCAAATGTTGCCATTTCCCACCATTCTCAGTTCATACAGTCGCGCGATTTCTTCACGGGAAGAAATCCGCGATTTTCAAATATTTGTTTTGAGTCTTTCAAAAGTCTATAGTCAAAACATTACACTTCTTTCATTAATTTTTATGAATTTCCAATGGTCTTATAAATTCGAAATTCCTTTCCTTTATTTAATACTTTCTAAAGTTTGAATATTTCGAAATTCCTTTATATGGTAATGCCAAATAATTACCAAAGATTAAAAGTCTATTTCAAATCTTTCCAAAGGTTTAGTCATTTTAATATTCACATTAAAATGTATTAATATATTTTGTATTATATTCAATATAATATTATTATAGTTTTTAATTTACCTTTATTTAAATATATAAATATATCTATATAATATTCGAATATTACATTAGATATATTAATATATTATATTATCGGTAAAACTATAATAATATCGATATTAAATATATTAATAACTTACTCAGTTTACACTTAAATATATCTATACATGTTTATTTTCAAATCTCCAATTACGTTATTATAGGCCAGTCAGAGCACCTCTAATAGACGTAATTGCACAAACACGTATATATACATTTAACTGTAAATTCCAGGCATCAGTAACTTATCAGTTCACATTCAAGGTTCACAGAACAATAAGTCAGTCAATCAAGGAGCACCACTCATAAAGCATAAAGAAGTAATTAGAAACTCCTAAGCCTAAGGATGACTTATCATGACAACTTAATCTGACTCAGTTCCCAAAACTCTCAGTGAAGTGTGTGTATGCTCAGCTTGATCAACTTTACCGGTTACTCGACCAAGCCCCTCTCCCGAGTGATGTCTCCCCTCTGTCTGGAGGAATAGTTCCTGTTCCTGCATCCATAGACGTACAATCTCGACAGTTACTTGTTCATAACATCAACAGTATACAAAACGTCTAAGTTAGAATATTCTCAATTCAATACTTTGCCTGCAACATAACATCAATAGAAGTACCAACCAAATGAGACAGTCATTTAAATAGAGAACATTCATTTTGATAACAAAACACGTTTTATTCATATCAAAGATTCACACAATACACTCATTTGCCCTATGTAATAGTAGCTATACAATCGGGGTGTAACATCATTGATCATTAAAATATGGATGATTCAATACATAAATCAAGTGTTAACCTTTGAAGGCTATCAAGTCACCAATGACAAGCAGCAACACAGTCATTTGGATACAATGGAAGAAATGTAATGTTGCTAAAGAGCACTCAAAGGCATATAAATGAACAGCAATCAATATACTGAAGGCAGCAATGTTTGTTTATTAACATAATAAAAAGCAGCGATTATATTTCTCAAGCATATAAAACAAAAAGCCAAGAGAAAAAGACAAATAACATATAGGACAAAGTTCAGATAAGAACAAAACTCAGATAAGACAAAAAAAGAACAGCGATTTATATTAATAGAAGGCAGCGGTTAATAAGACAAAAGTCTTATCTATGATGTGGTTAATAAAAAATAAATATAAAGACACAATTATTCCAAATTGTGCGATTACTCTCAAAAAGGGCTGCGAATATAAGTAATACATTTTTTGAAGAAGCACGGCGAGTGAATGGAATGGTGCGACTCAGCCTTGGAAGGATATGTTTAATGTCAAACAAAACATTTGAAGTGATACGTTGATATACAAAGAAGTGGGATTAATTTCTGAAGGGGCTGCGAATATAAGTAATACATTTTTTGAAGAAGCATGGTGAGTGAATGGAATGGTGCGACTCAGCCTTGGAAGGATATGTTTAATGTCAAACAAAACATTTGAAATGATACGTTGATATACAAAGAAGTGGGATTAATTTCTGAAGAGTTACGATTTTCTTGAAAGGAAGATAGATGTCTTTTGGAATAGTGCGATTCATGCAAACTTGGTCTAGTAAAACATTTTACATAAACACAAGAATTTAAAAGGGTATGATCTATTAAAAAGAAAACTCCAGATTTATAAAAGAATAATTTATGGAGAGGTGCGATTCTTGAAGTGGTGCTACCAAGTTTAGATAAGGCAAAGTAAATCATATTTTTCAAAGATTAAATCTGAAGAGATGTGATTAAGACATGAAGAGACAGATAATAAATGTGTTCTTTCATCAAGGGTTGCAATTCATAAGCAACATATATAATCAATATTCAAAACAGATTTGCAAGAGTGGTGTGTAGAGTTTGTGTGTAGAAGCATCTCTTGTGTGAGCCTTAAAGAAGATCATACATCACAAAGAAGGGATAGATTGAAGCATGAAGCAGATCTATTGAAAGATCTCATTCTACATTTGAAATTTTCAGTCAAGAAAGTCAAGGTTGGTGCCTTGCAAGAAGGAGTTGGTGCTCCTTGTGGGTTGGTGCCTACTAAATCAAGTTAGGGAGTTGGTGCTCCTTGTAGGTTGGTGCCTACATAACTGATTAAGGGGTTGGTGCCTCTAGTAGGTTGGTGCCTACTACCATTGTAAACCTATTTTATTATAAGTACACAATTTTGTACTGTGGTTTTCTCCTGTAAGGGTTTCCATGTAAAATCTTGGTGTCAACTTGTTCATATTGTTATATTCTTGCATAGTTGTTATTGTGTTAGAGTTTAAAGTTGATGAAAGTTGAGAGGGTAAAAATTGTAATATACTAATTCACCCCCCCTCTCAATATATTTGTGTGCTCATCAATGTCTTCCCCATTTTGTTGTTATATATTTGAAACTTCAGAACATTACATTGTTTTCTACATTCTTTTTTAGAGGACATTATTGCTATCTACCTTATGAAGATTAATTTTACCAGATTTTAATTTGACATCCTGCAATGTATAGAATCCTAATCCTCTGTATGAGAGGAGCTTTAAATCCCAACCTCTTTTTTTCATTTACCTTATATCCTTGAATGAGGTGTACAACCGTACTCCACTTTGAAAATTCAAAGATGTGCCTCTTGAATGGAGCACATGCTTTGACCTTCTGGCCCACTAGGCTGTATATATTCCTATTGTGCAAAAGACTTGATGATTAATAAAGATTCAATGAGATTGAAAAGAGAGTTTCTAGCCAATATGGAAAATAAAAGAAACCTTTAATTCTTGGGTTCTTGCTAGGTTTTTCATTAAATATAGTTTACCAGCTAATGCCAGACTCAGCAAATCTGGTCTCACTGAGGGATTAAGCTATGTTTGCAAAACAATGAGCGTGCTTGACACATATTCTAGAAGTTTAGATTATCGTGGTAGTTTTGGGAATGGATTTATTTAAGGTATGCTAGGATTTGGTAGGCCCATTCCACTGGAAGGGGTAGTGGAGGGGAACAAAATATAGTCTGGAAAGTAGCATACATTTTGGGATATGTATTGGAATCTCTTTCCTTTTGATGAGCAAATGTAGGATGACCTATAGTAATGATCTGTCGAATCTCCACAGGAAAGGAATCTCAGTTGTCAAGTCAGGGCTTGCAGTTCTTATAACAGTCAGAATGAGCATTCTAAAAGGAGATGAAGATTCGCTTGATGCAGGAGCATAGAAAATATGTTGTTCAGCCTTTGTTTGCTGGTAAAACTTATATTGACAGAAGGTGTGCTGTTCATTGATACAACACTATGTCATTATTCCATTATATAATGTAATATAAAATACATAATTTTGAAAGGAAAACAAAAATAATTTTAATTGATGATTTCTAGCCAGGACATTAGTTCCTATCTGTGTTCAAATTCCAGAAGATTTATTGTTATGTGATGAAATTTGAAACATACAAAGTGATGAAAACATATGGTAGTTTTCAGCTATCACCATATATATATCAGCTACCATAGCAAATAACTGTTCATCTATTGCTGGCTAGATCCTTATTGTTACAAATTTTCGTATATTACATTTTTTTAATTTTATGATAAGAGTTAATGACATTTACAATTTTTATGATTAGAGTTCATAACATTGTTTGCTAAAACCTATTTTGAATCTGATAAGCTATACATTTTTCCTTATTATTATGTATAAGCATGGATGGAATATTTGACTATGTTACAGGAAGAGTGGTGTGTATGTGAGTAAGGGTATTCTCATTTGAAAAATATTCTGGCACGTATCAGAAAAACATTTGTTTATGCTTTTTAACAGCAAGCTTGAATATTGTATGCAGTTTACATGTTTTGGGAAATAGTTCAGAATTTGAAAAAGGTGTGCTTTGGCTTGGGGACAATCTCACTTTTGATGTTGACGTGCGAGTAAGCCTATTTGAGGTGTGTGGGGATACTGCTAAATATTATATTATAATATCATTCATATCTTTTATCCTTTCAAAATTGCAAATTTTTTTTGCTTGTTTTTTTTGTTCATAATTTGTGCATCTATTTTTTCCTGAAGCATATGGGAAATGCTATAGTTATATATGAATCCTGAAATGATTTCTCATTCACCATGACAGCTTTTTCTTGGTTTGAATTTTTTTTCTCTTTGATATTGAATGTTGTGGGTTGTATTTATAACGCATATTGCTTTTCATTCATCTCTTATACAAGGTGCCTAGATATTGATTCTTAACTAATGTACTATATTCTGTATGCAGTGCAACATTAGGCTGCTTGGTGGGCTTATTTCAGCACATCTGCTTGCAACTGAGTCATCCAAGAAAAATTTTCGGGAACCATACAAGGACCAATTGCTTATTCTCGCCAATGATTTGGGCCAGCGTTTTTTACGAGCTTTTGATACTCCGACTGGTCTTCCGTATGCATGGATTAATCTTAAGGTGACATTTCCTTTTTCTTTTCAGCAAAAGTACATAGCGATGTATATGATTTGACATCTTAAGAAGCTCAGAAATTCAAAGAAACAAGTACTTAGTACGGCAATCATACTGAGTGTTTACAATGGTAGAAGTGGAGATAAGTTGCAACTATCAGGTCACCTTTTGGCACATTTCATGGTTCATGGCTAAGTCTATGCTGCTTAGATGGTTCAAAAGGGAATTTTATTTTATTGCTTGCTTTTGGACTGTATGGTTTGTAGTATATTTAGAGTAAATGTTTAGTAAAAAATGAGTGAGTCTCAATCAACTTCGCATGGAAAAAGGTGTACCACCTTGGAATATTTAGTCAGGTTGTTGAGATTATATAGTCACACAATAACTTGTTTGTGTGAAAATGATTAGATTTGATCCTTTTCATGGGTAAATTTGGATAGAATTTGTAAGAGGGACCCAAAAACACAATTTCCCTTAGATGTGTTGCAAAGAGTGCAAGAATAATATGGAAGGACCTCAAGCTAAGAGAAAGGTTTGTTAGGATCAATTCAAAATGTCACTCCATACATGTTTATATGGCATTAGTCAATAATGGAGGCTGGATCCACAAATTTCATTGTCATCTGGAGATGTGTAAGGTTATTATCTAAGTATCCCCCAAAAATGGTGAAAAGATTTAAAAGATGCTAGGAAATTATTTAAAATGGGTGCCAATCAAATTTACCCCACAACTAATGAACACTCATCATGATACCATGTTAGAATTGTGAAACAAGCACAAAACCATGAGCCATAGGATCAAACAACGAACAAAGACACCTTCCACGCAAGAGACTTGCAAGAAGATATGAAAACTCGAGAAAGCAGTAGAAATAATTACAATGAGGGTTGAGTGCTATATAGGAGAAAAACCCTAAAAGCATAAAAGCACTCCTAAGTTTAGCTTAAGTGCATGAGAATAAATTAGATTAATAATCAATTAAAGAGTAATTAATTATTAGCTAATGCATGATAACTCTAACACCCCCCTTAAGATAAACTTAGGGAGTAGCTAAAAACCCTAAGAAGAATGCATGATGGGTCTCGACAAACAAGGCTTGGTGAGGTACCCATGTACAAACAAAAAATCTCTCACAACTGGAGAAAAGGAGAAAGCTCCTCTCCAAAAGAGAGAAAGGCAAATGAAGGATTGAAAAGCCTCTAAATCAAGGTGTGAAGGACTGAGAAGCCTCCAACTGAACAAATGCCCTGAAAAAAAAGGACATGTAGAACATCACCGAAGCACGAAGAAGCTGTAGATTGCTGTCGAAAGATGACTAATATGGTGTTGAAACGAAGAACCTCCTCTGAAACAAATGATGATCAGGATCAAGATAACAAGAATCTGCATGAGTGCCCACTATCACATTACTCAAATCAGATGGCAAACAAGGGAAAACATCTGGAAATCGAAGATACAAATGTCAAGATCAAGGAGACTATATTGCATGAGTGCCCCCAACAACACTACTCGAATTAGATGGCAAACAAAGGAAAACATTTGGGAGTCGAAGATACAGGTGGTACATGAATCTGCATGAGTGACCCCAACGACATTACTCAACATGCAAGATGCAAGTCGATAATACAGGTAGCAAATAGTTTGAAGAACACTGATCATGAGAGATACAATAATTTGCATGAGTGGTCCCCAACGACACTACTCGAATCAAATGGCAAACAAAGGCAAACATTTGGAAATCGAAGATACAAACGGTACATGAAACTGTGTGAGTGACCCCAACGACACTACTCAACATGCAAGATGCAAGTTGAAAATACAGGTACCTAGTAGTCTCTGATGAAATGAAAAAGAAAGGTTGCCTCCAAAAACAGGAATGTAAGAATGTCCATATGGTGAATGCTCCAACTCACTGAAATGCATGTAACCAGTCGTTGATGTACGTTGCATTTGAAAGTACATAGGAACAAGAACTAGATACGTAGATCACTCCAATGTGAAAACCAAGGAAGCATTAACACCAATAGTAGAAACCCCCTCATAATGCTGAAAATGGAGAGCCATGACAGGAACACTGAAACTAGAAACCAAGAAGTGCATGTAGGAGAAACAATCTGCAAATAAAAGGTTGTGCAAACTAAGGCACACACGCATGAGGCAAGAATCACTAGGAGTCATTGCTTTCATGGAAGGAACACTCACTTGACAAAGATGTGATGGCAAACCAAAGGCAAACATCAACTGCCCCATGGCACTATATATGAGAGTGCGAATACAATAGGCACAATAGGATGTGCAAAATCCCCAAAAAGTATACACCAGAATGGCACTTTATCTCAGTGCGTCTAAAAAAGAGAATGTGCATGAAAAATATGTTTACAATGTCCAAATAGGACAAAAAACTGGAAATACATATAGAACAGCAAAAAACGAGTCATCCCACACAAACAACAAGTTCACAAGAGCTAAAATGTCCAAGTAACTCACTAGAGAGCAAAAACATGAAAAACTAATAAAATGTACGTGGAGATCAATCTAGAAAAAGTACATGGATGGAACTGAAGAGCTCTAAAAGACGGTTCCAACGCCACTAGAATCGCAAAAAACTGAGAAACTGCTCAAAAGTTACGAGCTCAGGACTAAAAACAACACCTCTGACTTCAACAAGCTATAGAATACACTAGCAGTAAAATCAAGTGATGAGACCCACACCATTGGATAGAAAATATTTTCTAACTCAAGAGGACTACCTCAGCATGGAGGGAAAGTTCTTTCAAAGAAACAATTAAAATGCACAACAAATCTAAGGAGCAAATTGAAGAGCTCACACCCAAGCTAAAGACTAAAATATTTGAATCATGTCGATAGCCTATGCTCTTGAAGTTGTAATAATTGTACTTTTAAAAATGTTGGGGAAGTGTTTTTTTGTTAGATTTGAATTCAAATAGAGTACAATATCGCATCATTATGTGAATACAACACCCAGTTGATAACTATTATGAATTTATAATGAAGTAGAAGTAGGAGAGATTGGATTAGATAACATCTTTATAGAGGATATCGAACATGAGGCAAAGGAGGGGTCATTGCCATCTAGTACTAGTGTGGAGCCACAAACTCTAGGTCAAGTGAGGAGCCATAGTTGACAGCAAGGAGTAGATCCTCTCCCAAGTTTTTCACTAAGGCAAGCAAGAGGAAATTATAAATTATTGTAATTTGTAACTTACATGGATATACAATTTATGGTGATGATTTTCATTATAAGTTACAAATTACAATAATTTACAATTTCCATTTCCTTGCTTTAGGGAAAATTTAGGGAGAGGGTCTATTCCTTATAGTTGCTTGTGGTTCCTCACTTGGCCTAGAAGGTTGTGACTCCATCTTGGTACTAGATGGTAGTGATTCCTTCTTTGCCTCATGCTTGATATCATCTATAATGATGTTATCTAATCCAATCTCTCCTGCTTCTGCCTCACTTACGATCTCTTAGCTTGTTATTTGAAATCAACAACTTTGTCTTTTATAACCAAGGTGTTGTCTTCATCCTACACAATCCAATCTTTGTATGGATCAATCCCATCCAAGTCTACGGGCTCTTATAAATGTGTCTTCCACTTTTTTTCTATGAAGCTAAAGGTTGTATTGTACAAAAACTAGGTCATTGAGGCATTGTTGAGCACAACTTATTGTGCTTCTTTGTGCGAATGATCTCAAATAAACTCTACTTGCACTCACATCCAAAAGTGTTACAAGGTTGAGACAAAACACAAAAGGCTAGCTTTTGAAGATTTGAGGTATTTGCATCCCAATCTTTCCATCAAGAACTTGCAAATAAGTTATTCAAAATTTCATATGTAAGCAATAATTGTAATTTGTAAGATATAAGTAAAGACTCCATTTTTTGTTACATGGAGTCTAGGTCTATCTCCCTCAAATAGCTAATGGTGAAGAAAAGAGCTTCCCCCATAGCCTACTTGTAATTTTTTGTTTTTGTAACTTTGAAATAATGGGGTCCTTCACCTCAACCTAGGTGTCATTCTCTCAATGGATATTGAGAGGCCCTCTAGAATCTCTCCATTAACAATTGTGAAGCTATTGAAGAAGAAAAACTTGGTGTTGAGGTGGTACCTTGCTGCATGAATGGGCTGGCAGAGTTGATTGTTCCATTTCTAATCAATGTTCTCTCAAATATGAGATCAAATTTGTCTCTATCCCCCTTGTAATAGTTTTGGATGACCTCTTTGGCCCTATCAATGGCTTCACAAATGCATCTTATTGGGTTTTGATCACCTTCCACCAAATGCAAAATCCTCACCAAAGGCTCTAATACCTATAAGAAAATTTAATTCTAATGCTTTAAATTTGAAAATAAATGATTCTATTTGAAATTTGAATTGAAGTTTGAAGTTACCTTGATTTTTGCAACTCTCTTCACAAAGGCATCATTAAAAATTGTCATTGTGGTTCTTTTTCCATCAACCTTCTTTGAAAATGTTGAGTCTACCCATGCTTGACTCACAAGCATATGTTTCAACAATGTCAACAAACTACAAATGCTTTGCAATGTTTGGAAGTTAATTGCAAACCTTGTAACACCCACTCTCACAAGCTCTTTCCCCTTGATGCAATTTCTGTTAAAATTTTGCATAAACAAGAATTTTAATCAAAACCAAATTGTCTAATAGTTAATCATAACACGAGAATTTTAATATTTCGTGTATGAGACTAATATTGGAATTGATTATTCCATGGAAGGAAAGAGCTACAATATACACCTCAAGGTTCCAAATCTGATGAGGATGAGGAAGAGGTAGAAAACCAAAAAACAATGGATTTCTTTAAGTAAGTTTCCAAATCTAAGAAGATAAGTAAAAAAAGAATACCATGAAGGAAGAAAATGACATGTACTCAATTATCGCATCCTACCTAAGTAATAAAAATAAATCACCCAAGTAAATTTAATATAATATGATGCAATTAAATAATTATACCAACACCTCGTTAAGTGCAACTTAGGAGAAATGTGAAATATGAAATGGTTCTTGATAATGAGGCTTAATCAGGTACCCATGTACAATGATAATGCCCCTCAAAAGATGAGGAGGAAACCCTTAGGATAAACCTCTCTCTCCAATAGAGGATGAAAAGAGAAAAAGAAGAGAGACCATGCAGCCCCTCCCTCCAATTAGCCTCTTGCACAAACGGTAGATGCTTGACATTGGATGTAGAAGACAGTCTATGATTGTCAAACAGTGTTCCTCCCCTTGGGAAGAAATAAGGCCAAAGAAGTATGTAGGATGTCTGCCCATTTCTGAAAGGAATATAAGAGAAGAAAACTAGAATATATGGTTTTTTTGGAAGCTGCTCATGTGTTGCCATGCTAATTGCAAGAGGCACCACTGTTGATGATATGCAGCCGCGGGTGTCTACTTCCAGGCACGTATTAAAGAAGATGAATAAATTAAATGTAGCCTCTTGGCTATTTAATTTATATTTTCGATTTTGAAGAGGTGCTTCATTAAATCATGATACAAATAAAATATTAAAGTCTTAATAAATAATTATTAATTATGTGTGAAAGCTGACTTCATCTAGAAAATCGTGCCTCCTCCAAAGACGTCCTTTTCTAGAGGCCGACCTCTCTTGGTGAAGGGGTGCGATACCTTTTGGTTGCCTATACACATGATGCTCTTCATTTGTGTTTGATCATTAAGTCAAGCATATTCACTCAAGGAGAAGAAATACGATCTGAGCAGTAGATCATCATCAATTGTAGCAGCAGTTCGATTCAAGGAGAAACATATTATTTGTATCTTTGCATCTAGGAGAGGTGCTGTTCATTATATCTATTAGGCATTGTGTTGTGCCTGAGTTGTAAGCAGAGTTTTGCTCATATTCAATAAATATATATAAGAGATATATTGGTTGGGTTTTTCTCCCTCAGGTTGGAGGGTTTTCCCAAGGTATTTGCTGTGTTGTGAGTCTGAATTTTTTATTAAAATCTGTGCATTTCATTTGATCATTAAAATCTAACATGGTATCAGAGCGGGTGTGAAGAAGATCGTGATCAGATTTGTGTACTACAGCAATTCTCTTTATCTTTCTTTCTCAACGTTGTTTACTTTTATCTCTTCAAGATGATGAATGGTCTTAAGATTGAGGATAGGCTTGAGCGAGCATCTAATTTCACTTCATGGAGATTCAAAATTATGCTCATGTTGGAGGAAAGCGAGTTGGAAAAATTTGTGGAAAGCACAACTCCCGAACCTACGGTTGAGGAAGAAAAGGCTCTATGGAAGAAGAAAGATATTAAGGCGAAGAAGATGTTAGTTGATTCTGTAAAGGATCATATTGTTCCTATTGTCTCCAAGTTAAAGAAGGCAAGAGAAATGTTCAAAACTTTGGAGGAGATGTACGAAATCAATAACACAAGCCGGGCTCTTGAACTGAAGCAACAACTCCATCATTTGAAGATGGCGAAAGGAGAATCTGTTATTGCTCACTTAATGAGAATAACTGAGTTGAGAGATCAACTCTCTTCTATTGGACATATTGTTGATAGCAAGGACTTGACCATGTTGGCTCTAAATGGTCTCCCTTTATCTTGGGAGTCTTATATTCAAGGAATCAATGCAAGATCTAAACTTCCCAAGTTTGATCATTTGAGGGCAGATTGCATTCAAGAAGAGTCTCGGTTGGCTGCGAGAGGTATTGGTCAAAGTTCCACTAATGAAGACATACATGTTCTTGCCACTCAATCCCTCAAGAAGAAAGGGAAAGGTGGAAAGAAATGATATTTTAAGAGGAATAGAGATAGAGAAGTGGATGGTGCTCCTGCATTCAAGAAGAAGAGGGACCTCTCCAAGGTCCAATGTTTTTGATGTGACAAGTACGGTCACTTCGCAAAGGAATGTCCTACCAGGCCTAGGCAGCATGCCTCCATTGCAGATGTTAATGATGTCCCTCTGCAGAAGGATTCAAGTGAATACCCATTCTATTCAGCCTTGTCAAGCAATGTAACCACCGACACCAACACTTGGCTGATTGATAGTGGTGCCTCTCGCCACATCACTGGATTTAGGGAGCATCTATCTAATTTGGTGGAAAAAGATTCTAGTGGACAAGTCATTATTGGAGATGATGCTAGTTACTCTGTGAAAGGAGTTGGGACCTCCTCTCTTTACTTGGATTCCGACATTTACTTGCAATTGGATGATGTGCTATTTGTTCCAGGCATCAAGAGAAACCTTGTTTCCATCTCAGCCTTGGAAGACAAGGGTTACCAAGCTGCATTTTCAGAAGGTAAAGTTCTTATATGGGCTAAGAACTCAAACATCAAGTCTGCTCGGGTGATTGGAGTTAGACATGGATGTCTCTACAGGCTATGCACTCGTCCTCTTCAGGCTCTAGTGCATGATTCTTCAAGTTTGTGTGATCTGTGGCATCGAAGATTGGCTCACCTTCACTTTCGAGCCCTACCTATCATGGAGAAGATGGTCACCGACCTTCCAAAATTCAACCAGGAGCATGAAGGTACTTGCAAAGGCTGCGCCTTAGGTAAGAATACAAAAGGTCCATTTCATAGTAGTGAAAGTAGATCCAAATGTATTCTTGATCTCATTCATTCTGATTTATGTGGTCCAATGTCTGTTGCGTCTTCGAGTGGTTTCTTGTATTACATTATATTTATTGATGACTACTCTAGAAAGACTTGGATTTATTTCTTGAAATCTAAAGAATCTGAGGAAGTATTAGAGAGATTCAAAGAATTCAAAGTTCAGGTGGAGAATTAATCCGGAAAAAGGATCAAAGTCTTGAGATCCGATAACGGAGGAGAGTACACTTCTGTTATCTTCCGTAACTTTTGCATTGAAGCAGGGATTAAGAGGGAATTCAACGTTCCTTATAATCCCCAACAAAACGGTGTTGCTGAAAGAAAGAACAAATCTATTGTGGAAGCAGTCAAAGCTGTTGTTCTCAATTTTGAATTCTCAAAATTGGACAACCCATATGAAATTTTACCTAAATTTTTTTCATAAATCTCTATGGCATGCATTTCGAGGCACCAAAATTCTCCAATTGAATTGTGCAGCCATTGGTCTCCTTCCTGTTTTTCCTTGTGCGAAATTTGGGAGCATTTCGACATGTTTTTCCCCTTGTTTTGTCGAATTTCGGGATTTTTGATCACCATTGCAAGTAGGGATCTTTATGTGTTAAGGAACGCTTTACGTGGTGAAAAATCTCTGTTTCAAAAATGGAAATTATTCCTTGGGTCATTTTGAATCTTTGCTCCAAATTTCATCGCATTTCGACTTCATTTGCCTTGTCTTTGAGTCATTTTTTCTTATGTTGTTGGGTCAATTTCGGGTTTTTGAAGCATTATTGCAAGTAGGAACTTTTGGCCTTCTCTGCAAATCAGCAATAGGAACTTTTGACTCCATTACAAGTGTAGGAACTTTTTACTCACTTTACATGCTATTTTCAAAAAGTAAAATTGTTGAGAGCTCCAAAAACCCTGATTTGCTTTTAAGTGAGAAAAGTGAAATTGTTGAGAGCTCCAAAAAGTCCGATTTGCTTTTAAGTGAGAAAAGTAAAATTTTTGAGAGCTCCAAAAAGCCCGATTTGCTTATAAGTGAGAAAAGTAAAATTGTTGAAGACTCCAAAATGTCCGATTGCCTTTTAAGTCATAAAGTAGGATTGCTAAATGCTTTAAAAGGTCCGATTTTAGTCTTAAAGTGAAAAAGTGAACTTGTTTTGGAGCTCAAAAAGCTCGATTTAAGATTTACATGAGAAATAAAACTTGTAATGGGTGTTAAAAAACCCGATTTTAGCATTACAAGTCGAATTCACTTGTAAAAGGTTTTTTGAAAGCCTGATTTGGAGCATTACAAGTTAAGTTTACTTGCTAATGAACTTGGAAAACCCGACGCCATGCTTGAAGAGGGCAGTTTGAGTTTGGTTTTGATTGTCTCCCTTCTTTCATGGTGTTTCCATTAATTTCTAACAAAGAAATCGGACTTTCAGCTGCAATAAATCAAGTCATTTTTATTTGCTGAGCTTGCACAAGTCGCCTGGGGTTTTTCTCTTCATTTTGGCCTCCAATCTTTTATTGTAGGTATGTATCTTTTGTTATTTCAATTGTTCTTGTTCTTCTTTCATTTTGAATGTTTTTTGTGCTTAAATCTCATGATCTAAGGACGCCTTTCATTGTGTTTTTGTGTTTGATTTTTAAGAAAATTTCTGAAAATGCTTTTTTCATTATTACCTTGCCATTATCTCACTAGTCTTATCATTTTTCCTTCCCATACTTGTAAAGTTTACTTGTAATAATGTTTTTCCACATTGCAAGTAAGTCACTTTTCATTTGCACTTGCAGTCAACCTTCCAAAACCCGAAATTCAGCTTTGGCCCTACTTTTGCAGCCCCTTTGTCTCATTCTTGTTAGTCCTGTTTGCACACATGACCTACCAAAATGAATAATATACGGCATGGGCCTTATTTTTCAAGAAAATTCCAAGGCTGGAGAATGATACAAAGAAAGAACAACATGATGACGAAACCACACAAGGAGTTGAATAAGTGACATGATTGAGCATAGAATGTTTTCAAGACAAAGATGGAAGAATGTTTTCCAAACAGCAGCATGAAGACCCAATCAAGGATGATGTAGTTCAAGTCATGTCTTCAGACACTTAAAATAGTTTCAATCGTGTAGTTGTAATTTAGTTTAGACAAATTACATGTAAAATGGAAAAATGTAATTACATGTGATAGTATCACTTGTAAAGTTGTAACTTGTAATTACATTACAAGTCAAATTACAATAGGACTTGTAATGTTGAATAAGTCAATTGTACTTAGTTAGTGGTTGAGAGAATTTCTCAAGTTTGTTGGGATCCTCCCACCTTTTTCTCAAGGCTTCTCTCTTATAAATACTTGAGGGGGTCTATTGTAATATCTATCTTTTGGCAATGCAACAAAACTCTGCAAGTTTGTATGTGCACTCTAAGACTTTGAGCTTAGATGTAAATCAAATTACCGTCAATTAAAAGAGGCAAATTGTTTTCAAACTTTGTGTTGATTCATGGTGTTATGTGATGACATTTTTTGCATATTGATTGTGAGTTTTGTGGTGTCGTACAAGAGAGATTCAAGCTGAATTTTGCAGACTTTGAGCTGCTTATTGCGTTTGGAGTTTAAGGTTGGTTTTCAGATTTGATACTGCAGACTTTGAGCTGTTTGTCACGTTTGAAGTTATTATAGAACGCTCAAGCAAAGGTGGTAACTTGCAGACTTTGTGCTACTTTTATTTTATATGTTTGTGCATAAAAAGTGCATCATGTAATTAGACTTTGAGCTGCTACATATTGTACTTGGTTACTAGAAAATCATCTAAAAAGGTTGATAGGAAAGTAAGTTGTCAAAGACTTTGTGCTTTCAATTTGTTTTCCCGTCCCGGAGGAGCAACAAAGGACTTTTTGCCGTTATGGAAACTTTGCTTCTTTATTTGTTTACTTCATCAATCATTTATGCTTTCAGCTATGATTCTTTTCTGAAATAAGAGAAAAGAATAAGAGTCTTTTTTGAAAAAAGAGAACAAGACAGAGTTTCACCTAGATTTAGAATCGATTTATAGTTAGAGTTAATTTCTGAATTGTTAAAATAGAAAGCAAAGGGGGAGCCTTCCCTTAATTAGGAGAGTTTTATCTCATGTACTGTGGTTGGAACCACAATTTTGTACGCTTTCCCAAGTATACAAAATTTTCAACCAACAAAAGCCATGATTCATGACCAAGACTTGCAAACCTCACTTTGGGCTGAAGCATCCAGGATAGTTGTTTATGTTTGGAATAGAAGTCCTCATAGGATCTTGGAGAATATAACTCCTAAAGAAGCATTCTCAGGGGTGAAGCTTGAAGTAAGTCATTTGAGGATCTTTGGATGTCCAATGTATGTTCATGTACCAAAGGAAAAGAGGACAAAGTTGGAACCTTTTGGCAAGAAGGGAATTTTGGTAGGTTATAGTGAGACATTAAAAGCCTACAGAATCTACATTCCGGGTCAGAAGTCAATTGAGATCAGTAGAGATGTCACATTTGAGGAGGATGCTGCATTTAGAAGATCCAAGTGCACTCATATGGAGATTGATGATGAAGAGCCTCCTCAGGATATGGAAGTTGACCATGTTCCTGAAAATCAGAGGGAGGCTCCAAAACCTAAAGAAGATGATGATCCAGTCGAGCCCTTGGAACCCACTGATGAACCTACAGATATTGTGATTGGAAGGAAAAGACCTCTTTCAGCCAGGAAAATAATGCAGGAGGTAGAAATATTTGTAGCCCCAAGAGGAACTTTCAGAGAAAGTAAGAGACCTAATAAGTTCTCCAGCTATGTAGCTTTGATGAGTTAGATTATTGAGTCAAAGCCCTCCAGTGTTGAGGAAGCTTCTAGTCAATAGGTTTGGAAAGACGCCATGTCTGAAGAGTATCAATCCATTCTCAAGAATGATGTTCGGGACATCGTTCCTAGACCCGAAGGCAAATCTGTGGTATCTTCTAAATGGCTCTTCAAGATCAAGCATGCGGTTGATGGGAGCATTGAGAAGTACAAGGCTAGGTTCGTGGCTAGAGGGTTTTCACAAAAAGAGGGAGTTGACTATGAAGAAACCTTTGCTCTAGTGGCTCGTTATACTTTTGTCAGGACCATTATTGCTATTGTTGCATCTAGAGGATGGAAGATTCACCAAATGGATGTGAAGACAACCTTTTTGAATGGTGTAATAGAGGAAGAGGTTTACGTTGAGCAACCTGATGGATTTGAGGTACATGAGAAGGAGTCTCATGTTTGTAGGCTGAAGAAGGCCTTGTATGGTCTTAAGTAGGCTCCTCGTGCTTGGTACGAAAGGATTGATCGTTACCTATTAAGTTTGGGTTTCTCAAAGAATGATGCTGATTCAAACCTCTACTTCAAGGTAATTAATGGTGAAGCATTGATTCTGGTTTTGTATTTTGATGATCTGATTATTACTGGAGAAGAACACCTCATTCTCAAATGCAAGGAGTTAGCTTCTGAATTTGAAATGAAGAATCTTGGTCTCATGCATTACTTTCTTGGCTTAGAAGTTTGGCAAAAGCCAGATGAGATGATTCTAAGTCAAGGGAAGTACACCATTGACATTTTGAAGAGGTTTGGTATGATGGATTGTAAATCCATGTCTACACCTAATGAGACCAACTTACATAAGTTGAAGGAGGCTGCAGCTAGTTTAGATCTGGTGTCTCCCACAATGTACAGGCAGTTTATTGGTTCATTAATGTATCTAGTCAACACTAGACTGGATATATGCTATGCAGTGAGTGCTCTCAGTCAGTTCATGTGTGAACCAAGACAGATACATCTTGTTGCAACAAAACATATCCTGAGATACTTGCGTGGCACAGTTGGATATGGGTTGAGATATTCTTCAGGTGTGGATTTGAAGCTGCATGGTTTTACTGATTCTGATTGGGCAGGGTGTGTTATTGATCGGAAGAGTACCTCTGGATTTTGCTTCAGTTTGGGGTCTGCGATGATATCCTGGTGCAGCAGGAAGCAGTCTTTAGTGGCATTGAGTACAATAGAGGCCGAGTATATTGCAGCTTGTGTGGCAGCTCGAAAAGTAGTGTGGCTTCGGAAGCTCCTTTCAGGATTGTTTGGACAATCAATGGAGCCTACTATCATTCATTGTGATAACTAGAACTATGTGTGTTACACCCCGGAATTTGTATAGTTACTATTCTAGTAATGCTTAGAGCATTCTGATTGTAAGGAAGGTTTTGAATGAATAAAATGTGATTGAATTTTGTTGACAATAAGAAATCCTGTTTACATGTTATGTTTGGCTCATTCTGTATTCTTGAATGATGTTATTCTTGAATAAAACAATGAATAGAGGAAAATAATTAGTCTTGTTTTATATATTTGATTTATATATATACTGCAAATATTGTGAGCATTTGACTGCCATGGTTTTGTGCCATGGATGCAGGAACAGGAGCTATTCCTCCAGGTGGAGGGGAAATATCACTCAAGAAGAGGAACTTGGTCGACTAACCGGTAAAGTTGATTGTATGAGCATACACACACTTCACTGAGGATTTTAGGAACTGAGTCAGATTAAGTTGTCATGATAAGTCATCCTTAGGCTTAGGAGTTATGATTACTTCTTCATGCTTTATGAGTGGTGTTCCTTGATTGACTGACTTACTGTTCTGTGAGCCTTGAATGTGAAATGTGAACTGATAAGTTACTGATGCCTGGAATTTACAGTTAAATGTATAAATACGTGTTTATGCAATTACGTCTATTAGAGGTGCTCTGACTGGCCTATAATACACGTAATTGGAGATTTGAAAATAAACATGTATAGATATATTTAAGTGTAAACTGGGTAAGTTAATTAATATATTTAATAATATATTTAATATCGATGTTATTATAGTTTTATCGGTAATATAATATATTAATATATCTAATGTAATATTTTGAATATTATATAGATATATTTATATATTAAAAGAAAGGTAAGTTAAAAACTATAATAATATTGTATTGAATATAATATAAAATATATTAATACATTTTAATGAAAATATTAAAATATCTAAAACTTTGGAAAGATTTTATATAAACTATAAATCTTTGGCATTTAAATTTACATTTATCTTATAAAGGAATTTGAGTTTATTTACCTTTGGAAATAAAGGTAATAAAACTTTCATAGTCTTTGGTAAATACTTTGCAAACCATACAAAGGAATTTCGAAATATTGAAATACTTGGAAAATATAAAAGGAAAAAGAATTTCGAAATTTTGTAAAGGCCAATGTAAATTTATGAAAAATATTAAAGGAAATATGAATGCTGAACTATAGACTGTTTAAAAATTTAAAGTTAATGTTTGAGTAAACTGAAAAATCGCGGATTTCTTCATAGGAAGAAATCGCACGACTGTTGAACCAGAAAAACAGTGGAAAACTAAGGAGAATAATCCGCGCCCAGCTCGCGTAGCTTAGACCTGGTCGCGGATGCTTGAACGCCACCGGTCTGGGACGCGTGGGTGGAAGGAGGCATGAACTGTGGGTGCGTAACCCTTGACGTTTTCAGCAGCAAAATCCAAAACACCATTTGTTCTTCAGTTCGCCATTTTTAAGGGCTTTTCCCAGTGACTAAACCTGTACGTGGTTAATCCACGAATTTGGCATGTGATATGTTGAAACATTCTTGAGAAATTATGTTGAATCATCAACTCTTTTGCTGTGTGACTGCCACTGCGAATTTTGACATTTTCAAAATTAGAGGTGTCGAATTCTCATGCCTACAAGGTAGGAAACATGAGAATTCGAAACCTATAAATAGGTTCTCACTCATTGTTGAAAGACACTGAATCTTTTCATTTCACTCTCCTTGCCTTGGAAAATTCGAAATACAGTGCTGTGGTATTTCTGTGTTTTGGAATTCAAACTTTATGAAAGCCATTGTCATTCTATGAGAGCCATTGCCATTTTTATGAAAGCCATTGCCATTTTTGTGAAAGCCATTGCCATTTTGTGAAAATCATTTGCAATCGAGACAGTATTGCTGAGAGACAGTATTGCTGAGAACACTTTTGCATTTACCTGAAAGTAGTTTTTGCTTAAGCTAAGAGAAGGCTGCGAAGGACGGTGGAGCAAGGATTGAAGTTACCGATCAAGCTCATACGCAAAAGGAAATCAGGCATGAGATATATGTTGATAGATTTTCTGTTATTTATTTTAAATTGTATGATTAGATTGCTTGATTATGTCTTGCTTTATGAAAGGAAAAATAAAAAAAGAAACCTCTATGTTCTATGAAATTGCTGAATTGGGAATAGTTTAATTCCTTAGAAAAGGCTTATTGAATTTAAGAGATAGCTTAAAGAGCTGGTCAAATTGGGGAATAGTTTAATTTCCTTAGAAAAGCTTTTGAAATAGCTTAGAGAACTTGATGAATTGGAATAACTTAAAAGCATGTTGAAACGAATCATTTGAAATCATAGATGAATTTGAAAGGGAAATATTTGTTTACTTTTAGTAAAGTACCTTATAATTTGTATTGCTTGAATACTGCTTGAATTCCTTAAGTAAAGGAAAGGGATTAGTTACTAAATACTAGGACGAGGGTGGATTCAGAACCAAGGTAGTCTAAAGCTTTAGAGTTAAATAGGTTAACTAGAGAAAGCTACGTACTCCATGGATAAAGATTTCCATGTTGGGAAGTACCAGAGGGACCCCTTGTTGATTGTACTCCATTTCCTGTTTAAGTAGTTGAAGTAGGAAGTCTAGGGTGATTGACTACCCACTGAAGGACTCAACCTACGCGTAGGATAAGGCAGCCTTAAGTCAAACCAAACCTGACTTAGTGCAAGTGATAGATGACCGTCAGTATAAGTACTGCCGAAATGCTTTGGCCAAAGTAGTGTAGTATACCTAACGTCCACTTAGACTGTGAGACGAATTACACTGTCAGTTCACAGTAATCCAGGTTACATGCTAGATTGAGATTGTGAGGACACAAGGATTTAGTTATGTAGGATTACACACTATGCTCAGTTGGTCATACAGAACCGGTTACCCAACCAATCTCCTCGAAGAAGGGAGGGCCGTCTACTTAACAGTAAACGTGCGGGGGACCGCAATATAAGTCCGTGGTTGGTGGAAAAGCACCTGAGTGATGTTTCCCCTCCACCTTAAGACTTCTGATGAACCAAGGTTTGAAAGGGAAGATCCTGGACAGTCTTATTCCTATTTGCTCAAAAGCTTCCGAGCTATGTTTGAAACTTGTAAGATTCTTACCTTGCTTTTTATTTTGAAGAAAAGTAATCATGAAAGCGTACTCTGTTATTTACTTGGAAAATAAAACGATGATGTATCGTGTCTTTTATTTCTTTATGATGAAATGTTCAATTAGAATGAAAAGAAAAGTTATTTACTTTGTCATTTAATTGTATTTCCTTGTATCTTATTAGTGAAATTAGAAAATTTTTTGTTTACCCGGTTTTGGGGTTGTTACAATGTGAAGCTTTCTATCAATCCTGTGTTTCATGACAGAACTAAACATGTTGAGATTGGTATTGAGGAAAGCAATTCATTTGAGGTATATCAGCACTGATGAGCAGACGAAAGACATTCTCACCAAGCCTCTCTCCGAGATAAAGTTTGTGTACTTTCGAGATAAGTTTGGTATGGTGGAGAATCAAGCCCTAGCTGAGAAGGAGTCTCAGTATCAGTGATCCTCTTTTAATGCATTTCTCTATTGAGAGAGATTTCAGGTGCAAGCCCTTGATAATGCATTTCTCTTTGAGATTTGAGGTGAAAGCCCTTGTTTCCACCCTTTGGGAGAGCCATGGTGGATGTCATGTGTGTGACTTCATGACAACATCACGCGAGAGAGTCCGTGATGATTCACTTGTACTTGTGTTACACCCTCTGGGAGAGCCATGGTGAAACGTCACGATGATGATTCACTTGTACATACCATACATGGGTGTAGCCATGATGGTTGATATCATGATGAGGTGATAAGCTCTTTTCATGGGTGGAGCCATGTTGATTGACATCACGATGAGGTGATATGTCTTGTACAGCTGGAAGTACTCCTCCCTAGCTGAGAGGCAGTGTTGATGATATGCAGCCGCGGGTGTCTACTTCTAGGCACGTATTAAAGCAGATGAATAAATTAAATGTAGCCTCTTGGCTATTTAATTTATATATTCGATTTTGAAGAGGTGCTTCATTAAATCATGATACAAATAAAATATTAAAGTCTTAATAAATAATTATTAATTATTTGTGAAAGCCGACTTCATCTAGAAAATCGCACCTCCTACAAAGATGTCTTTTTCTAGAGGCTGACCTCTCTTGGTGAAGGGGTGCGATACCTTTTGGTTGCCTATATACATGATGCTCTTCATTTGTGTTTGATCATTAAGTCGAGCATATTCACTCAAGGAGAAGAAATATGATCTGAGCAACAAATCATCATCAATTGTAGCAGCAGTTCGATTCAAGGAGAAACATATTATTCGTATCTTTGCATCTAGGAGAGGTGCTGTTCATTATATCTATTAGGCATTGTGTTGTGCCTGAGTTGTAAGCAGATTTCTGCTCATATTCAATAAATATATATAAGAGATATATTGGCTAGGTTTTTCTCCCTCAGGTTGGAGGGTTTTCCTAGGGTATTTGCTGTGTTGTGAGTCTGAATTTTTTTCATCTGATCATTAAAATCTAGCAACCACAATCAAATTAGGGGTTTTGAACTTAACTGAAAAAAGTGACAAGTCCGAACCTTGTGGAAATAGATGCAAAACATTGATCCAAAGATGATGAATCCTCCAAATGCTGCTCTGATCTTGAAGCCAATGCCAAATTTTGACAAATGATGAGGTGGAGAAAGAACAAGAGGGTCTACAAGTGCCCTCATGACATGTAAAGAAAATGATGCAACTCCGTAGGAGCTAACATCAAAGAGGAAATGAATATGCTCAATAGTGTCATCCAAATCTACAAGATGAGACTCACAAAACAAAACTGCAATATCTATCAAGTACTCATCCCAAGTAGTTATCTTTGGAAGACATATATGGTTCTGCAACACAAAATCACTAGAAACCCCATCGAAGGCAACATCGAACTCTATGAAGTCAGGAGATAGAATATCAATGCATGTCTCTAGAACCTTAGTCACTTGAAGGTTCAAATGACCATATTGTACCTCCTCAAAAATGCGCACACTAGATGCCTAGATGTGAATTGAAGGAAAATTAGGAGCAAAATGTGAGGTGTATAATCTAGACTGACCATTCGACTTCCCATTTGCAACAATATCTTTGCTCTACAAATCCTATATGATCACATAATTTGATGTGAACTCAACACTCTTTCTTGTCCCACTATGTGTCATTTGATAGATAGAAAGGAGATTAGTTGACAATGATGGTATGTAAAGGACATTATTGAAGGATCCCTCACCCATGCCAACAAACCCTCTCCCACAAACATGCATGAATGTGTTGTTACACATTCAAAATTACTTGTAGATTCTCTTTCACAATTTTGCAGTGTTCCACGGGGACGTCCTCCCCAAGACCCCATGTTTCTAGGATGGGGATGTCCTTGGGATGTGGGGACTTGGAGGGGATGTGGGGACTTGGAGGGGATGTCTCCCTCTTAGAGGGAACGTTTTCAAGACATCTCCTTTTTTCAGGGACCTTTGGGGGGGATGTTGTGACATCCCCAAGACATCTAGGTGACTCCTTAGGAGTCCCTTGAACATCCTAGAGATGCCTAGGTGTCCCTTGTGGTGCACAACATGAAAAGCCATTTTTTTTAAATCAAATTTCTTTTGGAAGTGTGTTCCCTACATCCTAATCCTAATTGCCTATGGGCCCCACCCTAAACCTAAACCCACAAAAAACTTACAAATAGGCATCTAAGCCTCATTCCAACTCACTTCAAACTTTCAATAGCAAAGCTGAAAGTTGCAACAAGCTGTAAGAGTGAGAGTGAAGGCCTGTGGATTGAGGAAGAGCAAGAGAAAGAGTGACGTCAATCCACCATTGAATGAAACGATTCAAAGCATTATTCAAGCCTCCACGTAGATTTCCTTCATGATTGTATTTTTTCATTGTTCAATTTAAATTTTAGTTACTAATTAGCAATTTGTAAATTACTAATTTTAGTTGACAAATTTAGTAATTATCTTACAGGATTACAATTTATATTGTTGCTAATTTCAGTTTAAACTTTTAAATTCATTATTTTAGTTTTTCAAATGAATAATGATCAGATTTCAAAATTTATAATTTTATAACAAGAAGCTGCTTTATTTTTATTTTTAGATGTTCAATTTTTTTATTTTGTCAAATCAGGTTTATAACATGTGTATCCTTTGCTTCTACGCTTTGTGCGGCTTGAAGTAAGAAAAACAAAAGTGAAATCCTCATTTGACAAAGGTTAAGAACAAGGATTCTTATTTGTGTGTTCTTTGCTTTTGTGCTTTGTGCGACTTTAAGTAAGAAAAACAAAAGGAAAATCCTCGTGTCTTAATCCCTTGCATTATATATAGTTTGAATTTTAATTTTAAAATTATAAACTTATAAATTTTCTATCAATTTTTGCAGTGTCAAGTATGAGTTCTCACAACATGAGTGAGGATGAAGTTGAGCCTCTGTAATATCCCACCCCCCTGATAGGATATTTACTTTTCTGTTTTTGGTCTGTCTTTGTTTTTGGTTTTATGTTTTTTGATATATTTGCAATGTTTGATACAACAATATAATGCAGCAAAATAGAAGATATTGCAATAATAATTTCAACTCAAAAACTGAACATTACATAGGGAATACATAGCTGAAAATTCTAGATTTTTATATCAGCTTAGATACTCAGCATTTTCACAAAATATTGACAATCCAGTTCATAAAATATCCCCTATTATCTAAAACAACAATACCCAGAAAATCTAGGAGTTACAATTCATGAACTCACAGGTAAGATATGCCTTGAAACCTTTTGAAAATGGATGCCAGAATGAAGTATAAAGTTTGTAGCAGTCATACAGCATAATAAACGCCTCTCTGAAATACAAATGATGCTATGCACAACTCCCCAAACATTCAATCTACATACTCCTCAAAATCTACGCATAGTCCAAACTGGGTCTTCACCATTAACAACAAAAAGAATATCATCAAACCTTGAACTTGGCGTCCAATATATGGCAACAATTAAATCATCAAACCCTTTCCTGACAATGATGAACAATATATGTGCAATATTCTGATAAATCCTTCACACCTTTGAATATGAAACTCTCTTGCAGATTCATTGAAGCACAAGCACAACCTCTAAGTGAAGTTGTCTGCAAGTTGGCTTGGGAGATCTCTCACTCCTGTACCGAGCTGTTCTTTTTGAGGGATTTCGTCCTAAAAAAACTTGAGATTTTCAGATTCTCCAGTCTTCAACAAAACTCTTATCAAAATAAATTTCTTCAACAATGAATGAATGAATGCGCAAAATGAGCTTTCATTGCCCTTTTATATTTCCATGCTCAATTTGCATTTTCATTTCATTTCTTTTCTTTTATTTTTCCCACCTTATAACTCCTTTTAATATTTTATTTAATTGGGCACAATACTTTATAAAATAAAGTATTCTTTTAAATCATTTAAATCTTCTTTTAATAAAGTCCTTATGTCTCCCTTTTAAATTGACACTTAACTTTATGTTATAAAGTGCACTTTAAAAATCACTTATATCCTTTTAACTATAAAGTCCCCTTTTTAATATAATTTAATAACGCATAAAGTTAAATTATTTAATTTAACTTTATTATTTAACGTTATTAATATTAAATGCATAGGACCAATATTAACCAATATAACTCCAAGATATAATTACGCCATCATGCCAAAAGTGGTAACTCTGTCAGTTGACCATACCCATGACTTGCTATAAATAGTAAGTATGAGCAACACATCTAAGTGACTTACTGAAAATAGTAAGTGTGCGTCAAAGTGTCCAAAATGACTTCCGGAAGGCACACCACAAATAAATTGGGACACTGAGCTGAAGAGTATTGAAATAAACACCGAAAGGCTTGCTAAAAAACCAAATATCACCCTCAAAGGGGTCCTCTAAACAACTTGTTAGCCTATAGGGACCAGTTGGTAGAATAACCACTGCATCTGACCATTGCCTAGGAAAAGGGGACATTATTGCCTCAAGAGGTTGAAAGTACAAAAGTAGAGAGGGGTGAAGCCACTAGTTCCATTGGGAGTACAAATGTTACTTGCCCTTCCAAAATATTGCAAAATATGCTAAGGGTCCCTTTGAATCCTAAGTCCCCTCTAAAAAAATTTGCAATAAAGTTACAAACAAAGCTTGGGGCATTTGGGAGCACTAGGTTGTGGAAGTGCCACTTTTGTAAGCTTGAATTATAGGGCAGCATTACTAGAGTTAATGCCCACCTCCTTCATATTCAAGGCAAAGGTGTAGAAGTATTAAAGAAGTTGGCTGCAAATCTCAAATATAGGGTTGAGATAAGTAAGTTATGGGGTGATAGTGAAGAAAATGCACCTACATTTGCTTCCTTGCCACTAAGGGTGAGGGGTCATCAAAGACAGGGTTCTGTTGACGTGTGTTTTATGACAACGCCAACATAGAATAAAATGTCCAACGGTCACTCTATTCCCTCTTGATCAAAGTATTCCGCATGCTAAGATTGCATGAAAGTTCATGCGTTCAACTCCAAGGTTCCTTTTATTGCGAATAGACTCAGTTGGTTGATGTGAATATGCTGGGTATTCCAAGGGGACTTACGTAATCGTTCAACCTCGAAGAAAGGATTTTCAAATTTCGGGAGATCTGTCAATGAAGCTTGGGTTCTTAAACTAATCGGATAATGCTGAATGTAAAAGGATATAAGGATTAGAGATGCTACCATCTACTCCTAAAGGGTGGAGGATGAGGATCGACTTAAACAATCTTCAAATCAGACTTTGCTTCGTCTCCCTTCGGACAACTCTGACAAAGTTGGTGCAATCTTCAAAGGATGAGTAAGATGTTCAAATTGTGATTCAACATGTGCACTTCGTCACAACGATGCAAATGAACACGCAAATCACGACCGAAGTTAGGTACTAATATTCTAGTTGACCATACAAGGCGAACTTACCATCAACAAGCCCGCTAGTGGTTTGGATGAAAGAAGATATGCTCAAACCACAACGCCACACTCCACAATTAACAACTACTTGCATAAAATAAAGTCTACTCTATTCTATCAACTTGAATTGGAAAGACGAACAAGCCTTGCTAGCTACTCACAATAGAAGATAGAACCACCAAACAATGATAAATCTTTGTATTATGAGAGTTTTCCACAACAACCTCTTACAAAACTTTCAAAGGGAAAGTTTTCTTTCCTTTTCAAACTACGCTATCTTCTAAGCTAACTTTCTATCTATTCTAACTTTGTCCTCTACTCTCGATCTAATATCTACTAAGTTACAAATGAGGGGGGATGCCCCCTTTTATAGTTGGCCTAGACCAACGGACGGCTTAGATTGAATTACAATAAAGGGCTCAGATTGAGCCACATATGCCCTAATTAGGGTTCTTGCCCTAAAAACCGTCATAGAGAGGAGTGGGGCAATGAATGCACAGAATATTCTCCACTCCTCTGCAGGAACCATTATCGGCAATTAATGCCCACTTTCTTCCTCTAGAAGATTCTCGTCCAGAAACGCGTTCCCACTGTACTTCTCTGCCAATTCTGTTGCGTTAGGAGGAGAGTGAAAGAGTCTCTAAGATCGTCTCCGCAGATAATAAAATTGAAAGGATTTGACGTTCAGCTCTCCTGTTGCTTTGACTCTTGGACGCATTTCTTCTTTGTGACTTTCACATTTCTCTAGCCCACTGTCTTGGGCTCATTTGCCTCTTTTGCATCACGTTCTTAGTGTCTTAGCCAAATCTTCACTGTCATTTCTTCTTTCCCAAGTTGCAACGTTGTCTAGCTCCATCAAGTCCTCACGCCTTGGCTTCAACGTTTATCCTGCAAAACAAAAGAAGAGCATCAGAACACTTTATAATCTAAATTCACTTTACTTACCTCATTCCCACGTTCTGACTTCCAAGGTCTACTTGATGTCTGATAAAATTCATCATTTTCTAGCAAACTTTTATCATGGGCCCATTGTGCTAGGGCGCATGCCATCTTGTTGTTTTCATTCTCCCACTTTAGCAATTTCATTCACTTGCCTTATCCACCTTCCTTTAGGAGCTTGGTGACTTAGATAAAATTCCACTCGTCTTGAGCTTGAATGCACTTGACCCACTCTGCTTTCCTTTTCCATGCCTTAGAAAATTTATCCCTCAGAGCCTTAGGAAATTTGTTAAACGGGTGCCAGGCCGAAATCTCTGCCGAAACAACACGAGCAAGGTGTGGAAGAACCTCAAATCATCTCCCAGTGAGAAATATCCAATACCTAGAAGAAATTTCCCCCTCAGAAATCATAATTTCCATGTGTATCCAAACGAAGGGGTAAGTTCAATTTTTATTATTTTTGAAAAATAATAAAAATTACTAAGGTTTGTTTCATCTTGATTCCGGGTGCACTTCACACCTGCAGCCTCAATTTTTAAATCTTGGTGTTCCTCATATTTTTCCGAAGAATTTCCTCCAACTTATATCACCTTGCATCTGGAAAGATTTATATTAATACCTCCTCTAGGCGCATCCCTTGTCCTTGCCCTTACCTTAGAAAATAAAAATGTCTTCAACTCCATCTTGGGCGCACTTCACAAGGCCTAGTTTATTTTATCCACCTTAGAAATTTCCTTCAAGTCTCAACCACTTAACTTCTACCTTGAGGGTGCATTTAGCTAGGCAAGCTTCAATTTTAATGCCTTAGGCATTTTTCCTATCATCTATCAATCTCCCCAAGGTTTGGGTGTATTTTGCCTAGGGAGTTTTCATCTCCTTGCCTTAGAAAATATTTGAAGTCATCTTGTTTCACCTTGAGGGCGCAAATTTCCATGTCCCCTTTCATTTCATGGGTGCATTTCACCTTTGGAGATTTCATTCTCTAAAGTGGGCGCATTTAGGCATGTCTACTTTTACTTTCATACTTAGAATATTTTCACATCATTTCTTGGCAACTTTGGGCGCATTTTAGCTGGGTGGCTTTTGTTTTTGCCTTAGAATATTTTCGGCCTTCTACTCACCTTTGCTGGGCGCCTTTCCACCTTTGAGCTTTCATTTTTTTTTTGTGACTTAGAATACTTTCAACCCTCACTTCCCTCATGGGCACATATAGAAGGGTATGCTGCCATTTTCATGACTTAGATAATTTCTAAGTCCCACTCTCCTCATTCTTGGTGCATCCAGCATGTGGCATTCTCATTTGTAATGCCTTAGGCATTTTTACTCTTTCAGCAACCTTGGGCGCATTTCCACATGCAAGCTTCCATTTTGAGTTGAGGGCGCTTTCTGATGGTGGAGCTTTTGTTTTATACTTAGAATATTTTGACCTCTTTAGCCTGCCTTCACATTCTATTTTTAGTAAGTCTCTGCTATTTTGACCTCCACAGCCCCGTCTGTCAAGCATTTTACACCATGTGACGTCCTTTGCTTGGTGGACTCGTTTTCGCCTGTCCTACATGCCAACTTGCTATTTATAGCCACCTGCTATTTATAGTAAGCTCTTGACTTTTTGACTTCCACTGCTCCGTTTGACTTGAATTTTTCGCCAAGTGGTCCTCATCACTTGATGAACCTGTTCACATCTGCCCCTCGTGCTAACCTGCTATTTATAGCCATGTTCTGGAGGTGACTTACTATAAATAGTAATGCTCGGATTGCACCCAAATTTTGCCAGTGGATAGCTTGAAGGATGCTGATTGCAGTGGGATACCTTCGTTTCTCGAAATTCTGGCCTTTTACCCCTCCTTTTGAGTCTCGAAGCAGGAAACCCTAATCTGACTTGCATGTGGCTCAAATGACCTTAGTTTGACTTGATTTTTGCTATATGTCGTTTTGCTTGCTGGAATGAAGTGCTAGGTAGCTGCTGGATTGCTATTGCTATTTATAGTAAGTGTCCAAAAAGTGGTCCATCGGATGTCGGACGAGTTTGCGTGTCATAGTGCCCGTGGGATCTTAAAAAACCCAAAAAAACCCAGAAAGTTTCGGCACTGGTTAAAAATAGTAAGTCCTTGAAAACTGATCCGTTCTGTTTGCATGTCACATCATTGCGAACGTCTCGCAAAACCCACATGGAATATCTGGACATGCACTGAAAATATCTGCATTCAAACCCTAAAAATAGCCTCTAAAGGCTATGTTGTTGAAAGTCACCATTTCGATTTGCATGTTACATCGTTGCGAAGGTCTTGGAAAACCCAGAAACATTACCTAGACATGCATTTGAAAATCATATGTGTGAACCCTGAAAATGACTCTTGAAGCCTGAACTGCTAAAAATAGCCAGTTGTCCGAATCTGCTCAAATTTCATGTGTAGGCACCCTGAAGTTGCTTGGAAGCGTTGATGTAGTCAGAATCTCGAAATCCTGAGGAAAAGACCTCGTTTTAGGTACTTACTAAAATAGTAAGTTGTAAGATTTCAACGAAATTTCAGTGGGATCCTGCCTTGAGCCTTCTGACTGTACTGCTGTGCTCAGATGTCAATTTACCAACCTGATTTAATTTCAATCTAGCCTGAAGAACAAAACCCTAATTTCACAGACAGCCAAAATTCCAAATTAGGTCAAAGATAGGGACATCCCCGAAAGGAATAAAACGATCGGAGAGAGAGAGACGGAAAACGAAAGCCAAAAGACCAGAATGGAGCAAAAATTGGGGGTCCCCATTTGAATGGGGCAATGTGTGAAAAGGTCACAACAGGTTCTACTTCTACTTCTACTACTTTGTAAAGGCTAGTTGCACATATTCCAATTTCTTCTAGTCCAGGGCTGTAGAGGCTAAGGGGAAACACAAGTTGACAAGTGATGCTCCAAATCCACTAGCAGACTTATTCAATTTGCAATTGAAGGATGAGGCAGATGATGCCATTGACACATTTCTTCTTTACAAATGGCATTCCATTCCATGTGACTCACTCTCCTTATTATAAGGAGGATGTGGCAAAGATAGCAAGGGTGGGACTATCATATGTGCCACTAGAGGAGACTAAATTGAGGACCACAATATTGGATAAGAACTTTTCCAATATTAATATTTTAATGGAGAAAATGAAGAAATAATGGATGCAAGATAGTCATGGATGGGTGGATGGACATTAGGCATCATCCACTTATCAATATCATGGTTACATGTACATAGTGCCCTTATTTTCTTAAAGTCGTTGATTGTTTAGGGTGTTGTAAGGATGTTGATTTTCAGTTTCAGATCCTTATAGATGCTATAGAGGAGGTTGGGCCACAAAATGTGGTCCAAGTAGTGATAGATGTGGCCCATTTGCGCAAAGCTATAGGGAAGTTAATTAAGGTTGCTTATAGACATATTTTGACACCTTGTTGTGTGCATGCCATGAATAATGTACTCAAGGACATGGGAAAAATTGATTGGATCAAAATTGTTGTTAATTATGCTAGAGATGTTTAGATGTTTATCTTCAACCATCACACTTCACATGCAATCTTAGGACTTTCTCTATGAAGGAATTTTGGAAACCTATAGAGACTAGATATGCCTTGTATTTGATTCTCTTGGAGAGAATTCTTGAGTTGCAAGAGCCATTGCAACTAATGGTTATGATAGTAGAATGGAATCGATGGCTTGAGTCCAAGGCAGATTAGGGAAAGAGGATGAAGAATATGGTGAAGAGTGTTGTTTTTTGGGGTGATGCAAAATATATTGTCTCCATCATTACTTCAGTCTTTAGAGTGATTAGATATGGGGATGGCAATGCACTTGACCTTGGAGAGGTGTATGAGTGTATTGATACTATGCTTGATCAAATGAAGGTTGATGTGTGATAAAAGGACCCCACATTACAATTCTACAATTAACATATCCAACCAATCATTCATCATAGATGGGAGAAGCTCAACACTCTCTTGTACATGGCTGCCTAAGCATTAAACCCGAAGTGGTTCTTGCAAAGGCTTGGTAGAATTACACTTAGATAGGATGTTGAGGTGAAGGTAGGGTTCATGAAGGCTATCCAAAAGATGTATGATTCTATAGAGGCTAGCATAATTCATACTAAGTAGACAAAATTTACCACTGTTAGCGGTTATTCTGAGGAGGCCAAGATAAATAGGGAGACTATGGCAAATGAAGACCCAATTTTGTGGTGGACTATGCATGGGCCTACTTCTTTAACTACCTATCTAGCCATTCTTTTGCTATCTTAGGTTTCTAGTTCTTCTATTGCTTACCTCTTGGAGGGTGGAGAATCTTGTGGCTATACATAGTGCCTTGCGTCTCATTGACCACAACACACTTATGTTTAAGGAGAGTCGGGCATCATGATGGGATGTAGAGCAAGAAGAGCCAACACAAGTCAATGATGATGCTACACACATAGGGCTGGTTGGTATTGTTTGGAGGAGCTTGAACAGGTGGACTCCAACAATTCTAGTGATGAAGAGTTTGGAGATGATTAGAGGCATCACTTCAAGCCATTTTGTCATTTTGATCATTTGTCACAATAATCATCATTATGGAGCTTTGACTATAATATAAATTTTGAACTTTATATTTTTATTGTTAATGTTGACTTCAAAGTTCAAAATTCAAACGTTCAATGCAATCATTGCAATGTGTATACAACTTTATTGTTTTTAGTCTACTATTATGCCAAAGTTTCATTTATAATTCTTATATTTATTCCTTATACATTTTTTATAACTATTTTTTCAAATACTATATGCATTTGTGTTGCCTCCTTGCCATCCCTTGATGTTGTCCCACCGCCATCCCCAAACTTAGGCCCTTAGTCCCCTTGTGCCCTAAACCTATCCCCTTGTCAGGAAACTATATGGAACTATGCAATTTTGCAGTCCTTTAGTTGTTTTGGCTTTGAAATGTAATCTTGGATTTGGTTAAAATTGTTTGGATCAAGATTCAACAAATTGTTAGACAATTTGATATCCCCTAGTCTTGTCAGTTTTACCATACAATTTTTCAATTGCATCCCAAGTCTCTTTAAATGTTTTACATGATTCAAGATGAAATAGTAAATAAAAAAATATAAAGAGAAAATATGACCAAGATATTTCTCATGGTTTATCTCTATTACGCAAGTAATTGGTAAAATATTTGATATATTAACAATGAGCAATGTGCTCAATAAATAATTTACAAGATGTACAAAAAACAGGAAGTTTCTAAAAAGAAACTTTAGATAAGATCAGAGACGATCTTATCTAAATAATTTACAATAGAATACAATATTGATCATTAATAAATAAATAATAAACATTATTTTATTACCCTCCCTTAATGCTCAATCTGTCAACTACATCAAGATGCCCCCTGAATTTTACAAACTTATCTGGATTGAGCGACTTGGTGAGAATATCTGCTCTCTGCTCCTCTGTCGGAACATACAACAATTAAACTCATCCGTCTTCAACAAGCTTCCAAATGAAGTGACAATGAGTTTCCACATGCTTGGTTCTTTCATGGAAGACTGGATTCTTGGGAAGTTTGAGAACTCCTTGATTATCACAGAACAAGGGAGTTAGACCTGCTTGAGATATTTGCATATCCGCAAGCATCCGGCGAAGCCAAATTGTCTCACAAGCTGCTTTAACTGCTCCCTGATACTCTGCTTCTGTCGAGGAGAGAGCCACTGCCTGTTGCTTCTTACTAGTCCATGTGACTGCACCAGATGCCAAATTGAGCACATACCCAAATGTAGATTTTCTGTCATCAACCGAACCTACCCAATTTGAGTTTGTGAAACCACTGAGCCGAGGATCGTGACTCCGAGAGTACAAGAGTCCATAGTCAGAAGTGCCCTTCACATAATGCAATACACGCTTTGTTGCGACCCAATGATCAGCCTTGGGGGCTATCATGAAGCATGAAATGTAGCTCACTGCAAAATTGAGGTCAAGTCTAGTGGCAGTGAGATAGATGAGGCTGCCCACTAGTTGCCTGAACAATGATTCATCAACTACCGGTGAGTCTGACTTAGCAGACAACTTAAGCCCTTTTTCCATGGGTGTGGAGTCAGGTTTGCAATCCTGCATTTGAAACTTATCTAGTAAACTTCGAACATATTTGGACTGGGAGATGAAGATACTGCTCTCAGTCTACCAAACCTCAACACCTAAACAGTCATGCAAAAGTCCCAAATTTGTCATGTCAAATGTGCTGCACAAATCTTGTTTGATCTTAGCGATCAAATGTGTCGAGCTGCCAGTAATGATCAGGTCATCCACATAGACAAGAAGAAGAAGAATCTGAGTACCATTGTGTTTTGACATATAGATTAGAGTCAGATGGACTCCTCTGAAAGCCATGATCTGTGAGGTACTTGTCAATCTTAATGTACCAAGCCCGAGGAGCCTGTTTCGGGCCATAGAGTGCTTTGACCTTTTGCAGACCTTCTGTTCTTGATCGGCAACCTTGAAACCTGGAGGCTGCGTCATGTAGACTTCTTCCTTCAACTCACCGTTGAGGAAAGCACTCTTAACATCCATCTGATGGACTTTCCAACCAAACTGGGCTACTAAGGCAAAGATGAGCCTAATGGTACTCATTTTGGCTATAGGAGCAAAGGTCTCTTTGTAGTCAATGCCTTCTTTTTGTGAGAACCCCCGAGCAACGAGACGAGCTTTGTACTTGTCAAGGGTTCCGTCAGCTTTGTATTTCACCTTATACACCCATTTGCAGCTAATGGGCTTCTTCCCTAGAGGAAGATCAAAAAGGACCCAAGTGTGATTCTTCTGAAGACTCTGGTATTCAACCTCCATAGCCTTTTCCCACTCAGGAACTCCTTTAGCCTCTGAATATGTCTGAGGCTCATAGACACTGTGAATGTTAGCCATGAAGCAAAATTAACTGTATGTTGCTGTTTGCTCTTGTTTTTGGATGATCTCCCCTCAATGAGCTCATCATCATGAAGATCTCCAATAGTCTTAGCCCACCATTTAGGCCTGTGAGAAGAAGTGCCAACATCAGATGCAGGAGGAGCTGGAATTGGTTGTGGATTTGGAACAGGTTCAGTAGATAGAAAATCAATATCATCTGGAGGAAAATCAGGTTGAGCATCATCAAAGACAAAGTCTTCGTCATCCCTCCCATTAGATGAACCTAACGGAAGACGGACACCCAAATCAGAAGCCTTCAAGGGTTGGTCCTCTGAATGCTGAATAGGCGAGGAAAGGTGAAACGATCCTCGTTCTTCATCAAAGACAACATCCCGACTGAAGACAAGACAATTAGTGTCTACATCAATCAATCGGTAAGCCTTATGGTTGTCACTATACCCTATGAACATAAGTTTTTGACTCTTGGAATCCAGCTTAGAGCATTTGGCATCTAGAATCCATACATATGCCAAAGAGCCAAAGATTTTCAAATGACTGATCCTGGGTTTGTGACCAGTCCAAGCTTCCTCAAGAGTCTTTCCCTTAACAACGTGAGTAGGTGACCGATTAAGGAGATAGACTGTGGTGAAAACAACTTCTGCCCAAAATTTGTTAGGAACACTCTTGTGTTGCAGCATGGAGTAGGCCATCTCAACATTTGTAAGATTGCGCCGCTCTACAACACCGTTTTGCTGAGTGTAGGGCGTGGTTAACTGGCGTTTAATCCCATGTGTATCACAAAAGTTGGAGAATGTAGTAGAACAAAATTCCCCCCCATTATTTGACCTAAGAGTGATTATGCAAAAACCAAACTCTTTTTCTACCAAGGCCTTAAACCTCTAAAATACATCGAACACTTCTGATTTCTGTTTAAGAAAGTATACACACATTTTCCTATTGAAATCATCAACAAATAGCAAGAAATATCTACAACTAGTAACAGACGAAGTATTCATAGGCCCACAAATATCAACATGAACTAATTGTAGTACCTTAGAAGTTCGCCACGAGTCACCATTTGGAAACGGTGTCCGATGCTGTTTCTCGGCCTGACAAGCGCCACAATCGCCATGATGCTGAGTCTGAATGTCAGGTAGACCAGCTACAAGTCCCTCCCGAGCAAGTTGAGAGAGATAGTGCACATTCAAGTGCCCATATCGCTGGTGCCAAAGACTGGTTACAACAGAGTTTTTGGCTGCCATGGCTAATTCCAGAGAATCACCTGTGTCCACAAGCCTGTAGAGGCCATGATCCTCAATACCAATGACCACCGTTGTGCGAGTCTCCCAATCAACAATAGAACATTTGTGTACATTGAACACCACATCCAGCTGAGGAGAATACCGCATGATCTAACTGACTGAGAGAAGGTTGAGTTCCATGCCAGGAATGTAGTACACATCGAGGAATATGAGATTCCTCTCGCCAGACTGAATCTGAACAGTGCCCTTACCGACAATTGTTTATTCTTCGCCTCCTCCAAAAATAACTGAGTCAATGAATGAGGAGAAGTCTGTGAACCAGTCACGTCTATGAGTGAAATGACGCGAAGCACCTGAATCAATGTACCGGGCAAAAGATTTTACATGGTCTGCAGGCCTTTTAGCCATAAAGGCGTAAAAGGCAGATTCTTTCTGCTCAGTGAGCTCGGCAACATTAGCTTTCGGCTGAGACCCTCCTTGCTTCTTCTGTTCAGAAGCCAATCGTGCACGATAATCCTTCTTCATGTGTCCATACTTGTGACAGTAGTTGCACTGAATATTCTTCTTTTTAGGGCTGGTTAGAGGTTGATTGGAGCCTTTCTACTACGAAGGCTGACTTTTCCCTTTGTTCTTGGACTGATTTTTAATGCAAAGGCTTGTTTTGGAGAGGATGATGAAACACTACTACCAAATTGTTGTTTCCAGTGGCCCTGTTGCAAGAGGATAGTACAAAGCTCTGGAAACTTGAGGTCAACATTAGCAGACATAATGTTAAGAGTCTCTATGAAATGTTCATAAGACTTAGGTAGGCTTTTTAGAGTGATCACGACTATGTCTTCCTCCATTTTCCGACCATAGCCTCCAACTGATCTCGGATCTCCTGGATTTTGTTCAGTTGCGCTTGTAATGTTGTCTTCTCATCCATCATGATATAAAACATGTTTTTCAAGAAGAACGCATGGATTTTGTTAGAAGTTTCATGCAAACCCTTCAAATGGTCCCAAATCTCCTTTGCTAATTTTCCAAGCGGAATTTGAGGTAGTTAATCATCGGTTATTGAAAGTTTGATAAGCATCACCGCTTCATGATTCTGCTCATCGAACTTCTCCTGGGCTTTATCTGCAGTGGTGGGTTGAGTAACATTACCAAGTATCATTTGATCAAGGTAGCGATATTCGAAGATTGTCATCATTCGTTGCTTCTAGGTGTTATAATTTTTGCCGTTGAATCTCTAACTACCTTCCAACATAATGTTGGTCAAACTCGCCATCTTCATGCTTTTCGAGGCACAAAAAATGAGGAACTAAGAAGATGTTGATGCACAAAACCCGAGGCACGAGTTTCAATACATTGAGGCAGGTTCAAGCATGAAAAATAATGCAAATCCGTTGGCACAAAATATGAGGCACGAAAAACGATGCACCCAAAAAAATATGAGACCAACCTAGTTGAGATCTTGAAAAACCCAAAAGGAATATGTAATCAAAATTTTTTCTAACCTTAGATGACCAGTCAAAACCTTAATTAGGTTTCAGAAAACCCTAGGCCACCATTAATAAACCAGAAAATGCAGAAAAATTTCTTCAAATTTTCAAAAAATGGAGGCAAAACACGCATCTGAGGTAGGTAGGAAATTTCGTCCAAACAAGAGCCAAAATCGCGGGCAAAGAGAGGCAGAAAATCATGTCCACGAATGGAAGAAAATGTGGCCAGAAGAAGATGAAAATCGCATAAAAAACGTGAATAAGAAATCTGGATAAAATGCAGAAAAGCCACAAACAAAGACTTCGCTGTCAGAAAAATACCCAAGACTTTGTCGCGCGATCTTAAAAACCCTATGCGCCATCACGTGAGCCAAAGAACTCCAAGAAAAGTGCAGAACACGGGCTTGTAAACCCAGACGTCGCGCTAACACAGAGGGTTGCATTGCGATTCAAGCAAAAACGTGTCTCAAAAGCCACGATTTTCAGAGTAAAAGACCTTACAAAAAATCTCTAACCAAAGAGTTGCGATTTTTCAGTGAGTGGAAACTCACAAAAATCGTAAAACAAAAACCCTCGAATTTCAAATACCAAACTTGCGAAAATCAATCTTGAAAAAGCTTAAAAAAATTGTTTCGAAATTTGTAGAAGATTAATTTTGAGCAACCTTGGCTCTGATACCATATTACGCAAGTAATTTGTAAAATATTTGATATATTAACAATGAGCAATGTGCTCAATAAATAATTTACAAGATGTAGAAAAAATAGGAAGTTTCTAAAAAGAAACTTTAGTTAAGATCAGAGACGATCTTATCTAAATAATTTATAATAGAATACAATATTGAGCATTAATAAATAAATAATAAACATTATTTTAATAATCTCCCACACTACCTTTGTGCTAGCATTAGTAGGCTCAACAATAGTTTCATTCACATATCCTGAACAACCTTTTTGCCTTAGATAATCCCACATTGATTGTTTCTACAAGGAATAGCTATATAGAGTTAGGAGTTCAACTTGGGTTTTCCCCATTACAAGAACACACAACAAGAATTGAAAGCTAACAACCACCACAAGATTACCCCACAAATTCACTCATCAATGATCCCCCCTAGAAAAATATGATGTTGACACTTTGTCAAAATTAGTGAGGTGGTCTTGATCTTAGTGTATTACAAATACCAAAAATAAGCCACAAAGTTGAAACTACCATTTTTTATACAAAAAAAAAAAGAATTAGATTGCACCAAAAAAGTTACCACATGAGCCCAAATGAAGCCTTAGAAGTTCTCAAAATGAGAACTACTCAACATCACTTGTGAGATTGTGCAATTTCTAGAGAAATCAAACACCAAAAGCAAGAACGACCCGAAGAATTGCAAAGCTCTCAAAAAATTAGCACAATAAAAAAACAGCTTGAAAAAAGGAGCAAAAATGTGCAAGAATAGAGCCTTTGAAGTTCAACACCAAAAATCAAAAGCTTAATGAAGAGGGGTTAGAAATCGGGAGAGGGAATGTTGATGTCATCAAATAATATTCTATGATTTTGTTGGAATATGCCTTGTCCCTAGAATATGGCAACACCACTTTTAGTTTGCCACGAAACCACCTTTGCAACACAAAACTACTCAAATCACACAAAAAACCGCCTCTTGCATGGCATGAAACCACCTTGTAGAAAACTGCTATTTTGCATCCGAATATTCTAAGAATATTCTTGGAAGTGCTGTAGGGGCTGGTGCAGTTGATGTGTTGTTACTAAATGGAGGAAGGAGTGGTGAAGTTGGTGGTGGAGCGGTGTCTATTGTTGTTGCTTTTGGTGTTAGTGGCATTGCTAATGTAATGTCCCCTTCTAGTCAATGATCAGTTTAGTAGCTCTTCAGCCTATTCTAGAAGCCCGTAGGCTCGTTGAGGTGAAATAAGGGTTTCCTTGTTTGGAGGTATTCTGGTATTTCTCATAGTTTACTATTTTTAGTAAGTTCTAATTTTGGCAGTGATAAGTTGTCAGCACTTGAGCAAGTCATCTTCAGTTGGAGCAGTTGTTTGGGTTGGTTTTGTGGTTTTAAAAAGCATTTTGTGGTGAAATAGATTATTTCAAGGCATTATTGTTTTAATTCCAAATTGACCCCTTGGCCTAGTTCATTGACTTCAAGTTGTGTTTAAAAGGTGGCCATGAAGGGGGACGCCTTCATTAAGGGAGTTAATTAAAACATTTAATAAAGTTTTAAATGGCCTTGAAGTTGGACGCCACTTTGGAGGAGTTTTTATTATTTTTGAATTTGAAAATATTTCAAATGAATTTTTGGTGTCCCATTCTTGGAATCTGAAGAGTCATCACTTTTTCTATATGTTGGCGTAATAACTAACACCTCTGGAGTATAAGTTAGTACGGACAACTATGCACACTGCATAATGAGTGCTCTTCAAATTAGGAGGGGAAGCTCCCTTTTTTGCTGATATGCGTTCTAAAAGTAAAATAACTAAATCCTATCTTTTTGACTTAGCTGGAAGAGGCACAAGGTTAAGAAAACCAAGGACGTTGCAGCTAAGGATTTTCTTTGGTTTCACAGGTTTTTAACTACAAGTAAAAACTAAAAGCTTTAAACTATCCAATCTCCTCAAGAAAACAGATTATGAGGAAACGGAGCAGGAATGTTTTTATATGATAAATCGGGTACAGATTCACAACGTGAAGGCAAGGTGGCACAACAATTTGCTTGGCTGAATAGGTTTATTAACACACTCAAATATATGATAAGCTTTAGGTACAAACTCCCAACATGAAGGCAAGGTGGCACAACAATTTGTTCAATCTGAATAGGCTTATTAATAATAGAACATAAAGGATAGCCAACTAGGACAGTAAATTGCATAGGCGAGACACGCGTACAATCCACGATCAAACTAGCCACTATATTTAACTAAGATAAGCATTCACCATAATAACTGCATGAAACCCGAGTGGCATAACAATTCATCATCATAATAAATACTTTTGAACAGATACAAAATAGGCAATATTACAGGCAAGGCGACACAACATATATTACTCTCTCGTGCAAAATTAAATTACAAATGAGCTGAAAGCTCTTATTTATAGACATCAAAGGTGTAGGCAATCCTAAAATCACCTTGAGTCAACTACAGTCTTGCAATGCATGCAAGATTTTATTGCTAAACCCTAATAAAGGAAACTATATAGTTAACTGGAAAACAACCATTAGTTAACCGATACATCTAATCTAAATGGACAATGTGCAAGCATGCACGTCCTTATTGAAAGCAAGTTAATTGGAAAACTACCATCAGTTAACGAAAACCCTAAATGAAACTCCAAGTGAACATAGATACTTCCAAGATAGACATGCGTGAGATGCAAGATAGCGAGTTAACTCGGAAAGAAGCGTCGAGTTAATTGCTGTGACTGAGGTCTATCCTGAAAGGTAGGAACTGAAGTCTACTGGCCCTGATCTCGAGCAATCAACCCATCCACGAAGTTATTGACTGCGTCACCATCTGGGGTACTGAAGCTCTGTTGAAGTATACCGTGTCTGTGCAACATGTCTTCTCCGCCTGTGATCTGACACTAAAACTCTCCTTTACTCCTGGTTGCCTCATCAAACAATGTTGACATGACAGTAAGTTGATTCATCTTACAGCCAATGGTCTCCCCACTGAAAATATCGTGAATGGGTGCTTGAAGCTGTGACTGAACGTCAACAAGCTCAACATAGTCACCACCTACACGCTGATACTGGCATGGTAGTTGAGATACGAGGTTCTCACATAACAGAGTGCACTAGTGACATACTCTTTGCTCTCAGCCAACTCTAATGCTATAGTCTCCTCAATCTTTGCCTTGAAGATCAACTGTGTCCTCCAAGTGTAGATAGCCTCTTTATCTTCTACATCTATGATTGATTCATATACCATTCCCAGGTTAGCAATCAAGATCTCAACCAAGATCTCATCTCTGGGTCTACTAATAGCCAAGTCACGCTCCTCATCTTGAAGATGTAGACGGCATTCGTGTGCATTGTACCGCAACTGGTATAAATCTGAAAGCACAAAGCGGCCTCTAGTGACAAACTCCTCCCAATCATCCAAACACTTTCCATATGCAACCAAGTGATCAAGCTGACCCTGTTCTGCTGGTGGTTCTAACATCGGTGGGAGTGAGGTGATAGCATTTCCTATTCTGTGTACAAGGCTAGAAATGTATTGACGAAGCTGCTGGATTTCAGCCTTGAGGGCTGTCTTATCTTCTCCATCTTTCATTATCCTATCCCTTGTGCTATCTGTTGCAACCTGTAGGAGATCAATTTCTGTTTGGCGAGTACTTCTACCAAAGTTGACTATGATCACTTCGAAGTCCTGAACTTCAATCTCGTTCAAACTCTTATCCTTTGGAGGTACGATAGTCTCAATGATGATTTCCTTACCTGCATTCCTCTCCACGTGGACCTGTTTCTTGATCCTCTTGTCAAGCGCATCTTGATAAGCATGATCGAAATCTGAATGATCGAGCACATAAGATGGCTATCTCCTCTTCCTTCCCAATTGACTCTCAAGCCAAGATGAATCCCGACCAATCCCACTAGAACGATCTTTACTAGTAATGAGAGGCTCTGACGAGAGTGAACACGTAGAGGTGTTACTGCGAGATGGCGAGTTCAAGTCCAAATCGATATGAATTGGAACTGGAGGCTGCTCTGGTGTTGGTGACAGCATGCATGGCTGAACCTCAGGCTGTGACAAACTCTGAACTGTTTCTTTGATAGGCTCTATGTGTGTCTCGGTAACAAGTGCCTTTCCTTTTGAATTATTAGGCACTAAACTCTTCTTAGGAGGGTTACTCCTTTTCTTATGTTTGGGTTTAGACGAGGAAGGTAGTGAAACTCCCACTGGTGGCGGCTCTGTTCTAGGCATAGTTACCTCAACTTACCCTCCTGGTCTTCTTGCTTTTGAGGTAGAGCATACTATTTTGAATGACTCTAGTCGACCTCTCCTTCATTGATAAGTATTCTTTGGCGTACCAATCAACAGTCGGCAGTGGTTGTCCATCAACTTGTTCTCTGAAAAACTGAGGAATTGCATCTCCCTCATCTTCTGATAAACCTCCCACCTCTTCTGCCAAGAAGACAGATATTTGCGGAAGAGAGAACCTGCTATAGCTGCGTCTACGTACTTCAAAATCATCCTCACAGTTCACCCAGTAATCCTCCATTGTAGGTTTATGATAAGAGCGACTACCAAGGCGTGTTGCGTAATGACCCCAAGGATCATAGGTACGTGTTTCAACAAGGTACTTGAGTTTGCAATTTTCTAACTCTTGTCCTACAGCTTTAGCATCAACTGCCGTCTTGCACCAATAGATTCCGAACTGCATTGGAAAGTGGGCAGCCTGTTTACGCTTGTGGTGCAAATGTTTGTGAACATCATATAGTTGCCTCAGGAACTCCATGAATACTATCTTATCCGAAGGATAGCATGGAAGCATAGCTAGATTCCTTGTGTATCCATAGACATGGATGTAGGTGGACGTAGGGAACTGAATGAACCAGTCCGCCCAATCTACCATCGCTGCTCTAGCAACCGCCGAGATACGAACATGCACCTCCCGGTCCAAATCCCTCACTGTATATGTCAAGAAAGCCTCATGCACACGTTTGAAATGTCGCTTAGCCTTCGTGAACTCAAGCTGGTTATAGTGACGATAGACTTTCTGTGCATTGAGTATGCCCACCGTGTTCAACCCTCTAAATTGGCCCTGATAGGCGATCAAGTATAAGAGGTAGGAACACATGTGAAATTGGTGTGCAACTAGAAAACCGGTGATTTGTTCGTGAAGAGCATCACTGATGAAGGATGCCCAGTCATAATGCTCTTGCCCAGAGATGATTCAACCAATGATATAATACATCCAAGGGTGAAACTTATTTGCATCTGCATGACCTGAGACACTATTGAGAAGTGTAATCAGAATTGCGTACTCATCCTTGTATTCACCACGACCCACATTGTTTGGAAACTTAGTCTTTTTCTGTTTTAACTTTCTCTCTGTCATCTTACTCTGACACTTATCCATCTCAACATTGAACGCTCGCTCACTTAGATTCATAGAAATGACTAGACTATTTGGATGTTGAGGAATACCAAGACTTCTCTCGATATCCAAAGGTTTGAGACTGCAAATAATCCGCCCATCTACTGACTGTATCTCATGTGCAACAAAATTGTAATGCTTAACACAAGACATTACGAATTCTACGCAATGAACTGAGATAGGTATGGAAGCGGCCTCAAGTAACCCGGACTGCTGAATGTTCTGAATTATTGAATCTTTTATCTTGAGTGGATCTAAAACTGCTTCTGGAAGCCCCTTATGTAGATTCGTATCAACAGTCCCAATGAAGTCATGAGTCAAGATTGACTTGGTCTTGAATTCGAGCTAAGTGTACTGCATTTTGAAAAACTCGTCTATTGACTATGAACACGGCTATATTTTGACAACTTTTTGGAAAGCTAAAAATAGCCTGTTGAGGCTAAAAATAGCTCATCGGAGGCCAATTTTCACGGAAAATTCTGAGATATGGGTTTTGCTCAGAAAATGATTCTAAGACAACCTAGAACGTTAGAAATGTGAAAATTTGATTTCTACTCAAACATGCAAAGGAAATTCAATTAAGAAAATTAGAGCCTCAAGAACTAATGCTTTGGAACAAATTTTCCTGAAAAATTCTAGCACATGGGTTTTACTGAGGAAGCTATTCTGAATCGACCCAGATGATTTGTTTTGCCAAAAATGCCAATTCTTCAAACATGCGAGAGAATTTAAGACGAGAAAATGGAAGAATTTGAGGAGAAGAAAGACATTTTTTAGTTTTTTAATTATGATTTTATTTTCTCTTGCCAAAATCGCCACTCTGTCTTGAATTTTGCTGATGAATTTGGACTTGTACTTGCAAAAGAATATTTTTGATGTCTTCGAACTTGATTGCTGATGAAAATTCGCCCAACTCTAAAGGAAATTCGAATTTGCTAAGCTGTATGAGTAAAAATGGACGCCATGCTTGCATAAATAGAGCAAAATCGCACCATAAAAGCATGACTGCAAGATCTAAAACCCTGACTTTGAAAGAAAGATTTTAATTGGACTCCCTCCAGCTGAACTGATATTGACTCGGAGTCTCGAAAATTAAAACAATAATAAAATATCAACTTGTTCTAGCATGCAAATTTGAGATTCAATATTAAAAAGGCGCCAATAATAAATTATTGAGAAAAACGCCGTCTAATACCTATGCATGCAAAACCAATATTAAATTATTTTAATCAGTTAGCATCTAGATGCACTCGACAAACTTCACTGATTCTGAAAAGTCCTTATTTGACCTTCTAGGCATCCATTTGCAAGAGTTATTGAATTTTTTACTAACTCCTATTTTATAGCTGATTGTAAAGTTACAGTTGGCCATGTCCAACTTTGATTTCCGGGTGACTCAGTGAACCTGTGACTGAACTGAGATATCCACTGCGAAGCCTGCATAGCAAGGATGAAATGTCTGTTGGGAACTGCAACTGCTAAAATCAACGTTTGACACCCCAAAAAATTAGGCGCCTTTAACTAAATTGATGCAATGATTCCAAACACCCATTTCTCTGTTTTGCCCTTTGACGCTTCAAACTGCTGCTGACAGTAAACGATGAACCCCATAGACTAGATGATAGATTCATTGTGTGATTGGAAGTATTCCGCATCCAATGACTGTATATAAGGCATCTGAAAGTTGCATTAGGAACCCTAAAAGCAAGGGCGCCCCTAGCCTGTGAAGGCACAAACACCATATTGACAGAAGTGTAACTTTCATCTGGACACCATACTTTGACCCCTGACACCGGGAGTTGGAGTGCTCCGATTCGCACATCGTCTGTTTCTCTGTGTAGCTAGATCAACTTACAAGAGATGTTTCTGGAGGTGACGAAGCAAGAAAACTGCTTCTAAGACCTCAACAAGAAGGGCGCCTTTTTCAAGGAGATGGTGTATTTTCCATACTTAGCCATTTTCTGGTTGCTTTCACTTTTCAACATTTCACACTGATCTCACACGTATGAGCGTTTGCCAAATCCCGGAGGTTGATGGTTGTACTCGTTGGATAGCTAGAGTAATTGCGCACAAGTCTCGTGAAGACTATGAATGCCCAAAACCCCATCTGACAGGCCTAAAGGTTGGGCGCCCCTAGCCTATAGAGGTACAGGTGTGTATTGCTACATTTCTCCACCCTCTAATTTATGTGTTCGGTAGAACCTCTGTCATGATCACTCAGAATGTTGGATCACCTCACGAACTGATGCATTGCGAAGCTCAACTGGATTAGAAAAGATCTCAGGAAGACAACATCTGCAAATTCTTTTATCTGAGGGGTCAAACTAAAGGGCGCCCTTGGGCTACAGGGGCACAAAAACTGTAAACTGGCCAGCCTCTATGACATGCATCCTCCTCGTATTCTCAACTTCTGACCTCGATTGCCGGAGTTCTGCACCTCGGATGTCTTCGCTTGATAGCTCGTCGGAAAGCTGGGCTAATTCTGAAAAGATTGAACCTATTTGCAAGCACATGCAACAAGATCCGAGCCTTCAAAAAGAAGGGCGCCCTTGGGCTACAGGGGCACATATTTGCTTTTTGCTTAAAACTTCATCTGTTTCTGTCTCCGTAAACACCTTTCTCGCCACTGAAATGACTTTGTAGGAGTATAATCTTGTCGTGAAATGCCTCTCCATCATCATATGCCTTGCTTTGAGTCCCAAGTTCAAGTTCTGACCTCCACGTACTGACCAATTGCTACTGACGACTGACATGACACTAACCAAAGTCCATACTTGACTTGCCCAAAATTGTGTTTTGACATCATTTTAACAAGGTCTAAACTCTTTTAAGCAAAATGCCTTAATGAAGCAAAAAATTTGGTTTGGGTACAACACTATAAAAGTGAAGCTTTGCTTTAGCTTTTGATCATCCAATGTTTATGCTATTGTTATGCTGTCGAAATGACAACTTGTTTTTTACTTCGAGGGATGCTTACCTCCTAGTTTGTAATGTCCCTTACCCGGTTGCCCTAAAATTCGCTTGTAGATTAGGTTTAAGGTTTCTTCTTTCCAAATGAATGTTCTTTTCAATGAAGTAATCTTGGTTTGAAATCTGTATTCACCATATTAACAACATTTCCACATACACATATATCTATTAGCATTAATATCTAGATATCCGAAATATAAGCATAATCATAAATGCAATTTTAGCAAGCAAGAGGAGTGCCCTTTATGGATCCACCCTGAAGCCTTTGTGTTGGGCATGGGAGGTTGTCTCTCACAATCCTCCTTTCCCAACGGCTTAGTACCTGCATTCTCCATACATGACAGTACCTCGGAAGACACTTGCCCTATTAGGATGAAATGGTGAAACCCTAGGGACTAAGGGCCTACGACCTACCACCCCTATAATAGTGTAGTTTCCTATGGTGGGACCCCCACCTCTCAATGTCTAACCCGTTTTTTGGGCCTAGGAACATGAGAGGGGGGATTTTAGGCTTTCCACTTGGACTTTGCTTCACTGCCACCTAATAGGGTGACAAACACGAAGAAGACAATCTTTACATAAACATAATAAATGTATTTATTATCATTCTATTTTTGATACTTAGGAAAGAGATAGTTCATATATTCAATAAGATGCTTTTAAGGAAAGTTAGCAAAATGCACAAGTAGACACGTTCCTACGTTATATTCATGAAGTGAATTGAAAATGCATTTAGAAATATAAAGAAATTATTCATGCAATTTGTGGTAGTATACTTTCTTGTGCGATTGTTCCTATCATATTACATAGATATTAAGATGAATTTCTGACAATACGAGGAAATCGATATCAAAGAGCAAGCAATGATTTCTTTTCTAATGCAACTTGAATTATCTAAATGGCCTAACTCAAAAAGATCACCAATGTATGCAGAATGCTTGAAGACACGATTCTGTTCTATGTTCTATCAAACGTCATCCTATTGGGATGACGTATTTCTCAATTTGTTTCTATAATTCTGTTCCTGGGCAGAGAGGTGAAATAATAATGCACAAGAGAAGTCATATGAGTGAATTCCTTAAATTATTATCATATGTGTATTCCCCCAAATGAGGCCAATTACAATACAGTCAATGAGTCTAGCAACACCAATGATCAAATTAGCAATATCGGTTTCTTATATTCAAAATATGCTAAATATTATTGCTAAGTGAATACATCACCTAAACTGCTGTGTCTTCCCATGACCCTTTATTCCTTAACTGCCTTCCTTAAATCTTACCTTTGATTGATCATAGGATAAAAAACATATATAAGTAAATATTAATCTATTCATTTTTATAGTAAGACCGTAATTACTTATAAGGCTCAATAATTGCTGCAAGCATCATTATTACATGATGATATATATATATATATATCCTATATAAACATATACATAGCCCTTACGTCTAATTGATTTCAATTTGCAATAATCTCTTTGACATAAATGTGTGTATATATATATATATATTAAATAATATAATTATATATTCTATATAAATATATATATATATTATTATTCCCAACTGACTTCAATCTACAATAATTTCTTGTCATGGATACATGTATCTATATATATTTATTTACATATAAATTGATAATCATGTTAACCTTACTCACAATAATTGTAATCTTACTCATAATAATTGTAAATGGTAGAATTTCAGATTGCTGACTGTGTTTCTTTTTTTTTCAGAATATATTTTTATTCTTTATTCTATTCTTATCCACGATGATCAGATTTGGAGGGTCTCCTTTATTCAATGCCTCCCCCTTTTACCACCGTATGAATTTTCTTCCTTAAATATGCGTTGTCTTTCCCCATCAAGGGACGTGACTTTAGAGTGGTTCATTCTTCTTGAGGATCACACCACTTCAGTAAATTCATGATAATTGCTGATTCTAATATGTTTTTAGTTTTGTGATAACTTTTAAAATATCAGGTTAGTGTTATATTTAAAAAATAACAATTATAATTGTGATGTAATTATTGGTAGTTATACAATGAGTTTTGAATTACATTCTTTTTATTTATTTTTTGATATTCAATTATTTGCTCAAGTATAATAGTAATAAAATAATTTGCCAATATCCTTATTATTATTTTATTTCAATTTATTAAAATCTTTTATATTGGTGCATAATATTTGATATTTATATTTTAGCGTGACAATATTATATTTATATTTATAATTATAATATTATCTTTGATAGTTATAATAAGAATGTTAAATAGTTAATGTTTTCTTAATATGTATTTTGTTTATCTTGTTTTTGATGTTTTATATTTCAATGTTACAATTTCGGGGACATGACATAGTTCTAATCCAATTTCGTGTTTGAAAGACAACACCTAGTTGGTATTATTGCTGCTTTTCATCCAGAGTAGTAGATTGAGCTACACAATTGAAGTTTTGATGATATTTTTCAGTTTTGGAGTTGCTGGTATAGACATGGCAGATTGGTGTTTTTGCTTACAGCTCTCTTCATGAATTTATTTTGGTTATGGGTATTTTCTCTAAGTGTTTCCAAGCCTTGGGCGACCCTCTCCAAGGAATTTCAGATTTTATTATTGAGTCTTTGATTTTTAAAGAGAAAATCGCCCCCCTTGAAGGCCGTACTTTTCCAGAATGTTGGAAAGCGTGCATAAATAAATAGGGAACTTTGATGCTGTTTCTTCATTGCAATTGGGGCGCCCACCTCCTAGAAAACTGCTGCACTTTGTTTTAGTCAATTCAGAGGTATATTTATGAAGTTATGAGCATTTCATTGAATTACAGTTTGCTGGTTCACAGTTTTAGTCTGCTGGTTTTTGTTATCAGACCTCACTAAGTTCTGATTTTGGCTTCGTTTTCAGTCTGAGAGTTTTGAACATTGCTATATTCATCCTTCATATATTTGCATTCAATCTATTATTGTAATACTCGTAATTTGCAGATTCTTTCAATTTTAAGGTTGTGAATTAGTAGTACTAATCCAACCATAATTATTATTGCAATTACTTGTGATTTCTAATGCAAATACTATAACCCATGGATGGTTTACCGCTAGTGTGGAGGAAATTAACTTGTATCTACATCTATCACCCATTGTTAAGTGGAGAATTCCCATTGTTGAGTGGATGCCTGCCGTAGCGGATGAATTGTTTTATTTGTAATTTCATTCCCCCCACTGATTAAGTGGAAGTGTGGAAAATTTCTCATGGCTGGTTATCCGCCTAAGTTCATTTCAGTTTTGTAATAAGTACTCCGCCATATGCTATCACCTCGCCTTCCAAGGATCTTGGTGAACATTCTTGGCGTTGAGTTTCTTTCAGTTGCATTCAATTTCAGTTATTGAGTTATTTAGATCCTAGGGATCCTCTGACCATATGCTCGCCCCTCCTCCTTCATTGTGTCTTAGGGCGCATTCTTGGTTAGAGTTACTATTCCGCATCGTTTTGGTTTTGGAGCTAACCTTAACGGGTGTGTGTTGCATTGTAATTGGTATTAAAATCAAGAAAAAATCGAGTGAGCATTTTACAGCTAAGCACCATCGAAACAATTCTTGTAGGTAATGTGTAGGTGTAAGCTTGTGCAATAATTGTATGATATAACTTTATGATTGAGACAAAATTTTCTTTTCCACAAATTCCCTCAACACCAAAATAGACAAGTTTTGTATGAAATGGAGGTTTTTGGGCCTTTTGAATACAATGGCAGGGTTTGTTTGGCTTGAAATGCATAAAAAACCAGATGATTGCCTAAAGCCACAAATAAACCTCTATTTGCAAATGAGTGAAACAAAAGTCAATCTTGACTTTCTTGAGCCTTTTAGATGGCTTATTTGAGCTATCAAGCTTCAAAATTTACTTGCAATAAAAATTATAAAAAGAAACTACTCCATTTTGATATAATTACTCTAAAAAAACCTAGAAATGGACTAACTTTAGGACATCATGGCCTTGATACCATGTTAGAATTTTGCATGAACAAAAATTTCATCAAAGCCCAAATTTCTAATAGCTACTATTCATAACACAATAATTTGAATATTCAATATATGGGACTAATATTAGACTAGCTTATTCAATGGGAGGAAAGAGCTACAATACATAGCCTTAAGATTCCAAACTTGATGAGGATGAGGAAGAGTTAGAAAACCAAAAAACAAGGGATGACTTTAACTAAGTTTCAAAATCTAAGAGGATGAGGCAAAAGATAGAATACCATAAAATAAGGAAATTCCATTTACTTAATTATCTTATCCTATCTAAGTAATAAAAATAACTAAGCAAGCTTAATATAATAAGGTGCAATTGAATAATTACACCAACAATCTTTCATCAAGTTGAGAACCCAAGGGTGATGATAAATGTATTTTCTGATGTTCTTGGCATCTTCAACAATCAATTTTGTCAATCAATTTCGCTTGTCCTTAAAAAGAAGGTCAAGGTAATGGGCCCCATGCAAGGGGTTCAAAAGGGTGATGGATGCCCTCAGCGGACACATCCTACTACATTGTTAGTGACAACTTGCACCATATTCTTGATGCCCACTTCTAAGACAATATCCTTCAACATTAGCCTCAAAGTTTGTGCATTCTTTACTTTTTAGAGGCATAAACTGACTTAGAAAAACCATCTCACCATTTGAAGCCGCTAAAGAGTTGATAAGGGTGTGGTTCCTTCCATTTTGCCACCTATCTAAAATTATATTGCATCCAAAATTTCACCATAGCTTCTTTTGTTCTTTCAAAATTGAATTTGAATCTACAATAGCATTCTAGAGCAACTGCCTACTTAAGTCTTTTGAAGAGGGTGCCTTGTACACTTTCCATGCAACTGCTAATGTATGACCAAATGCATCTAGCATGAGCTCTTCGCCATGTTGAAGGGAAGGTTGTAATACTAGAAATTTGTACACGTTTTATTTGCTCCCTGATGCACCTCTTTCTTTCACTCTATACTTTGTAGTGGAAGTTGTGCTCCAAGTGTGTTTCTAGGTATGAAAAACCCAATGACTATGCTTTACTTGAGTTAGATGAGGTGTATGTTCTATGTATGCATGGACCATGACTAGATCCCACAATCTTTACGATATCTACCTCCATTTCAGCTACCAAGTTAGGATTATGGGCTACTACTATGTAATGTCCCCATTTATGCGCTGTAACATTCTATAAGCGTTGGCCAGTTTTGGAGGTTTTCCGAAGGTTTCTAGGTGAGTTGGGATAGTTCCAACATTCTTGGGGAGGTCAATTTAGGGTTTTCTTGGCATCCGATGGTGGTGTGGGGTTCATGTGGCTTTTAGGTTTGCAGTGATGCTCTTTGTAGCGTTTTGGACCTTCTGGGTTGTTCTCCATAGTTTTTGGAGAACATTGCTATTTTTAGTAAGTGCCCTCTTTTTGGCACTTGACATTATTCTTCAACATCAACTTCTTTTTGGCATGATCAGTTTCAGTTTTTGGTGCCTTGGCAGTGCTTTCCGCAAAATTGTTTGGATTATTTAAATTATTACACTAAAGTTATAAAGTTAATGTTATAATATTTACTTTAGTGTTTTAATTTAGTAAAGTTATTTTATGTCCCTTCAAGTGGACGCTTAGGGGAAAAGGGGACTTAGACATAAGTTATTAAAAAAGAGAAAAAACTCTTTTTCAAAAAAAAAAAATGCTTTTAGGAAAAGCAAAAACACTTTTCAAAAAAGCAACGAAAATGCAATAAAGCGTTTTTTGAAAAAGCAACGGAAAAACAAAAAGTGTTTTTTTTCGAAAAAATAGCGAAAAAGCTATAAAAGGAGGTTTGGGGCCCTTATTTGAATTATTGAAGTTTGCACACATAATAGGATGTTGTCAGAGTGAACATTGAGTTCTTCCAGGAGTTGATTTGAGGATGAAAGCCCTCGTCAATATTCACTAGATTCAATGGTGCAAGATCCATCCTATCTGGTTGGGTGTTTTCATTTAGGAAACACATTGGGTTTTATTGGAGTTTGAGTTTCTAGGTATTTTGGAGATGAAAATATGAAGTTTTTCGAGTGTTCACAAAGTTATATCAGACCTGTAGCTGCAGTTTAATCATTACCAGACCTGTATAATCCATTCTTGAGGGGTGGTAAGTTGCCTAGAGTGAGCTGGAAACATTGTTCTAAGTCTACATTGGCCATTGGGGAAATTTGGGAGTGGATTATTGAAGATTTCTGAGTCATTATCTAGCTGTCCAGATTGCTGCAGCGAAGTTTCAGACCTGTACCAGTCATCTATTTGCCATTTCCTTGAGGTATATTTGCTATTTCAATGATGGGTGGTTATTTCTTTGAAGTTGTGTTACATGTGGGGATGTTATATCAATTTTCTTTCAGAGCAATATTTGTAACAGCAGATGCATATCTGGAATTTGGGAGTTTTGAATGAGCTTACGTTATAACACTGAGTGGTAGTACCACCAATGAACTACTCTTGATATTGTTGGCGTTTCAATTCGCACCTCTAGAATGCGGATTAAAAACAGATAGCTATGCGCAGATAAACTGCTCTTCAAGTTAGGAGGGGAAGCTCCCTTTTCGCTGATGATGCTTAAAGAAACTAAACTAAACTATTTGCCAATCTTTTGGTTCTCAGCTAAAAGCACAAAGTTTATAAAACTCTAGCGTCGTAGCTGAGGTTTTCCCTTTTCCAGAATTTCAACTACAACTAGGCCTACTCTAATGACACCTCTAACAACTCAAGTAAACTCAGAGCTTGAGAGTTAGAAGTAAACAAGGAATGATTCAACACAAAACTCACATAAACTCACTTCCAACGCACACCTTAAGACTCATTGTACTTTTAGATGCAAACTGAACTAAAGATTATATAAGTGAAACACATAAAACAAAACCTGAGATAGTAGATCAGAGAAAAGTAAGCATAAGATTTCCTTTCTCAAATTTCTGATAACGATTACACTTTTGGGATAGTAGGATTGTAGCAATAATAGGCTTACAGTTTTGCGATCAAACCAGAATACACTTAACACAAATTACACATGAATTGAACAATATCTTGCAGCAAAAAGAAGGCATGCAAGCTTACTCTTACACTAAGTGCCAGACACTGAATAACAACTTGTAGGCAAAGTAGGCTCAGCAATTTTCTATCAGAATAACGGTTAAAGAAAAATGGGCAAGGCTGCCCTTATTTATACACAAGCGAGGAGTAGGGAACCCTAAAATCTCCTTGCTTTTACAACAAGACTTGCCAACTTGCAAGCTTTATTTCTAAAACTAAATACAACTATCTAACAAATTGTTGAAAGCAAAAAACAGGGAAAGTGCCAACTATTACAACTTGATTCTTTTCTCTCTCACAAAGAATAGATACGCATGAGACAAGAATAGCAAGAAAACTCAGAAAAGGCATCGAGTTAACTGCTGCTTTAAATCTATCTTTGGAGATCTTTTGTTGTCTTGAGAAGATAACTCATTCATGGATATTTTAGAAAACCAAATCCGCTAAAAAATTGGAAACTGTCGCTTTATTAGGAGCATTGATACTATCTAGAGCCATATTCCGCTTTTCAAGGATTTCCTCACTTCTGCAATCGAACTTAGATAATCTTTGACCTCTTAAGTTGTTTTATCGAATCTTGCTGACATCACTGTAATTTGATTCATCTTTTCAACAACAGGATCACTATTAAAACTAACACGAACAAGATTTTGGAATTTTGCTTGTACCTCATCAAGATCAATGAAATCACCATCATCATGACGATATCGACAAGGGATCTATGAAACAAATATACTTATGAATCTGAGGACATCGACAACTTTTTATCTATATTCAACCAGTTCTTCTGATATTCTCTCATAGGTCTTCACCTTGAAGAGGTGATGTTCTCTCCAAGCAAGAATCTTTCTCTTATGCTCTGCAACAATTGAATCATATGTCGTCCTCAAATCCGAGATAATCTCATGCATCGGTTTCACCTTAGCCATACCCTGCTCGAACCCCTGAATCCTTTGTCCCAGATCATGGACGTTATACCTTAACTGATACATATCTGCAAGCACAAATCTACCCTTGATGCTGAACTCTTTCTCATCTCGCATATGCTTCCCATATGCAACCAAGTGTCTTAACTGGTGTTGATCAGCTTGTGATTCTAGAACTTGTGGAAGCAGTAGAGTGGCCTGTGAAGTGCTGTGAAGTAGATTTGAAATATATTGCCGCAGCTGCTAATTTTTAGCCTTGAGGGCTGCCTTATCCTCTCCATCCTTAATCACTCTCTCCTTTAGATTTCCTGTTGCAACTTTGAAGAAATTTACTTCGGTGTGCCGAGTGCTTCTGTCGAGATTGGCCTTGACAACTATGAAATCATCAATCTCAACCTCATCAATATTCTTATCCTCTAGAGGCACAGCAGTCTCAATGATAATTTCTCCATCTAGATTCTTCTCTATGTGAACTTGTTTCTTTGGTTTCTTTATAGGTGCATCTTGGTAAATGCTATCAAGCTTTGCAAAGTTTAGCTGATATGAGGGCTTCCTCTTTTTCCTTCCTAGAATGTTCTCAAGCCAAGACGAGGTGTCTTTACTAAGTTCTCTGGGAGGCTCGGCTTCAGCTTCATCAACCTCTTCAACCTCTTCAACCTCTGAATCAATATGGATGGGAGAAGACTTCGGCGACGGTGGAGAATCAGGAGACAAAGGCACTTCTTTTGCTTGTGGCGTTGGCTCTTCTGGAACTTCTGATGCGACTGCCGAATGTTCTTGTTGAACCTGATTTGAGAACTCCAACTTTTTCTTTGAACTCTTTGCCATTCTACTACCCTTCAAACCCTCTAGAGGATTGCTCATAGCCTTCATTCTCAGCTTTGGTTTGGAAGAAGAAGGCATGGATGATTGCACTACTGGCGGCTTTGCTGGAATAGTTCTTCTTCGTGCCCTCTTATTGCTTAAGAAAATCCTGCTGTTTTTGACAACCTGGCTCGTCCTTTCCTCAATTGAAGTGCTCTCTTTGATGGATCAATTGACTTGTGGAAGTGGCCGTTGCTTAATTTGATCTCTGGCGTACATAGGAAGAACTACTTCTTCGTCATCATCAAACATTCCTTCTAAGTCTTCTGACAGGAAATTAGCCATTTGTCGGAGGGTAAACCTACTATTATTGCACCTACACATCTTGAACTCATCCTCACAATTTGCCCATAAATCTTCAACCGTGGGCACATGAGTGTGATTTTGACCAAGACGGGATGCAAAGGCAACATGAGGATCATATGATCGCCTCTCGTTGAACAACTTGAGGCCAAACTTTGATAATTCATCGCCCATCACCTTGGCATCAACCGACGACCTACATCTATAGATACCCATCTCAACCAGAAAACTAAAAGCAACCTTCTTTCGGTTTTGCAAGAACGTGTGAACTTCATACACTTGCCTCAAAAACTCCATAAGCACCACTTCATCTGTAGGATACCTGTTGTGACCTTTTCACACATCGCCCCATTGCAAATGGGGACCCTAGTAGTTTTTTCCTCTAGTGGTTCTGCTTCTGAGTTTTGGTCTTTTGGTGGGGTACTTAGAAATTGTATTTTTGAAGGTCATTCGAGTCAAGAAATGATTGTGAGCCGGAATCCATGCATGAACGTTGCCAAAGTGCTTAGAGGGCCTTGTGGACGAGGATCGACTGTCAGTTCAGTCAATTCTGACACCTCCTAAATTTTAGGGTTTCGACCCCGAGCCCCTATTTTTTAGGAACTTTTTTTTTTGGGCATTTTTAGCCCATTCTGGAATCCCTATTTTTTAGGGGCTATTTTTAGAAAGTTTCTATTTTTGGAAAATTTCTATTTTTAGAAAGTTTCTATTTTTGGAAAGTATGCAAGTCATGGCTTCGTCAATGTCAACTACAAAAGGTTGCAGGTAAAAATGGGTGAAAAATTTGAAAAATCTAGAAAATTTGCTTAAGGCATGGACATGCATGTGCTAAATTCGCCCAAGCATGAAGAAATAAAAAAAAATGGCAGAGAAACAAGCAAGTCCACCATGTAGGTTGCAAGAAAAAAATTGCAAAGTCATGAGGAAGTCCGCCCAAGCAGCTGCAAGGAATGATTGAAGTCCGCCCAGCACATGCAAAGAAAAAATTACGAGGTTGCAAGGAAGTCCGTCCAACAACATACAAGGAAAAATGGCTAAGTATGAGCTGAGTCCGCCCTTGGTTAAATGACAAAGAGGCTAGCAAGTCCGCCCCAAAGGTAAACATGCAAGAAACATGTGAAGTCCGGTCCAAGGTGTTGGGAGGTGCAAATGCAAGGGGAAGTCCGCTCCAAAGAGTTGGGAGATGGCAAGGCATTGACAAAGTCCGCCCAGCAAGGTAGAAGGATAGCAAATGACATGTAAAGTCCGCCATATGCAGGGTGCAAAGAGCACTTGAAGTCCGCCCAGCACAAATTAAAAATGGCAAGACATTAGCAAAGTCCGCCCAAGTGCAAAATGGCAAGAAACATGTGAGGTCCGCTCCAAGAAGGTTGGAAAGGGGTGAAAATGTGAAGAAGTTCGCTCCAAGATGATTGGAGGTGGTAAAATTACAAGTAAAATTCGCCATTTACTAAAATTTAATGGCAATTGCTAGTGCAAGTCCGCCCCAGGCATGGTAAAATGAAAAATTGCACAAGACAAGTACGCCTAAGCCATGTATGTCGTGAAAAATACTTGGAGAAGTAAAGATTTAATTGTTTGCCTGGAAAAAATCAAAGGATTTAAAAATTTGCCTAAGTCCAGACATCTAAAAAATTAATTAAAAAATCAAATGGTATGTCTGGCAAAGTTGAATTCGCCTAAGTAAAAATCATGGCAAAATTAAAAATTCGCCTTAGGCAGAGGCACAGAGAAATTTAAAATTCGAAATTGCCTTTGGATGAAAAAATAATTAAATATTATTATTTAATTATTTTAACGAACGGGTTGGAAACAACACATAAAATATTATTTTAATATTTTATTTTCCAAAACCCATTTTATGAGAAAATTCGAATTTCTCTAGGCAAATTACTGAGAAAAGAAAGAAAAAAGGAACCTCACTCGACTGGCGACAAAACTAGAAACTTTCTTTACCGACTTATGCTGAAGATGGAAATTGCTATTCGAAAGACAAGTGCCAGCCAAGTTCAGACTGAATTAATTGGAAACAATTATTTTTTGCTAATTGGGTCGATTCTTTCAACCTTAAATTGGCTTTGCACTTCATTTTCATTCATTCTTTCGAAAGCGAAGTTGAGAAAATTTGCTAAGGCAGAGAAGTTTGTGAAGTTTTATATTTTTCTTGCGAAGTAAAAGGCTGAAAGTGCGAATTTTACTTCAGCAGCAACACAATTTCATTGCCAGGCAGACTTTACTTCCTCTATTCGGACGAAGTTTTCTCTTTGCGAACAATTTAATTCTTTCATTTCCAGCAACGGTTATTTTCACGAATTAACTTATCGAGTTTGCTGGAATATATTTATGCATAAATAATTTCTGAATTAAAATATTTCTTTTTGCAGATTTATGCTGGATAACGGAGAATCATCGACAAAAATGAAGTTTTCCAGCAAAGGTTCACAGACAGAATCTAAAATTGTCTCCAAATGGAAGAATGTTGTTGACACTGATCTTGGCCACATTGACTTAGAAGAATTCCGGAAAAGAATGTACGGAAGTGACGCACGCATGCCAACTCCAATTGCGCAAAAAATGATGCAAAATGGCATAGTTCAAGCTGCAGGATTTCCGCCGGCAGTTGAATGTCCAAAGTTGATTGTAGAATGTGCCTTGCATTACAATGCTGAAGAAAGACAAATTGAGGCGTCTGATGGCAGAGTATTGGCGTACTTAGGCGAACTGGCTATACAAGAGACTTTTGGCATTCTAGCTTACCACAGAACGTACTACCGGTCGAAAGAGGATGCACAAAAGTTGTACGAAGATAAGCAAACTCTTTGCATGGCCAACATGAACAAAAACTGGCTTGAAAAACCTAGAACCTCAACCAAGAGATTGCCCAAGAAGTTGCTCAGGCCTTTTTTTAAGGAAGAATACAGAGACATAGTCTTGTTGCTGAACAAATTGGTGGGTAGTCCTCAAGGAGCGCCTTTCGAAAGTTGGATGTACTACTTCATTGATGAAGTATCTTTTGGGACAAAAATGATCAACTGGTCAAGGATGATCAGTGATAGTATTCATGAACAATTGGTCAACTTGGAGAAGACCAAGTCCTTTCATATGGGTTCCTACATAATATACTCACTCGCTCGGACTTACAGATATGCCGGCCTAATCTGCAAAGGTGTAGTCGGCAATGGCGAAAGGGAGCTCAAAGTATATAACTGCTATCCTGAATTGCAGTTGAGTGAGAAGTCACATTGGCGCCGGGTACATAACACTTTTCTTATGTACATCACCCAGATATTTCAAGGTGGAACCCATCAAAGGCTCACCCATGAAGCAAAGAGTTTAATCAGTAAATACGGATCCTGGTTTATCCAATTTTCTAGATTTACTTATATCAGAATACAGGGGTTCACGGACTCTCCTTACAAGTTGCCGATTTATCCTACTGGCAAGATGATTTTACTGGAAGTACTGAGGCAGCTGGAAACATTCCAAAGTATCCAGAGGCCAAAGCAGAAAGCAGCAGTCACGTTTCCTCTATTCATCGAAAACATGGTTGAATCTTGTCCGTCATCGCAGGCAGCAGAAAGTGCCAGGGTAGAGATACAGTTGTATCCGTTCACTTCGTACAAGTCTAGAGGGGACTTCGATCCACTCAATCACATGGGAACTGTGAACGGAAGGAAGTACAGGCACAGGGTTGACCTTGAGGACTTTTGGGCAAATGCTGTTGACGATTATGAGGTAAGGAGAAGACTTTGGTCAAGGTTACCTTTGGGCATGATTAGGACGACGAAACTCTTTTGTGTGCCTGACCAGCTGGATGATGATGAAATATACATACAGCCAGGCTATGATGAAGGATTGCCGCTTCCTCCTGTCAAATGGTCAGAGGCTGAGTTAGGCGATTTGACAATTCTTATGAGACCAGTAGTCAAGTACTCGCAATGGTGGGTAGACCAGCGGGTGCAGACGTTAAAGCAATAGGGTACGCCATTTACCTACGATTTAATGGGCGAAGTTGAATCTTGTTCTTCCAACGCTAGCGCTTTTCAAGGAGATGAATTGACTGAGCCTACCAATCAGAAGAAAAGAAAGGGTAAAGAAGTGGAAATAAACGAGAAGCCAATCCTGAAGAAGCCTAAGCCCCTTCACTCAGCTGCATCTAGGAATATCAAGCAATTATTGATCATGGACGAGGAATCATGGAGACATATCAGAATTCCTTAGCCGGTACTTGAAAGAGACATGGAGCCTATGCAGCTTGAGGATGACTTTCATCATTCTCCAACTGGCACAGAGATTTGTGAGTTAGATGAGGACTTGAATGTCAGGGAAGTCGACTTCCAGGAAGGGATGATTTCAGCCCTAAGGGGGATTCATGAGGACCCGCCGGTACAAGAAGTCCCAAAGATTCAGGACATTTCGGACTGCGAGGATGATGGAATAGAGCAGCCTACAATACCAGACTGGCTTAAGGAAAGGATTAAGGTCAAGGTACCAGTTGAAGCACCAGATGCAGATGATATTGATGATTTTTTGGCAAGGTTGGAGCAAGTAAATACGAAAAAACCTGCCAAGAAATTCTCTACTATTCAGAGAGATGAGACTAGTAACCGCACAGTGCAGATTGCAGTCTCGACAGTTGAGAAACCGCAGGATGAAATTACTCCTGCCGATTATGCCATTACTGTAATTGATATTGGTCCATCTACCAAAGGGCAAGAAGTAAAAGATCTGGATAATTCCGTCTCCACCATTAAGTCCAGATTAGAAAAGGAGACTAAGAAGAAAAGGGAATATAAGATGGAGGTTGAGCGCCTGAAGGAGTATATCCGGCATTTGACAAGGCCACTCAACCAAGGTGACCAATCAAACCCTCTGCTCCCAAATGCATCACAAGAACCGGTAGAAAGTCTTGAGAAAGAACTAACTACTGCCAGGGAAACAAAGGAATGGATGGCAGGAAAAGAGGGAGAAGTAATGGCATTTGTGGAGAAGTTGGTGCATGCTCATGGGCAAACTTCTTCCCTACTCACAAGAACTGCAAACTTGACTGAGGCATGGGATGAACTGCAGGACCTGCAAGACAAAATCATTCCTTGCCCCTGTGACATAAAGAAAATACCCAAGCAAAGGCTGGTTGACGAGAGGATTATTGCAGCTGGGGTGGCTTACGACTTCAGCAATTGGTATTGCGCATTGGTCTCCCGTAGGGAAGTGCTGGAAAAGGTTAAGACAGAAAGTGCCAAGGTCAATGAGCAAGTGAAAAGCATTCAAAACAACATCTTTCATATGGCTGCAAATGTATTGAACAAGGATACTGTCTGAGAAAATGACTTGTTGCTGGATAATATGCAAAGGGAAGTGCAAAAGGTTTTCTCCATCATGCCAATCTTGGGTGAAAATCTGACTAAGGTATTTGACCTCTTGACCGTCCGTAGTACTTTTTTGCAGCATGAATCGGAATGGGCAGTTGTCTTTGCCAATTGCGCGGACAGTTTGGACCTGCTGGAGTACAATGTCAGTACCTTGCCAGACATTACCATTGAGGAGATTGGCGCCATTGTGTCCAGGTTTGTTGAACGAAGCATTGCATAAGTGGATAGGGATGCATCTGCCAGTGGGTGACTCATCTGTCAGACAACTGGTTGATATGTTGGCAACCCTAATTAGGGTTTTCTTGTTTGAATTTGGGCCCTTGATCTTGTTTTAATCTCGGCCATTCAATGTATTTGGGGAATTCTATAAGTACCCTTTCATTTTCATTTGAAACGATCGGAAAGAATTAGAAGAATTGTTATCAGAGGATTAGGGATTAGATTTTTTTGAGTTAGAATTAGTTTTTTTAGAAGTAAGAGAAGAGTTGTGTGAAATTGTTGCGAAAACTATTGTGATAATAAAATTCATAATTGCATGAGATGCTTTGAAACCTTTATTGTCAAATGGGTGCATGGTTGCATATTTTCTCTTTCTCATAGGATTGTTATAGATTAAAATTTATTTGTTAGTGGAGCGAAAGATTGATAGTGAGGATTGAAGTAACTTAGCTCATACTTTTGTCAAATGGATGCTTTTCATTTGATGTGTAAAATTAGATTGAGCTCTTAATGTGAATGCTTTTAAACGTTTACTTTAAATAATATTGTTCAAATTGATGGTGTTATTTATAGTAAAAAAATCTCAAGCACAAAACCCTAGAAGATTGCACTTTGTGTAGTTGTTGTTGAGCGTGGCGAAGCAAAGCTTGGTTAGTGGTTTCACCAAGTTAATACTGTCTCTTGGATTCTTAGGGAGTAGCTTAGAAATTCTAAACCCTTATCTCCTTTTTTTAGTTTGTTTGATCCGAGACCCAAACAATAGAGCTCTATTGCCTAGACCTTCATTGTGAATTAAACAAGCCTAGCGTAAGACCCCTCGTGATTACCAGCAAATCACAACTACCACAAAGCCTATCCGCACCCCAACTTTGGAACATTGGAATTACCTTGTGACCTATCTCGCAATCTTAGCATGAAAGGTGATTTTTATCAAGAGAGGATAGAGTGTCTAAGGACACTTTATTCTAGAGTGTTCGTGTGTGTCACAAAACACGCATCAACAATACCTTGGTAGCATGACTGGACTACTTGAGAAGCTGTACACTCTAATGTAAGAGAATGTAGGAAACTGGATGAACCAATCAGCCCACTCCGCCATTGCTGATCTAGCATCTGATGAAATCCATACGTGCAACTCATTGTATAAGTCTCTCACCGTATGCATCAAGAATGCATCATTCACTTGCCTATAATGATGTGCTGACTCTAAAAACTATGATGTGCTGACTCTGAAAACTCCAACTGTGGGTAATGATGATATACATGCTGAATACCTAGAGTTCCCACAATATTCAATCCTCTAAACTTGCCTTGAAAGGCCATTAGATAGACAAGATATGAAATCATGTGAAACTCATGGATTTTCAAATATTTTGTCATTTGATGGTGGAGACTATCGTTGATCAAAGTTGGCTAGTCATAGAGTTTTGTTTTATCAATGATGTTAGAAATGATATAAAACATCCAAGGTTGGAATTTATTGGCCTCTGCTTGACTTGTGATTCGGTTGAGTAGAGTAATTATCACTGCAAACTCCTCTTTGAATTCTCCATGCCCAACATTCTTTGGCAAAGTGTTGTGTTTCTCTTTCAACCATTTGTGTGCAATTCTCTTCCGGTATTTATCCTTTTGCATGTGCCACACCTTCTCACACTCTCCAATGGAGATGACCAAATTTTCTGACCAAGGTGGAATTGAAAAGCATTTTTCTACATCATCTGATTTAAGGCTACAAACAACTCGCCCATTTGCTGCTTGGATTTCTCGTGTTGTAGGATTGTAATGCTTGACACAAGCGATTACAAACTCAAGGCTCTACACCGAGACGGGGATTGAAGCTGCTGCAAGCAACCCGAAGTGTGCAATTCTCTTCCTGTATTTATCCTTTTGCATGTGCCACACCTTCTCACACTCTCCAATGGAGATGACCAAATTTTCTGACCAAGGTGGAATTGAAAAGCATTTTTCTACATCATCTGATTTAAGGCTGCAAACAACTTGCCCATTTGCTGCTTGGATTTCTCGTGTTGTAGGATTGTAATGCTTGACACAAGCGATTACAAACTCAAGGCTCTGGACCGAGACGGGGATTGAAGCTGCTGCAAGCAACCCGAAGTGACCAAGATGTCTGATTGCAACATTCCCTGCGTCTTCTAAATCATGTAAATCGAACACTGGATTTATATGATGCAAATCAGTTTCAAAAGTTTTCAGATAATCATGATACGACACTAACTTGGTTTTGAATTCCATGGGAGGTACTACATGCTGAAAAACTCAAATTTTGACTGTAAACTCGACTAGTTTCAAATTTTTTTTGCACAAACTGTTGAAAATAGAATGCTGATTTCTCTTGAAAAAGCAGTTTTTCGAAAAAATGTTGAGACTTGGGTTTTGTAGAGAATGACGTTTCAGAAGGAACCGGATGATCAAATTTCGAAAAAGCTGATGTTTTCTCGAAAAAGCACGAAAAAAGCAGATTCTTGAAAATTTTCCAAAAGTTGAAGAGGATGAAAAACCAAGTGGACCCAGATCGATTAAAATTGAAAAGAAAGCCTCTATGCAACCTGATCTAGAAAATATGAAGAACTTTGAAAAAGCACCACGTTTTGGCCTCCAAATCTTGATATGAAGAAAAATATATGTTTCCTCCTTTGGACGCCAACTTGCAAAAGTTGTGAATAATGAATGCCAAAGCCTTCTTAAATAGGTTTTTAGGATGAAAAGCGTTTTATTCTCCAGCTTTAAATCTTTGAAGCCAATCTTGAGCCAGGCACGTCGAATGTGGACGTTGTTTGAATGTTGAATGATGAAAATGTGGAAATTTCACTAAGGCATTGATTCTTGGGCGCTTTTACTTAGTAGACTCAGCGATTTTTCTGAAAATTTCAAATTTTGCTTGATAAAATGCATCCCTTTGATCTTTGATTTTAGATGCTAGATGAATCTTGTGAACTGGCTGATTGATTTATCACGAAGCTTAACCAAATCGGAGAAGATTGTTTTGGGGGCAGCATCTGCGAAAAACATCATCTGGGCCCTCAAAATCTTGGGCACCCCTGGCTACTTGGGGCACCTTTACTCAGCAGAGAGACATTTTTTGATATTCTTCAATTTGTTAGTTTTTTGACCTTCAGATGAATTCTCTGTTGAATTTGCATTTCCAACTGTTCAGGAGGTCCAATGAACTGGATACTGGATTTGTTGGATAGCTTGACTGAATTCGAAGAGAAACTTCTAGAGGCTGCATCTTCTGAAAACTGATTCTGAGGGGTCAAAAGCTTGGGCACCCTTGGCTACCTGGGGCGCCCAACTCCTTCAAAGTTAGAATATTTTCTTTATTTTTCAACTTTTCTTGACTTTTTTCATTTTGCACAAGTTTATCCCTCCGTTCAATCTGCAATATTGGGTGCTTGACAAATCTGATGAACTCATTGATGAATCCATTGAAAAGCTCGTTCACATCTGAAGGAAAGTTCCTCGAGGTGACAAACCCAGATTTCAACTTTTAGATGCTCAAAACCTTGGGTGCTCCTCGCTACCTGGGGCACCCATGATCACTAGACTTAACCATTTTTAGGTGTTTTCCAATTTCTCAAGTTTGTCTCCCATGCTTTGTCCTCCATTTGATTTGAATTTTCCGGCAACTGACGAGTTTGATGATCTGGCTGAGACATTCACTGGATAGCCTGAGGAGTTCTGAAGAAGATGAGCATATTTCCAGACCCTAATAGCTAGATTTGACCTTCCAAAACCCTAGGTGCCCTTGGCTACCTAGGGCGCCTTTAGTCACCAGAGAGAATATTTTTAATGATTTTCATTATTTTCAGTTTGCTACTTTGATGAAACTTCTCTGTTTGATTCGAGATTCCGACTGATTGTTTGATTTGATGGACCTACTGATAGATTCACTGCGAAGCCAGAAGAATTATGAGAAAAAATGTCTTGGAAGCAGAAACCCTAATTTCATCTTCTAAGGCCTTGAAATGATGGGCACCCTAGTTTTTAACTTTTTTTTTTCTTTTGAGTTTGCATTTTATAACTCTTAGCTTTCCTCCTCGTGTTCTCCATTCCGCGCTCGCCGTTGCTCGATTTGTACAGTTTTTGAGACCTTGAATTTGACACCTAGCAGTTGAGCAACCTCCATTGATGACCAAGGAATTCTTGATTTTAGCTTTTGAAAAAACAAAATAGACCCATCAGGGAAAAACCGACCTTCTGATGATTCCGACTGGACCAGCCTGATGAGGAAGTATTTTCAACCAATCAAAATTGGTTTGAGCCTTGGAAATAGAAATTCTATTTTTAGAAAATTTTGCCAGCATCCATTTGAGAAGAAACCCAAAAAAACTCAGAAAAAGTCTATTCTTAGAAAATTTCCTAAAAAGTAGGGCCGAAAAATTGAGATTTGGGTTTTGTAGATAAGGTCGCTCTGAGCAGACCCAGATCCTTAGATTTTGAAAATTTTGAGGTTTTGACCCACATGCAAGACATGCAAATTTCCATTTTTGGACCTTTTTGGCAATTTTTACAAGACTTCTAATCACTCTTTTCAAAATGCCTAAATGTAGCAAAATTTTTAATTTTGGGTACAACAGATATTTAGTTGTTACTCACCCCACTGCATAAGTGGCTTATGCTACTCCACTACATAAGTGGCTTTTGTTAGTCATCCCACTGAATACGTGGTTCTTCGGTACTCACTCACCATTGAAAAGTGGAAGAGTTGCTTATTTTCTTTGTATTCACTCACCACTGGGAAGTGGAAGAGTTGGCTTTACATTTCCTTTATTGTATAAGTTTTCCCACTGAAAAGTGGAAGTGCTAAGCTAACCCCCACTAGATAAGTGGATATTACTTCCAACTGCTTTATTTCAAGTATAATTGTAATCCCGTACACTGTATGCTCTCACCTCACCCACATTGGGAACTTGGTGATCAAAAAGTGGAAAGGAAGTTGCTTGGCATTTCATTTTGTTTTGAGCTAACAAGTTTCAAAAAAAAATTTAAGGGTGCATATTGTATACTATGGTTGTGCGCTTTTGCCCTCTCTAGTTCCTTTTGATCCAACAATGCAAGGGCTATTTGCATCATTTGTTTTACCTATTTTGTGGTTTTGGGACATGCTTTGATGTCGTGGCAAGGAATGCATGTGATTGATGCCTCCATAAACCTTGTTCTTGTAGAAGTTGCAAATAACACTCCCTTGGACCGGTCCAAGTGTGCCACATTTCCAAGTGGCATCCACATATGGATTTCACTTGGTGATGCTAAGTCTACTATGAATGCCATTATATGCTAACTTGCAGTATGTTTAAACAAAACAAAATTAATATTAAAAGCAACAATTTAGCACACAAAATAAAATTAAATTCACATAAAATACATTTCAAATGTAATTGAATAGCAATATCATATAATAATTTTACCAAAATGATAGTTTTTAGTCCCTAAATCTAAGGCGCAGGAAAAAACCAACAATTTTGTTCATAAAAATTAGGTTAAATTAGCATTCAAAATAATGGAACTTGAATTAAATGCTTGTGAACCATGTTTAAGAAACCTAGTTCTATCATTTGGAAGCAATTTATATATTTACAATGCTTGGAAAAAAAGAGAAAAAGGAAATAAATTGTGATCTGAAAATTCCAAATTGTACAAATTCACTCTTCATATCTGCTGTAAACTAACTCAAACTTGCTCAAGCAATGCTCCAAATGCTGTGTGAGAAAGTGTTAAGGGTGTGTTGGCTTAAATAGAGCCAAAAACATAGTTTTTCAGCATCTAACTGGCATTTTTTCTTTTTTGCATTTGCTCGTCCAACCTGTGTCTCAACAAGTATGACAGTTGGGTCACTTTGACTTGCTTGGACTTGTTTTCTGTTAGCGTTGGGTTTGATAGTTGGGATTCATTTTCTGTAAGTGGCAAGTTACATGGCAGTTTTTTTTTGTGTGATGAGTACTCGCTGAGTCTGTGAGTACTTGGTGGATGTGAACTATGGTAAGAATTATTATACTTACAAGTCATATTGCCATTTTGGCAGTCAAAGTGCATAAATTGCCACTATGATCACGTAAAAGTGTGGAAGCTTGCCTTTGAGAATATCCTATTTCAAATATATACATTCCCTTTACACTAAGCCTGTAATCTCTCATTGCTGAAATTACAGAAGTACAAGTCAAATTGTTGAAAACCTGCCATTGAAGAAAATCTCTACACTTCAAGGGTATCATGTTGTCCATATTTTCAAAATAGAAAAATAATGAAATATTTAATATTTATGACTGATTGATGAAATTGAATCAAAATGTTTGAGGTAGTTATATCTTTTTAGTCTTTTGGGCAGCTTAGGTTGGCATAAAGACAGTGTTGGCCACTCTCCAATAGTGGGTCCTATGAGGAGCTATTTGGCCTTGTCTTCTGAAGTTATTTTGGTCTCTTGATCTATGCAATCATGAAATAAGTTAGCACCAAATAAGTCACTTGTGCATTAATAATTGGTTTTCTATGAACATTTTGAGACCCCTAGAAATCAAGGCATACTGAAAGTTTACCAGCACCATTTGTGTGAATATGTTGTATCCTTTCATGCCTTCAGATATTGAGTGCTTGGAGTATGCACCTTGTCAATGGGGTGAGGTTTCCCTATGCATCCTATGCATGCCGCATAGCAGCCATGCTGGAAAGGGTAAATCCATTGTTTCAAAATACCAAAGAAAAAGTGAAAAAGTAAAGTAAAAATATGCCAACCCTATGCCTTCCAAATTCCCCTACATTTCTCATTTCCTGCAATTTTCTTTTCCTGCTCTTGGTTGTACGATTGATTTTACATAGTTTCTAGAGTGATTTTTTTCCTTCATCATGGGAGCTGTCAGAAATGAGTTGTGGTATATTAGAAGGGGAGATTTCCCACTCTACTTCTGCTGGCAGATAAGGTAGCCTTCTTTCTTCTATCTTCAACTTTTGCATTGACGGATCCCAGATTTTTTGTCTTACTCCACACATGGGATGAGAGTTTGCCCTATGTCCAACATAGCTGCAATCGAGCTCTTCATGGCTCTATGGGATACAATCCATTTTAGGCTTACCTTGCGTTCTACCCATTGGCACCTGTTAATGCAGCATTACTTGTTGTGTTAGATCAAGCATCACTGCATTTGGAGATGGAATTAGATAAGGCTACCAGATTTGTCGAAAGGATTTGACACATTTAGAAATAGTTTCATGAGATATTGTAGTGAACTATTGAAAATTACAAGAAACAATATGATCAATATTGTGTCCCTCATTAGTTCTAGGTGGGAGACAAGGTATGGTTGCACCTTTAGAAAGAAAGGCTTTAGAGCCCAAATTGGAAACTTAGGCCTTTGTGAAATGGTCCATAAACAGTTACCAAGTAGTTTTATTTTGATTAGGCAATGAAGGTTAATCCTACTTGGGAGATTTCGTTGAGGTCATCAAAGAATAATTTTCTTGAGGATATATGAAGGAAACTACATCTAGTGGCAACTATTGCAACAAAAAGGACTAGTTGGTACAAGGCTATAACAATCGTCTGCACGTATTGTTTGCAAATATTATTGTTAATGACTTAAAAAAGCATTAGGTCCTCAATACTTTGGTGGCCTTCATTGCCATATTCTGACAGAGATGGCATTTCTTAATATTGAAGCCTTGGGGTTTGCTTACTATTATGTAGTGAAAATTGAAGAGAAATACAAACCCAAAGGTAATGAGCCTTTTTCTGGTGTGAAGCCAAAGGGACAAAAGTAGATGCACAGGAAAGTAACAAAAAGATCCTTTATCATAGAATCAATCACTAAAGAAAAGTGGAAAGAAAACTCAGAAGGATATACAAACTCAAAGTAAGAAGGAACCTTTTGCTGGTGTGAAGCCAAAGGGAGACAACAAAAGTAGATACACAGGGAAGCAACAAAGTAAAGATACTTTACCATAGAATCAAACACCAAGGAAAAGTTGAAAGAAAACTCAGAAGGATATAGGCATGTGGTGGGAGACCCACAAGAGCTACTAGCATGAACTTAAGGATTGTCATGCCAAAGGGAAACAAGAAAAGTAGATTTGCAGGGAAGCAACAAAGCAAAGATACTTTACCACAGAATCAAACACCAAAGAAAAGTGGAAAGAAAACTCAAAAGGATATAGGAATGTGGTGGTAGACCCACAATACCCCTTGGCATGAACATAAGGATTGTCATGCCACCAAGACTCTCTTAATAGTCGCACAAACTAGAAATTGACTCAACAATATTATCTTCAAGTCTTTTGAATAAGGTGAAGAAAATTAGATAATCTATGCAGAGCCACATTGCACCATTGCAATTGCAAATGTCGTTGTGCTAGAGGATGAGGAATGCTTGTTCTACTCATAGATGTGGTGAATGCAGAAGCCTTGCATTTCATTGTTGACATTGGCAGTTGGTAGAACTTGATATTTGCTGAAATAGTCAAGAGGCTGAACTTGCAAACAACACCTCTTGAGAATCCATATGCCATTTAATGTGTGAGTTAGGGTAGTGACATTTGTGTTAGTTGATAGTGTTGTGTCATGGTATCTATGAGGGTAGGCCTCAAAAGTGTCATCGTTAGACTTTGCCACAAAAAAGTATAGGATAGAAAAAATGGATCTCACAAAGCTTGTGTCTTTGATCAACATGAAGTAGTAGTGATGCATGATTTCCTACACCAGGACATTTGGCTTGCTCATTATCAAATCTAATGAAAGATGAAAGCTTGCAGCTACCACATGCTACAACATCAACTTTGACAATATAACAAAAGCAATTGAACCAAATCTATTAGGGTACAAAGATGTGTTCACTTCATCAATAGGTGTATCTTTGCATTGCTAAGTGAAGCTTTCAATTGATCTTATCCTTGGCAAACAATTGCAAAACAAGCTACTATGTAGGAGATTAGAACTAGAGAATTATGGGATCAAGTGGTAGATTTAGGAGTTGATTTGAAAAGGCCCCATTCAACGAAGTGCCTCACCTTATGGAAGTTTAATTGTATTGGCCACAAAGAAGGATGGGATGTAGTGACTTTTCATTGACTATCATGTCTTGAACAAAATCATTAGCAGGAATAGGTACCAAATCCCTCAGATTGATGACCTCTTAGACTAACCTCGAGGGGAAATTCTTTTCACAAAAAATGATCTAAAATTAGGGTATCATGATGTACCTATTGAGTTACCTAACATATGAAGGATTGTCTCAAGTCCAAGTACGGTTTTTTAATACCCTTTGGTTTGAACAATGTACCAACCACTTTCATGCAGATGATGAATGATGTGTACTTAAAGCTTTCTTAGATTCTTTTGTGGTTGTCTACTTAGATGATGTCCTCATCCTCGCTAAGGCTTGGGAAGAACACCTACAAAATGTTCAGCAAGTCCTTTCAGCCATGCTAGCATACTCTATGCCAATGTAGAGAAGTGTTCTTTTGGAATGGATTTAGGTTATCATAGATTACTTGGGTCTGAAAACTCTCACAAAACTTAGGAGCTTCTTGTTCCTAGCCAAGTCCCATCAAAGGTTTGTGCTCTTATTTTCTCAGATTGCATGTTCTCTAAACTAGGCAACAAAAGGGGGGTCAAAAACAAAGTTCATATGAATAGAGGTGCAACAATGGGCATTTGCACAACTGCAGCAGAGGTTATGTTTGACACCAATTCTTGTTTTGTTTGATTTGCAATAGTCTTTTGAGATTGAGATAAATGCCTTAGAGTGTGCACTTGGTAGGTTGATTGAAGCAGTTCTTAAGACTTTATCTTATTTCTATTGACTGCCATACTTCCTTGGGACAACTGTACATGTTGAATATTCTATTTTGCTGCCACACTAAGTTAATAAAGGGATCACAGCCTTTGAAGCTGCTATTTAATTATGATTTCAGCCTATTGTACATGATCAAAAGGGTGTGTTTATTAATTATTTTAAGCAACTGTACCTCTTTCAAAAGGGGGGCTGTACTGTATATTTATGTTTTGTGGGGTTGCCATTCAATTTTTATTAAGTGCAGCGATTCTTTTCTGAAGTTTATATCTTCAATTTTTTATCGATTTTACTCATTTCCAAGGCAGCCTTACATCTTTGGTATGCAACCGTACCACTTTGATATTTTACTGAGTTTTAATTTGGTGTTGGAATCTGATATTGCAGCATTTATAATTGATAATATTTCTGTTATTCAGCTGATGATTGAAGAATTTGTACTCATTGATTTAATATATCTTCATTAAAGACTATACGGTTCTCTGCCAGTTTAGTATAAAATCTTATATTATTTTGGAAGGTTTACTGCCGGAAACAGTATTGTAACAGCTTCTGACACGTATTGTGTTGATTTGTGCTGTTCACTGCCAGATTTAATATTAAATTTGTATTCCATTCTAGAATGCTTGCTGCTAGAATTAGTGTTGTAATTGTTTCTGATTTATTTGCATGCATTGTAAGTTGTGCGGCTTGCTGCCAACAAGCATTATCATTTAGTATTATTATATCCCTTTCACCGTATGCTCTCACCTTGCCCATGTTGGAATCTTGGTGATCAAAAGGTGTTAATGTTTCTTGTATCGTTCATTGGAAATTGCAAAAATCAGAAAAAAAGTTCAGTTTGGGACATTACAGTTTAATTGATATTCTAAATTATGCCTTGTGCACAAAGGCAAGCTAGCATTTCTATACAAAACTTGTTAGATTGATTTTTTTTCATTTATTTGACACTGCTCAATGTTATTTTACTAATTTTGAATTAATATCCCTTTTAGCATGGAGTCATGGAGAATGAGACAACTGAGACAAGCACATCTGGCTGTGGTAAGGTGACATGTAAATTCTTTTCATGCTAGCTGTTTGGTTTATCCAAACAAATGGATGCAGCATATAAATGATTATCGACCGAGTGTTCTGCCTGTCATTCAGGTTCCCTCATACTTGAAATGGGTGCATTATCAAGATTGACAGGCAAACCTGAGTATGAGGAATCTGCTTTGCGTGCCCTTCGTAAATTATGGAGCATGCGGAGTTCTCTAGATTTAATGGGAACCACACTGGATGTAGCAACAGGAGAATGGATTGAACATTCATCTGGAATTGGTGCTGGTATGCCTTCTTAAGCACTTTGAATTTTTACCCTGCTGGTACATTGTTTTAATATCTTTCATTTTTCAAAATCTTGCCTTTGTAATTCTCTTTGGTCTGAAGTGTGACCCATTTATATCAGTTAGTGCTGCTTTCTAAGTTTCAGATGGTCCATTGTCTTTTATATGTCATAATCTCTTTCTCCGTAAAGTATCTTTAATAGCAGGAATCAACTTTTCTAGTAGTTTATCTAATGATGCCATCTAATAACTGTGAAAAACAGAGGGATTGACTATGGAAATGCATAATATGTTTTAGATTTATGCAGTTTTAGCTTGTTTGTATGAATGTTGCATGCCAGGTTCGTTGGGGTTCTGTATGGTATATGGGCTTTAACCACAATAAACTGCTTAACTAAGTCAAACTTATTATTGAATATGGACCATAATTTATCTTGTATAATGGTAAACAAACTATACTTGTACATGTAAATGTTTTTTGTGTTTATGGTGGATGGTTATTTGTTACAGGTGTTGATTCTTTCTATGAGTATCTTATTAAAGCTCACATCCTGTTTGGAAGGGATGAGTATTGGGATATGTTCTCTTCAGCATATACTGCTGTGCAGAAATATTTTCGACATGGTCCATGGTGTGTAAGATGATTATCCTTTCCCCTTTCTGGTGCATTGTGTGAATGAAATCAAGTTGCAATTTATGATCTGCTCTTATATAGAAAACACTGGTTCTTATGGTAATAATAGATATGTCGGGAAAAAAGTATTGGCATCCATGCTGAGCTTACATTAAGCTGGATATTTGAAGGGGAAAAAAGCATAAAATAAATCCTAGTGTTTCTATGCTTTCAAGTACTAGTCCATTAATTTATGAAATTGGTACCTTTCCAGTTTCCTGAAGTGTACTGAAGGTCATCCTTTAATCCTTTAGCTGGACATTGAATTATTTAGTGTGGCATACTATCGGTTGTGAGTACCATACATTAACTGTAAGAAAAGTTCAATGTTCTTTCTCATTATCACCACAAAATGTTATTTGCATATTCTGTGCTTTACACATGATGAAATCCCTTAACTTGTGCTACTTGTCTAAGAATTATATGAGGATTAGCCATGTAGAAGATAGATTTGGTTCCCATGGTTTATGTGGTCAGTGAGAATATGAACAATCATTTTGTTCTTAGCAGGAAAATTAGCATCCATTGAAGATACTGGTAACAAACATATTACTGTCTCTTAATTACAAGTTATCTCAGGCCATTGCTAAGCTTGGAAAGAGCTTGCAAATTAATGTCCAAATGGTATCGCATATGCAAATTGCATTAACAATGGTCTTCTTGGACCTTATGAGAAGATCTTTTCGCTAGTCACTGGAGTATCTCTACAAGGAACTGGATTTGATTGCTATGTAATTTTTATTCTTGACCTCATTATGGTTATTTGTAAGCCATTTTTTGCTCTGATGTTGGTTATAATGGTTGTGCATAAATATTTGTCTGAGAATTCCACCTGAATTGACAATCTCAGTTGACAGTGGTTCCTCTTTGCCTTCCAGAGTGGTTAAAACATGTAGCTCTTAGGTGCTTCCTGATGAAGGGTTTTATTTTCTTTCCAAATAATGTAAAGTATGGAGGGAAGGACCCATAGTTTCTATTTCTCGACCCTGATGTAAAAATCTTCAAATTAATCTGCATTTAACAAGTCTGATACATTAACCCACCCAAACACAGATGGAAGTCTTCAATATAAATCTACCAAATTCTCACCCATGTCCAAGAAAGATGAAACAGGACATTTGGTATTAGCTAGCTGCTAAATAATAGGTTACAAGCATGGTAGATATTCCAAGCAAGCTTTAAGCTATGATATGCTTCTCAAATAATACACTAACATATGCTTCTCAAAAGTTTGAAAAGTAGAGACATTGGTCAACAAATTCCCTCTCATTTGCTAACATTAGTGACTGCCTGCATTTGGAGCACATATTAACACTGATGAACTCTTAATAGCTCTTCCTATAGGAAATAATAAACATTGGTTTGGTTACAATGCACTGCATACACATTGAATAATTTAAACCTTTTAAAAAAAATGCCCAAAACATGGGCAAATGGGAGAGATGATTGGCTCAAAATGTGGAAGATGTTACCTCTGACTTGTAACTGTACTACATATTAACTCTAGAATTAACAATTGAACAATCACCCATTTGACCTTTAGCTTGAAGTAATGCATAACAATAGATGCATAGAGTGAATTATTATTCCCAAGGAAGAATGCAGCAGTACCATAACATGTGCCCATCGCTTGCATGGCAAGCTAAACTGTATGTGGTCACTAATGAATGACCATACACCATCTAAGCACCTATAGGATGTAATTCATGTTCCACGACGTTTCGGGGACAGGGACGGGAGGACGGCAAGGGACGTGTTTCAGGGACGGTAGTCCGAGGGCCGATTTTTTGGGACGGCGGGGGACAGCAATATATGAATTTTTCAAAGTATATATATACACACACACACACACACACAATTACATATATATATATGAATTTTTAAAAATATATTATATAGAAAGAGAGAAAGAGAGCAACCTGAAACATAACTTACAACCAAGAGAAACTAATTTACATCGATAATTGATAGCATCAGAGCAACAATATCAATATGTGTATAAATAATGACAGCAGTAATATAACAGTAGTATAACAGCAGTATAACAGCAATATAACTATAAACTATAAAGTATAAACAGCAATAAGTTAGAAAAGGAAATAAAGCATTTTTGGTTGATGCAAGATTGCTGATGAGTTTGGATGCTCCTGCATCGCATTGCCACTTTAGTTCCATAGTCTATGTGAATCATTAGCACTATCATCCTGGTATAATATTTATTAGTATTGCTGATATTCAGCTTCCATGCTTTCCTTTGTATTGCATACATACATTCTTGGCACCGTTGCCACTTTTGGTCCATAGTCTGTGTGAACCATTAGTGTGATCATCTTTGTGTCATATTTATTGGTATTGCTGACATTTGTTATCTAGTGTCATTGCTTGCGACCACTACCAACAATAGTATACGATCCATATCCATTGTTGCTGCAAGATAAACTTGAAAAATAAAATGAGAATGGAAAGTCTGAAAAACTGAATTCTTAGGATGAAAGTCAATCTTAGTGAAGCCAATGGAAGATGAAAGGATGAGCTAGAAATATAATTCAATCTTCTATGGAATCTTGCTGTGAATTACTGCATCCTTTAATCGACCAACGGGTTGACAACTTGGCATGGAATGAAATATATTGAGAGATTGATGATCATTGTTCCTTGTTTTCTTGTGTGCTGCACATCAAGAGTTAGGTTTGCACTTCCACAACATGAAAATTATGTTCATATTAGGACAAAATATCTAATTTTTGGGGTCATGGTTCAATGAGCTCATGGTTTTGAGGCACATGGTTTATGTAATACCACTTAGTGGTTTTGTGCAAGCCTGTTTTATAAAAAAATGCACATGAGTAGTTGTTGGGGTTGGTTGGATTGAGCATTTCTTGCAGATTGCATATGTGATTACAAGAAGCATGGATTGTGATGTGTGGCTACATGGTCTTCATTTGCTTGTGCACATGGAGGAGTGCAATTGAATTGCTTAATTTTTTAGAGGCTTTGCATGGAGACTTTGCAAATGTATTATAATCTTGTTCTTGAGATAATACATTGAGTTGTGTAGCTGCTTTTGGAGGCTAGGTTTTTTCGAAAGGGTTTTCCCATGGTACATCTAGTGTTATCGTGTGGGTATGCTTTGTTTTTCTTTTCCATTATGGATTTTGAATACTTTTATTGTATTTTTCTCCCATAAGGGTTATGTGGAATCGGTATATTTTGCTTGCAATTTCCTTTCCTTTGGTATGAGATTGTGGTTTTCAAGTGGGACTTCACCCTTGGATTCAAAAGGCCCAAATCAATATAGAGCCATATAAAATTTGTTGAGGTTTTCTAATAGACCCTAGGAGGAATTTTATTGCCTCCTCTTGGTTTATATGGATGGGAATATTCTTAGGAATATTCATGCAAAAAAAGCACAAGTATATACGTTGTGCATAGTAAAATAATTATCTTGTGAAAATGAAACAAAAAATTGATTATGGGTGGTACAAGTTCCATAGACCCTTGTACCCCCGGAATTATTTGGTGTAGACTCTTGTGGACAACTGATAAGGCAAGGTATAGAAGGTATGCAATATTGGTAGGTACACAACTTTTTACACGACATAGAGGACAAGGTTTTTAGTGCTAGCCTCACGTGCCATGTGGGGCATGTTGGCCCTTCAATCCTAGCCCTTGGATAGGCTGATTATATCTTAGCCCGCTTGCCCGCCTACTTGTGGGTTATGAGTTGTGGAGCTTCGCACCTCCATTGCCTAGAACCATTGCTTCACCAACCCTAATAGCTTGTGTGCCATTGGCAAACCACCGATCATTCATTGCTACTTGCTTGCGCGCCATCATTGCTTGGAGCACCACCAATCAGGTCCTAAGGGCCATTCTATAGCTCTAGAAGGGCATTTTTCTTCAATGAGGCATAACTTTTGCCCACAATATCAATTTTGACTTTTTATAGTCTATAGAAGCTCTCTTCGAGCACTGCACAATGATGTTAGTGGCTTTGCTTTCATTTATTCGATAGGTCATAGCTTGTGCCCATGGTGTCTAATTTTGGACTTCTTCTAGATGACAAAGAACATTTTCTAAGCATTTTGTACTGAATTAGGTGTTTAGTTGCTTGGTGGATTTCAGAGGGTATTGTACTTGTTTGGTTACTTGGTGGAGGTAGATCTTTGGGGTGTGATATCTTTTGCATGTGGATGAATTTTTTGACATTTTCTTTTGAAAGTGCATATTTTTTTAAGACCAATACAATGGTGTAGTTAGAAATGGGATTTGATGTCTCTTGCTATGGCTTTACAGGTAGTTTCAGTTAGTGTCAACTATGGTGTAGGTAGGTGTTTGGATGTCTTTTGATTTTGAGTACATGGATGATATAGACATGAGATTTTGGATCTTGATTCAATGAGAGTTTGATGTAGGTACATTAAGGGTGGTAATCATGGTGTCATGAGATTCTTGTATGCATGGAGCTTTGGAACAAGATGGTTGTTTATATGGATACATGGTGGTAATGGATTGATTCCTAGATCATAGATGGTGATTTATATTCTTGGTTTGGAGATCATGGTTCTACTTTGTCCTTTGAGAGCTCTTGGTGTTGTAGGTGAGTATTTTGATTGTGCAAGGGACATGGGTTATCTTTAGTTAGATGATGGTTATCATGATGCCTTGTGTAGCTTGGTATCACGGCTGAGTGGGAATTTTGGTAGTGATGTGATGATCTTCCTCAGTGGTTGTGGTGTCATGAGGAGCTCTTGGATTTTGTCTCTTGTATGCAATGGGAGCTCATTCTCATCTTTTTTTTTATTGACATGGGATGCTTATCTTCACATGGTTTGGAAATGTTGACATTTTGTTACCATGGAGGACTCTTGGAGTCTTTGGTTGAGTTGTCAGTTATGATTTGTTAGTTTGATAGATTATCCTTGGTTTAGAGGATGGATGTTATTGTGCCATGGTAGAATTTTGGTTACCAGTTAGAGTTTTGGTATGATATAGGTGCTCTTGGGAGCAAATATATTTACTAGAGACATATGATCTTTTGAGGAGATGTAAATCATGACGCCACATAAAGTTCCTAGTTTCTTGTATTGGTCATGCAAGAGTTTTGGGGGTGGTTTGTGGTAATTTGCTAGATGAGTGTTGTGATCATTTTGCCTTGTAAGCTTTTGATTATTGTGGTGTTGCAATTAGAGTTTGATTGGCATGAGATGATCAATTGTACTCCTATATCGGATTTGGGTTTAGCTTGAGATTTCGAGCACTTGCAGATTGTGTCTTAGAACGATGACTCTTTGATGAGGTTTCAACAGGGAGATCGAGTAACTCACACCTAAAGTTGGACATGAGTTTAGCATGGCCCTGATGAGGAGATCGTTCATGGAGAGAGTCATTATGGCTTGGTGCATCTTTGGTAGAGCGATTTCATTCCCCACTCTTGGTCCTCTCAATAGTAAATGATTCGATAAGCATTGCCCACCTAATTTTTAGATTCATTCTTTCTTTGTGTCTTGCCTTCTCATGTATGCTTGAGTCTTGAGCCATGGATGTTAGTTTTGATGACTTGTTTGAGGAGTAGATGCATGGTCATGGTTCTTTCTTGTTATCTCCTTGTGTTTGGATCTTGAGTAGTAGTTCTAATTTTCGAGGTCAATGTGTTTTGAAAAGTATAGGAGATGGTTAGTGACTTTAGGCCTATTCTCTTGTTGAGGGAATGAACGTTCTGTTTGATCTTCCTTTAGTTTTGAAAGACTTACATCCTAGATAGTTTATTGATATATTGGTATGTTTGGCAATGGGGTTGAATGGTTAGATGTTGAGGATGCTTTTCTCGTTGGGGTTTTGGGAGGGAGATCTTACTTATCACAACTTTAGCACATTAGTGTTGGTAGAAGGACATGGTTTTGATATGTAGGTTTTCTCTTGATGGTCTAGTGCTTCTTCCTAGAGGGTCATGTTCAGTGCATTGGAGTTGAGGTTTGGTGGAGCTATTGTAGTCACAATGTGGTCATTTACTGTTATCACACTTTATTGCTTTTTGGTAGCACAATGGAGGCTCTTTAATCTCTATCTTTTGTGATTTGGAGAACCTGGGAGAGCTACAAAGCTTAGTAGTGAGAGAGTGAGCAACCATTTGGTTGCAGATTTGTAGATCATTGTGTATGTTCTTTGGTGCTAGATGATATTGATGACATGAGCCATACCCTTCTATGTGAGTGCCATTGGTGGACTTTTAGATGCTTTGATTGTTTTTAGATGACATTACCCATGCAGTGGGAGTTCCAAGATGTATATATATGTCCTTTATTGGATATTCTCATTATACTGTAGTGTTGAAAGTATTTAGGTTTTTGGTTGCATGTCTTTGTATGTTTGTTACCTAGGAGGACTTCTTTGTGTAGAATGGTGTATATACAATTTCTTGTGATCATGGATTGGGTTGGATATGTTGATGAAAGGAGGTCTACTTGTGATGATGAGTGTACCTTGTTTTTGAGGTGTGGTTAGTTGGATGTGTTAGCAACTAGCTATAGTTGGTATTCTAGCTATTGGCAAGTTCTTGGCATCTACTTAGTTGTATTTTTTACCATTGGATTTTGTCTTTGTATTCAAATATCAAGTCAAGGTAGGGTTTAGTGATGTTTCTAGGTGACAGTTAGTGTGTCATCACCTTTGGATAGGATCCCTTTGGATAGGATCTCAACTTTTGTGTACTGGGATGATGGAGGATGAGAGGGCTCTTGATTGAGATAGTGGTCACCTTGATTGCTATTGTAGGTATCTTGATGGAGCACATGGATGTTTAAATAGTACATGTTGGCTATAGGGATTGTTCCTTTGATGATTGAGTTTACTATTGACCCTTGATGCAATGTATACGAGTAAGAGAATGTTGGGAAAGATGTGTTGTACACCTTGCATAATGTTATTAATGTATAATAAATATTTAATTTGTGGTGCATCTGGAGATATGGATACTACATGGAATAGGCATTCTTGGGAACACTTGTATGTTGTATGGGACATTGGTTAAATATTTAATGGGGGAGTCACATGAGGACAAAGATTTATTTTTTAGAGCCAAATTAGGGAAAAATATTTAAGTTTGGGATCAGTTTAATGACCTAAATGTTAGTTTTTTGATCAGAAATGAAATAAGCAGAAATACATCAACACATAGAACAATGAACACAACAGATACCCTGGGAAAACCCTCCTACTCGAGGGAGAAAAACCCAGCAAATAATCTCTTATATATCAGATAAAAGTGCAGAATTCTGAATACAGATCAGGCCCTTGAATTTGGCCAAGACTTATACAAAATGTGTGTTGCTTCTCTTTGAGCAAATAATAAACCTTCTGTAAAGAATCAGATCTGCTGCTAAAGAAGTGCAAACTGCTGCTAGGATGTGAAATGGAGTGAATGATTGTGGTGTCCAAATGAGATGTAATCACCACCCTTATATACAATGATAGGTGACCTCTTCACTAGGTCGGCCCTGTTGTGACCTTTTTCACACATCACCCCATTCAAATGGGGATCCCCTAATTTTTTTGCTCCATTATGGTCTTTTGGCTTTGTGTGTGTGTCTCTCTCTCTGGTCTTTCCATCCTTTCGGGGATGTCCCATTGCTTGACCTAGGTTGGAAATATTGGTTAAGTTTGTGAAACTAGGGTTTTCTATCATTCAGGCTTTTTGAAGGTCAAACTGAGTTATCAAATTGGAATCTGAGCTTAGTACAACAATCACAAGGCTTCCAACAGAGTCCCACTGAATTTTTATTGAATTCTGACAACTTACTATTTATAGTAAGTGCACAATCTGGGACTGTTTCATCAGGATTGGGGAATTCTGACTATTCCATCACATTCAGGTAACTTTCAGCTACTTGCACGCAAAATTTGGGCAGAATCAGACAACTTGCTATTTTTAGCAGTTTAGGCTTCAGGGGCCATTTTCAGGATCTTCACATGCGCTTTTCAAATGCATGTCTGGGGAATGTTTCTGGGTTTTTCAAGACCTTCGCAGTGATGTAACATGCAAACCGAGATGATGACTTTCAGAGTTAAGCCTTCAAAGGCTATTTTTAGGGTTTGCATGCAGTGTTTTTCAACGCATGTCTGGATTTTCCTCATGGGTTTTTCGAGAGCTTCACAACGGTATGACATGCAAGCAAAACAGATCACATTTCGGAAACTTACTATTTTTAGCCAGTGCTCGCATGCAGACCAATTTTTTGGGTTTTTAGAGATCCCACGGGCAACGTGACATGCAAAATCATTCGGCAGTGGATTGGTCACTTTTCAGGAAGTTCCTATTTTTAGCAGGTACACTCAGACATCCGCTCGACACTTCAGGTCAGCAAGCAGAACGACATGCAACGCAAACAAAGTCAAACGGAGACCGTTCAGGGTGCATGCAAGTCAAAATTAGTGTTTCCACTTTTATAGGGGGTAAAATCCGGAAGTTGTCAAAGTGAAGTACCCCATCAGTATTAGTATCATTCAAGCAACTTGCTGGCAAAATTTGAACAGAATCGGAGAACTTACTATTTTTGGTAAGTCATTTCATGGCTATAATTAGCAGGTCTACGCCAGAAGTAGGTATGAACAGGGCACTCAAGTCATCAGGATCAGGCATAGCAAGTTTCAAGTGAAACAGAGCTACAAAAGTCAGGCAACTCTGGAACTTACTATAAATATCAGGCGGCTAAAAATAGCAGGTCAGGGCAAGGGACTGGCGAAAATAGGTTCATCAAACTACAGGGATCATATGGTGAAAAATTCACGACAAACGGAGCTGTGGAAGTCAGAAAAGCAAAGGCTTACTAAAAATAGTGTGAGGGCAAAGGCAGGCAATGACTTGGAAATTTTTACTAAATATGGCAAAATAGAGGCTCATACCCTTGAGGGCGCCCAACTAAGAAGATAAAACTTCCAAGTCAAAAACGAAAGTGAAGACCCCTATATGCGCCCACCTCAAGGATGAAACTTGGAAATTTTCTAAGTCATTAGATAAAAGTAAGCTTGCCTATTTGCGCCCAAGCCTAGGAGATGTCTTCAAAAATATTCTAAGGCATAAAGTGAAAGCTCCACCATGAAAATGCACCCACCTTGTGATGACCCCCTCAAAAGTTTCTAAGGCATGAAACAAAAGTAGCCTACCCCATCTGCACCCATGGTGAAAATAAAAGCAAGAGCTTCAAAATGCGCCCAAGTCATGTTGGGAAGACTTCAAAAAGTTTCTAAGGCACAAATCAAAAGCTTCACATGTTATTTGCGCCCTCAAGTGAAAGCTCCACCATGGAAATGCGCCCAACATTGTGAAGGCCACCCAAAATATTTCTAAGGCATGAAAGCGAAAGTAGACCCATCAAGGTGCGCCCACCATGGAAGGGTTATATGAGAATTGGCTAAGGCGTGGAAAATAAAAGTAGCTTATCTAGAATGCACCCAAGGTTGCTGGAGGATAAAACACGCCTAAGTGTTGGAGATAGGAGCCACACATGCCAAATGCGCCCAAAGAAGAATGAAAGCCTTCGAAAATATTCTAAGGCATGAAATGGAAGCTCACAATCTAAAATGCGCCCAAGTCAAAAGATGAATAAAGGCTTGAGGAATCTGCTAAGGAGAAAGGAGAAGCAATGAAAAGTCTAAGTGTTGAAACGAAAGTGCAAGGTGTAAAATGCGCCCACCTTATAGTGGGCACTTCAAGGAAATGACTAAAGCAAAACAAGCAGCCCCTATAGCATGCGTCCAAGCTAATATAAAGTGGAGAATTTGCTAAGGCCGAAACAAAAGCTCACCCCAGCAAATGCGCTCATGGAGATAGGAACTTCAAAAGTTCTAAGACACTGAAAATAAAGTTTGAAAAGGCAAAATACGCCCACCTCCAGCAAAGGTAAATGGAAGTTGTAAAAGTTTCTAAGGCATGGCAAACGAAAGTGCAACCTCCCAAATGCGCCCATCACAAAGGATGTTGAAAATAAACTAAGGCGTTGAGAATAAAAACTAACACACAAAATATGCCTATGGTAAAGAAGAGTTGAAGATCATTTTCCTAAGGCATGATAAATATTTCACTAGGAAGAAATACGCCAAAGGAGTGAGGATTTAAATTTGTTACTAAGTGTGTGAAGTGAAGGCGTGAGAAGATAAAAATGCCAAGGAAGAAAATGTTCGAGATTTTTTCTAAGTGAAACAAATATTTCACTAGATGGAAGAATACGCCATGGATGAGCTTGAAATTTCAAATTTTCCAAAGGCACTTAAATGAAGTGGGCTAAGCGATGAAATATTTTTCAAAGGGGAGAATCAAAGTTGATGAATATTTTTCCATGGGTAAGTAAAAAATTAAATGAACCCCTTTAAAATGCACCCATGAGTTGACAGAGTTAAGAATTATTTTCCTGAGGGAAAATTTTATTTTCAGAGGGAAAATTATTTTGCCTAGATTATTCTCCTGACGGAAATTGAATCTCAGGGGGTGGATTAATTCAAGCAGGCAAGTGATTTTAAATCATCTAAGGGTTGAATTATTTTGATGATGATTTAAAATTTTCTAAGGCAAATTTCATGGAAGTTGATGATTTAAATGGCAGATGTTTTAACAGGTTGGAAATAATTTTAAATCTCCCATGTATTTTTTTCGAGTTGAATTTAATTAAATTTTGCGAGAAATTTAAAATGGAAATTTCAAGTAAGTTAGAGTGATTTTCTCACAAGTTGTTTAATTATCGGGAGTTAATTGGTAGACTGGAGGGAAAAATTCGAATTTTGCAAGGAAAGAATCCTCATTAATGGCAACTGCCATGATGACTGACCGACGACTAGCCCACTACTGCACCTAAAATAGAAGATTCTAAGTGGAGAGAGTGGTGAATTGATGAAGGTGCTAAAAATAACTCCAGCACTACTTGGCAGGATTCTTCATGAAGAATTATTTAAGCAACCTCATTTCTCATTTCTTCTCACATTTTGAAGTTGAGAGTTGCTGAAATAGAGAAATTCGTTGAGAGATTGAAATCTTTTTCGAGGTTGCTGAAAGTGAGGTTGAGTTTTTATTTTCTAAGTACGAAGTTGCTGGAGAATTTATTTCTCAAGTTGCTGGAGAGTATATTTTCAAAGAGCTGAGAGTGTGTTGCTGCAAATTTCGAAATTGTATGCTGGAGTTGCTGGAGAAGGTATTTTCAAATTGCTGAGAGTTGAAGTTGCTGCAGATTTTCGGAGTTGCAGAGATTTTCTTATTTGCTGAAGGTCTTATTCTCGGAGTGCTGAAGAAGTCATTTTCGAAGTTGCATAAGAGTTCTTGAAGTTGCTGGGATTTTATATTCGAACTACTGAAAGTTAATTGCTGTTGGAGTTGAGAAGAAATCCGAAATTCCATACTGCAGTGGTTTCTTTTCTTCAAATTGCTGAAAGTCGAAAGTTGAAGAGTTGATAAGTTGAAGTCAAAAGTTTGAATTATTTATGTTGAGAAAGTTAACTCACTTGCTGAAAATCGTTAGTTTGCTGCGATTTTTCTTCGCTAGTTAGAAGTGTAGTTGCTGAAAATTCTCTCTAAGCTCAGAGATTTTATATTGTTTGAGGTTTGGAGTTAGAAATTTATGCTGAGGAATTTTATTTTCAAAGCTAACTCCGTATTCGCAGCCATCTCGGGAATTGCTTTAATTTATTAAAATCTGCAGTCTAACTTATTGTTCTATTTTATTTTTGCAGATGGCTAGCGCAAAAGATGTTGCAGGAACAAGCAGAGCTGTAGGCAGAGCTGCAAATACTGAAGCGGGCAAGGCAAGCTCATCCCGACAAGCAATGATCAAAAGGCTCGCCAAGCCATTTCTTCCGAAGTCAACAATTACTTCAAAGTTGGTGGGATTAAATGACACCAACCTTGGTTCATTTAATCTGGGTGCACTCAAATCAAGGATGTATGGGCTGGGAGGTCATCAACCGTCACTCACAGCACACAACATAATGAAAAGTGGAATCTACGCAGCTGCTGGTTTTCCACCAGCAATACAGTGTCCGGAATTAATCACGGAGTGTGCAAATTGCTACAAGCCGGAACGCAGAACGATTGTCTCTCCAGATGGCAAATTGTTTGCCAACTTCACACTGGATGCTATTGGAGAGGCATTTGGGATTCCTACTTCCGAGAGGATGCTGTACAGAACAAAGGAAAGGGCAGATAAAATGTACTCCTCCTCCTTCGAAAGGGTTGTTGCAGTCATCAACAGAATCTGGATGCAGAGGCCAAAACCACCCCGCACTAAGCTCTCGAAGCAGATAATCGCCGAAGATGTGAAACAAGAAGATTGTGATTTGATAATGATGCTTAGTCGAGTAAATGGGAGTGCGCAAGCCTACATCTTCGAGCCTTGGATGTTCTACTTCATCGAAGTCATATTGGAAGGAAAGGAGTGTGTTGATTGGGCTAGGATGATTAGCGACAACATTGATGAACAATTCAGGAGCCTAAGGAGGACGAAGACCTTTTATATGAACTCGTATGTGATGTACATGTTGGTTCGGATGACCAAGTACCGAGGGATCACGTACAAGGAGCCAATTGGCTGTGCCCTTGACCAGTTCAAAATCCATGAGGCCTACACACAATTACATTTTACTAACCCTGCCAGCTACAAGCGGGCAAATGATGCATTTACAATGCATATTGCAAGGACCCTTCAACAGAGAACGTAACAAAGAATATCAAAGGAAGCACATGCGTTGATCGAAGAATATGAATATTGGCTCATCCAATTTCCGAAATTCACATACGTTAGGTTGCAGGGGTTCACCTCGTATCCATACCGGTTGCCGAGGTACCCCACTGATCATATAGTAATGCTAGAAGTATCTAGGCAACTTATTGCCTACGATAAAATCCGGAAGAAGAGGAAGAAGGCACTGGATTTTCCTATCGCCATGGGGAATTCCATTGAGGTGTGCCCCTCCTTGCAGGCAACTCGAGAAGCGGAGGATGAGCTGCAATTCTTTCATCTCTCATATCACACAGGCAGATAGGATTTCGATCCTTATAATAACATCCAAATAGTACAAATGTTGAATACAGACATAAGGCTCAGATAGAAGATTTTTGGGCAAATGCGGTGGATGAGGCTGAAATAAGAAGAAGGATGTTCACTAGACTCCCCCTCAAGTTAATCAGAGAGTGTTAAGTCATTCCAGTTCCCGCAGGTTGAAGAAGATGTTAATGTTATACAGCTTGACTACGAGTCAGTCAGAAATACTCCGGTTCCACCACCTGTTGGTCCGAGCCAGAAATCATGGACTTAGACAACTTTCTATTCCGGTGATGACTTTCACAAGGGCTTGGTCGATAGGCACGTAAGCAGACTTAAGAGCAGATCAATTGCTCTTACGTATGACTTGATGGGTGATCAAAGGCCACTATCGGTGAGAAGAGGAAAACAAGTTGCCCAAGCGCCGGAAGCACAAGATGAAGTGCCGACTCAGCCGATACCTTTGAGGATGGAGTAGGCATCACCCGCGCAGTCACAAACTCAGTCTTTAAGCTTGAGAGTAATTTCATTATTTGCTGATCAGAGAGCGAGATTGAACGAAGAGCAAGAGCTTGAAGAGGTGGATCAGCCCAACATCAGGGAGTCAGATAGCCTAAGTGTTAGTGCATCTAGAGGAGGTGGCCAACAGGAAGAAGAAGGGGAAACGGTGGCCGATACCCGTTTCCAGCAGATGTTGGACATGGCATTGGAAGAGGAGGAAAACACAGAACAAGGGACCCAAGGGTCAGGAGATACTCAGCTCGTGGAAAGTGATGAGACCGAGTAGAACAGTGTTAGAAGAGAAGAAGTACACGAGGTGGAGGCAACGGTGGAGCAGCCCCTCGTCATTTGCAATCCATAGCAGACGGTGCCAAATTGGCTTACGGATAGAATGAGAAGAGACCCCGAGGATGATACAGATCCGGTAGTTGAGATGGAGGAATTCCTCAGGAAGATTAGTGCACTGTTGGAAAAGAAGAGAGCTAGGAAGTTCTCAAAGATTTCAACTGATGAGTTAGGCTCTCGCACACTTGAGGTTGCTGTCCCGAGGGAGGAGTGTGATCGAGTTGAGGAGAGGCCCGAGAATTATGTAATCACCACTGTAGAGTTGGGTAGTCCTACCGGAGCCCAAATTGTTGAGGAGTTCGACAACTCCTATCAGGCACTAAAGGACTAGTTGCTCTGCACGGAGGGAAAATATAAGAAGTTGAAGAAGGAGCACAAGACTCTGATAGGATATGTGCAGGATCTTGTGCGTCCAGGTGAACAGGGCAACCTAGTGGTTGAACTCACGTCTGAGCTTCCGAGGGAGTCAGTTGTTGGCTTGGAGGATTTAAAGAAAATGGAAACGGAAGCAGATAAGTGGGTTGGCCATGTTCGGGCTGAAATGGAGAAATTTATGGGGGATCTTGCTCATGCGTACCAGCAAGCCTTAGATGTTCTGGCACGCATGGATATGGTGGATCAAGCCTGGAGTGAGACCCAGATTTATCAAACGAAGACTGTTCTTCGTCTAGGGGCTTTGATGTGCCTTTGCATACCTTGGTGGATGGGGGTGTAATACAGGAGGGTGATAGGTACGATTTCACCAACTGGTACTCCTCAGTAGTCATGGGCCGTGGTTTCCATGATGCAGCACGAGCGGATTCAGCCAGAGTTAGGAAAGCAATGAATAACATTCTGGATGGAATCCTTAATACTTTGGAGGCCATATTTGCTAGGAGGTTGGCGCCGGAAGAGATAACTGTAGGTGGTTTGAGAGATAGATTGACTCCCTTCTTCTCGGTCGTAAGATCGTTTGTCCAGGACGACTTTGAGAACATATCCACTTTCTCCAGCATAATTCAGAACACGCAGGATGCCTTGGTGGCTTGGAGAAAGTCCTATACTCGGCACGGGTAGACAGTTACAGTCTTGGAATTTCAGCTCAACCATATTCCACCGATTTCAGTTCAAGAGGTTGAGGCAGTGTTGGCCCGTCTGATTGAGCTTGCAGTTCGGGAAAGAGACAGTGGAAACGCCTTGTTGGACGAGGATCTTCTAGAAGATGGTGATGGGCATTAATTACTCATTATGGCTCCTGCAAGGGAGTGGAGAATATTCTGTGCATTTATTGCCCACTCCTCTCTATGGCGGTTTTTAGGGCAGAAAACCTAATTAGGGCGTAAGTGGCTCAATCTGAGCCCTCTATTGTAATCAGATCTGAACCGTCCACTGAAATGGGCTTATTATAAAAGGGGCATCTCCCGTCATTTGTAATCTATTAGAATTAGATCAAGATCAGAGATAGAGGATTGAATTAGAGAGTAGAAGGCATATAGCATTTAGTTAGAAGTTAGCTTAGTTTGAAAAGGAAAGAAAAGCTTTCCCTTTGAAAGTTTTTGTAAGAAGTTGTTGTGGAGGACTCTCATAATACAAAGAATTTCATTGATTGGTGATTCTCTCTTTTGTTGTGAGTGGTTGGCAAGGCTTTTTTGTCTTTCCGATTCAAGTAGATTAGAGTAAAGTAGGCTTTATTTTATGCAAGTAGTCGTTAGTTGTGGAGTGTGGCGTTTAGTTTGAACAAGTCTTCCTTTATCCATACCACTAGCGGGCTTGCTGATGGTAAGTCTGCCCTGCGTGGTCAACTGGAATTTCAGCACCTAACTTCGATTGTGATTTGTGTGTGTTCACTTGCATCGTTGTGATGGGGTGCGCATGTTGAATCATAATTTGAATATCTTACTCATCCTTTGAAGATTGCACCAACTTTGTCAGAGTTGTCCGAAGGGGAGGCGAAACAAAGTTTGGTTTGAAGATTGTTTAAGTTGATCCTCACATTCCACCCTTTAGAAATAGATTGTAGAATTCCTACCCCTATTCCTTTTCAATTCAATATTTTCTCGGTTAACTTAGGAATCAGAGCCATTGTCAAATCATTCATGTCTTAACTGCTTCACAGAATTGAACAACTACGTAAGTCCCCTTGGAATACCCAGCATATTCACATCAACCAACTGAGTCTATTCGCGATAAAAGGAACCTTGGAGTTGAATGCATGAACTTTCACGCAATCTTAGCATGCGGAATACTTTGATCAAGAGAGAATAAGTGACCATTGGACATTTTATTTTGTGTTGGTGTTGTCATAAAAAACACGTCAACAGGCCCCCTTAGAAAATGCAAAATATAAAATATTATTTGTACATCAAGGCCGACCTGCCTTGGAAATCATTAAAAAGGAAAATATCTCCCAAAGCTATCAATCACTAACACTAAATAGTTTTGAGGCACATGGTTTATGTAATACTAAGTGGTTTTGTGTAAGCTTGTTTTATAAAAACAAGCACATGAGTAGTTGCTGGGATTGGTTGGATTGAGCATTTCTTGTAGGTTGTATATGTGATTATAGGAAACATGGATTGGGATGTGGCTACGTGGTTCTCATTTGCTTGTTCACATGTAGGAGTGTGGCTGAATTGCTTAATGCTTTAGAGGCCTTGCATGGAGACTTTGCAAATAAATTGTAATCTTATTCTTGAGATGGTAAATTGAGTTGTGTGGGTGTTTTTGGAGGCTAGGTTTTTCTGGAAAGGGTTTTCCCATGGTACATTTGGTTTTGTCTTGTGGGTATGCTTTGTTGTTCTTTTGCATTGGTTTATTCTGACTACTTGTTTTTCATTTTTCTCTCATAAAAGGTCACATGAAATCAGTATATTTTGCCTGCATTTTCCTTTTAGTGAGTACTTGTGAGCCAACAAGTTACTCACAGTTTTTTTTAAGCTATGGTCTGAACTCTTAACCTTCTATCTCCCTTTTTTTAGTCCCAATTGCTTAACTGCTGTACCCTCTTCCAACCCACCTATTTTACTGTTGTGTTTCAAGTCTTTCCAGGAGTCATCTAACTTTTATCTACACTTCCTAGTATTTCCTCTTCCCCCCAACCCCAAAGTCGACCCTTGTTTTTATTCCCTCCTTAATGCCCACCAACATATCAAATTTTCCAATCCCCCTTCTTCCTTTGAATTATTCCCACATCAAGACACCACTAAAGTCATCAGCCCTATCATAAAAGATCATCAACCCTATCATAAAAGATACCGATGATTCACATGGGCCTCTTCTTCTTTGCGTTTGCTCTTCTTTTAAACACTAACTCAATTTCTCTGTCTCCTCTCCATAGTTATATGCAATTCACCAAATGCTTCTTCCTTTTTAACTCTTAACATTTTTCAACTAGTTTGTCACACTAGGGAAAATGTTTAAATTTTTGTATAGCCTGTACAGGCATTAATAAGCCATGTTAAATATGTAAATCAGTTGAATCCCCATCCACATCTACTTGGATTCAAGACATTCCCTTTTGTATGCCAAACAATTTTGTAAGAGATACATTATGATTGTTTCTTCATAGTAGGTGACTTGCTGCTACTGGATTCTAATATTTATATTTTTCATTAAATTGTTTCTTCCTAATCTGATAAATGAAAGAGAATATGACACTGTTGTTTCTTTTTTTTGTGGTGGTGGGGTGGGGGAGGTGGGGAAATAAATTAATAATCAAGGACTAGGAGGGCTTGGTATACTGATTGCAAAGTTTTTTGCTTACATCACCTACAGGTACCATGAAGCTGATATGAGAACAGGAAAAGCAACTTACTGGCAGCTCACAAGTCTCCAGGCCTTTTGGCCTGGTTTGCAGGTAATCAAAGAGTTTGTGTTTATATTTGAGTGGTACTAGACAATTGAAAGGAGTTTGCAAAATCAAGTTTAGGGAACAACCTTTATTCTCTTATTCTGGAAACAGATTTTGGTCGGTGATGTGTTAGCTGCAAACTCAACTCACCGTGAATTTTTCAATGTATGGGAGAGATATGGTGTTCTACCAGAAAGGTATTTTGAACTTATCAGTTTGTTTCCCTTTGATATCTGTTTGATTTTTTGTTTAGCAATTTTGGACTCCACACTTTCTCTAGGTCTTCTTGTCTGTTTTGTAAGCACCTTGCGACTGCCACATTCATAGTCCTCACATAATCAAAAGGTCTATCTTTCAGGTCAGATAAACACAAAATCTATGACAATATAAGTGCAGTAGATATATTAGGTTATCCCTGAAGGAGCTGTTGTCACTGTGCTGACAATTTAACATACTGGGTATCCCTGGAGATGATGCTGTCGCCATCTTGTCATCTCAGTTAACATGCAATTGATCACAAAACATCTATAAAGGGGGTTGGTACTATCAAATGGTGCACCGAGTCCATAGTAGAATGGTGCTTATGAAGTAGCATAAGTAAACAACAGATCCTCTGCATGTTGTTTGGACAGATGTGATGGCATGGCATGCATCATAATCATAGATCATGTTGGATACATCATAAATCAAATTTTATCATCACCATCCCATACAAATAATTACCTTGGCTATTACCTCAAAGACATGGCTCGAAGGATGATCAACATTTCATGAAGTGTACAATATGAATACACAATAGACCTTAGAAATGGTATATGTGCATCAACAGTGTACAGGGCAACATAAGCTTTATATAACAACTTAGCTCTCATATAACAACAGCTAAGCAGTTAACATATTTCTATAAATTCTGATTTCAGAGAGGATACACAAAAGCAATAGAGAGATGCTGCTGTTTCCCATTTTGGGAGTTAAAATCCTACTATAATGAATGCAAATGCAATTAGTAACCGTTGTAAAATAACATAAAACTTATAAGGCCTTGTATTCTCTCCCAACTCTTTCATGTCTTTAGGGAAATAATTAGAGATCTGTTGAGGAATCATGAAGGGTAACATCTGACCTTGTATGCTCTCCCAACTCTTTCATGTCTTTAAGGAAATAATTAAAGATCTATTGAGGAATCATGAAGGGTAGCATCTGCAGGTTTCTGAGTGTATAAAGTCATCTAAACTTATTGCAGATCATATGCAATCTCTACTATAAAAATCATCCCTTAGTTCTGTTGACGGGTGTTCTATGACCACACCAACACAGAATAAAGTTTCCCAACGGTTACTCTATCCACTCTTGAACAAAGTATTCTGCATGCTAAGATTGCTAGAAAGATCATACATTCAACTCCAAGGTTCCTTATGCAGCGGATATAGTCTTAGTTGGCTTGATGTGATTTGCTAGTTATTCCAAGGGGACTTACACAATTGTTCGATCAAAAGAAAAGAACTTGTTGGACACGAATGATTTATCGATGGTGCTCGGGTTTCCTAAGCTAATCGGGAAAGTACTGAAATTAAAAAGATAGGGATAGAGATTCTACTGTCTACTCCTAAATGCGGGATACGGAGATCAATTCTTGCAAGCTCAAACCAAGTTCTGCTTCGCCTCACTTCGGACAGCCTCTACAGAGCCGGTGCAATCTTCAAGGGGATAACGAGAGATATTCAAACCATGAATCAACATGCAGATACCGTCACAACGACGCATACCGACATATGAACCGCAATTGAAGTTAAATTCAAAGTGTTTCAGTCGACCACACAAGGCGAACCCACGATCAGTGAGCCCACTAGTGGTATGGATAGCAAAGCTTGCTCAAATTAAACAATGCATTCCACAACTACCAACTACTTGCATGAAATAAAATCTATCCTACCTTAAACTACTTTACGATTCTAAGTGAATTGGAAAGACGAAAAAGCCTTGCTAGGTACTCACAACAAAAGATAGAACCACCAAGCAATGATAACTCTTTGTATTATGAGAGTGTTCACAACAACTTCTTACAAAGTCTTCAAATGGAAAAACGTTCTTTCCTCTTCAATCTATGCTGTGCTAACTTCTATGCTACTCTCCTCTATTCTAACTTCTATCCTCTCTACTCTCTGATTTCTTAATCTAATAAATTACAAATGAGGGGGGATGCCCCTTTTATAGCTAGCTCAGTCCAACAAATGACTCAGATTCGATTACAATGGAGGGCTTGGATCGAGCCACATATGCCCTAATCAAGACTCTGCCCTAAAAACCGCCACAAAAAGGAGTGGAATAATAAATGAACGGAAGATTCTCCACTCCTCTGCAGGAATCATAATGAGCAATTAATGTCCATCACCATCTTCTAGAAGATCATCATCCAGCAAGGTGTTTCCGTTGTCCTTCTCTTTGACGGCAAACTTGATCAATCGGGCCAACACTGCCTCAACCTCTTGAGCCGAAATAGGTGGGATATGGTTGAGCTGAAACTCAAGTACTGTGACTGTTTGCCCGTGTTGAGTATAAGACTTTCTCCAAGCGACTAAGGCGTCTTGGGTGTTCTAAATAATGCTGGAGAAAGCTGAAATATTTTCAAAATCATCCTGAACAAATGATCTTACAGCCGAGAAGAAGAGGGCCAACCTGCTCTTTAAGCCATCTGCAGTCATCTCCTCTGGAGTCAGTCTCCTAGCAAATATAGCCTCTAGTGTGTTTAGGACTCCCTCTAGAATATTGCCCATAGCCTTCCTGACTCTAGCCGAATCTGCTTATGCTGCATCAAGGAAATCACGGCCTTTGACTACTGAAGAATGCCTTTGACTACTGAAGAATACCAACTGGTGAAGTCATATCTGTCACCTTCTTGTATCACGCCTCCATCCACCAACGTCTATAAGGGCACATTCATCAAGCCTCCAGACGAAGAACAGTCTTAGTTTGATAGATATGGGTCTCGCCCCAAACCTGATCAACAATATCCATGCGTGCGAGAACGTCAGAGGCTTGCCGAAAAGAATGAGCGAGGTCCTCCATGAACTTTTCTGTTTCCGTGCGAACATGGCCAACCCATTTGTCTGCTTCCAACGCCATCTTCTTCAAATCCTCCAAGCCACTAATTGACTCCCTCGGGAGTTCTGTTGGGAGTTCAATTGCTGGATTCTCCTGCTCACCCGAATGCGCCAGGTTCTGTACATATCCGACCAATGTTCTGTGCTCCTTCAATCTCTTGTACTTTCCTTTTGTATGGAGCAATTTGTTCTTCAAACCCTGGTAGGAGTTATCACACTCCTCAATTATCTAGGCTCCCGTGGGGCGACCTAACTCAACAGTGGTGATCACATAATTCTCTAGTCTTTCCTCGTCTCAATAACATTCCTCCCTCGGAATAGCAACCCGAAGCGTGCGAGAGTCGGATTCATCTGTCAAAATTTTGGAGAACTTCCTAGCCCTCTTCTTCTCTGGTGGTGCGCTAATCCTACTGAGGAATTCCTCCATCTCAATTGTTGGGTCCGTATCATCCTCAGGATCTTTCTCTCCGCGAGCCAATCAGGCACAGCCTGCTGTGGATTGCAAATAATAAGGGGCTGCTCCTTGGTTGTCTCCTCCTTGCGCACCTCTTCCTTAACAATACTTTGTTGAGGCTCGTCCACCTCCATTTGATGAATACCTTCTCCTGAACCTCAAGCCTCTTGCCCCGTCGTATTTTCTTCTTCTAGTGCTGTGTCAATCATCTGCTGGAAATGATTATCAGTTGCCGTTTCCTCTTCTTCTTCCTACTGGTTTTCCCCTATGGGTGCGTTGACACTTAAGCTGTCTGATTCCTTGAGTGGTGGCTGGTTTACCTCCTCAAACTCTTGCTCTTCGTTGGATTTACTTTTCTGGCTTCCAAACAGCGGAAGCTCTCTCAAACTCAAAGACCGAGTCTGTGATCATGCAGGCGATGCTTGCTCCACCCTCTGAGGCATTGGTTGGGCCGGTACTTCTCTTCGTGGTTCAGCAGCTTGGGCAATCTATTTTTCTTTCCTTGTTGATGGCGGCCTCTGATCGCCCATGAGATTATAAGTAAGAGCAATCAACTTACTTTTAAGCCGACTTGCATGCCTCTCAACCCAGCTCCTCGTGAAAGTCAACACCGGTATGCTTAACATGTCCAAGTCCGTGATTTCCGGCTCGGACCAATTTGGTGGTGGGACTAGCGTGTTCCTCACTAACTCATAGTTAGCTTGAATGACATTGACATCTTCGTCCACTTGATCTGGAACTGGAATGACTTCACATTCTCTAATTAGCTTCAAGGGTAGCATGGTGAACATCCTTCTCCTGACTTCGGCATCATTGAAATATGCTGGGCAATTTTTTTTCAATTTTTCACATTAATCTTACCCATTAACGTTAGTGAAATCATTACCAACTAAAGGGAACCCTTTCCTTTGATCAACCCAGATCCCAGTGCGGGCAAGGTGAGAGCATACTCGAAAGGGGATCGTTAGCACAAGCTGAAACTACTGGAAAGTACAATGAAAGAAGATAACAATCAACTCAACCACTTATTCAACGGGACGACTGAAAATGAAAGTACATTGCTGAAAGTAAATATGCAACTCGACCACTTATTCAGCGGGAGTATGTTGATGGCTCAACCGATCAACAAATTCATGTTGCAATGCATTACAGTAAATGAATAGGTGGCATGCCAACCTCTTCCACTTATTTAGCGGGTGATACAAGGAAATGAAACTGAAACTAAAGATTGAGGCGAGGCTAGTCTCTTCCACAATAGTGGGAATTGCAAGAGCTAGGAGAGAAGAGAAGAAGTGCTGATAGTACTATTGTTCAGCTTACAATGAGATAGAAAGCTTGCCAAGAACACATGGATTAGAAGTCATTCATTACTGCAATCATGAAAAAGGACTCCCCTATACTCAACTTGACTTCTTAAACTCAATCCCGCTCATAAGACGAATTCCGACAACATGATATGACTGAATAATGATTGAAATTGCACAGACCAACAACCTGTAACTTCACTAAAATGCTCATATCTTGCTCAAAACTCAATCAATCGACATGAAGTAAAATGCATAAGCTTCTAACATGGATGGCGACCAAGATTGAACACTAAAACCATCACAAACAACTCTCATTAATTTTGCACAGAGTTCAAGACAAAACCAGAATGGTACTACCCTCAAGGAGGGGCGATTTTGCTCTATAAAATCAGAAACTGTGTATTAAAATCTGAGAATTGGTGGAAAGGGTCGCCCCAACTTGCCAATCACATTTATCAAATACCCATAACCAGAATAAAATCACTCAAGAACTTCTAAGCAAAAACGCTATTTAGCTACAGTCAAAACAACAACTGCAAAACTGACTGAAATACTAGAAACTCAACTGCAAAAAGCAAGATAACTCCACTACAACCAATTCTCAACTAGTTGCTATCTTCCAAGCAAGAAGTTAAGCCAAGCTAGGAGGTATGCATCCCTCGAAGCAATTCTGACACCATTCCGATAGCATAACAATATTGAAGACATAAGATAATCCATGAAGACAAGTAGCTTCCTTTTATAACCTATGAAGAGCATCTCTAGAAACATCTAGAAGGTACGCCAAAACCAAGGAGTCAACACAATTCAAATTTCCAAGTTGACTCATCCCTCTCACCAAGTTGGTGTCCCACTTCTTTAATGAAATATTTCATTTTTTTAAAACAAATATTACCTTCCTCAAGTTGGCGTCCCTTTTTCTCCATGGTCAACTTTTTTTCAATTTGTAAATATTTCAATTAGCCCCCTTGATGAGGCGTCCACCCATGAAGACCACCTTTTAAAAACAACTTAAAAGTCATCAAGCTAGGCCAAGGGACTTAATATTAAAATATAACATTATTTTAATTAAAATAACTTATCTCTCCAGAAAAAGCATCCAAGGGCCAAATCAAACACTGCCAACTGAACTGCTTGAAGAGGAAAGCCAAAAGTACTGATGCCAACAGGACCACTGCCAAAAATAGAATTTACTAAAAATAGTAAATTCAGGAAGTTGCTTAGAACAACATGCCAGCTATACCGTTGCGAAGCTCTTAGAAAACCCAGAAAGAATCCACAAACAGAACTCCAGAATTCCAGGGGCAACCTTCTGAAAAAGTTGAAACAACCTCCACAAAGATAGGAAACCCTAATTTCCACTTCCGAGTAGCCTACAGGTCTCCGGAATAGGCTAACGGTCATCTCCAAGATTACTACTGAGAGGGGACATTACAATCATCAACTGCGTTAGCCTAGAAGTCCTCGATATGAGCCCTGTGCCTGTATTCCACACTTTGTATCATCCGGATATTGTTGTAAGGATCGAAATCCTGTTTGCCGGTGTGGTAGGAAAGGTGAAAGAACTGCAACTCGTCCTCAACTTCTCTAGCTACCTGCAAGGAAGGACAAACTTCACTTGAATTTCCCATGATGATAGGGAAGTCCAATCCTCCTTTCTTCTTCTTTTTCTGAATTTTATCATAGGCAATGAGCTGCCGAGATACTTCTAACATCACCATTCGATCAGCGGGGTACCTCGGCAGTTTGTATGGATATGAGGTGAACCCCTGCAGCCTAATAAATGTAAACTTCGAAAATTGGATGAGTCAATATCCGTATTCTTCAATCAATGCCTGTGCCTCCTTCGATATCCTCTGCTGAGTTCTCCGTTGAAGAGTCCTCGTTATGTGCATGATGAAGGCATCATTCACCCGTTTGTAGCTGGAGGTGTTGGTCAAGTGCAGTTGTGGACAAGCCTCGTAGATCTTGAACTGTTTAGGGCCACACCTGATTGGCTCCTTGTAGGTTATTCCTCTATACTTGGTCATTCGAGCCAACATGTACAACACGTACGAGCTCATGTAGAATGTCTTCGTTCTCCTCAGGCTCCTGAACTGCTCATCAATGTTTTTGCTTATCATTCTAGCCCAATCAACACACTCTTTCCCTTCCATTATAATTCCGATGTAATAAAACATCCAAGGCTCGAAGATGAATGCTTGTGGGCTTTCGTTCACTCGGCTAAGCATCATTATGAGATCATAGTATTCTTGCTTCACGTCATCAGCAATAATTTGTTTTGGAAGCTTGGTGCGAGGAGGTCTGGACTTCTGCATCCAATTGTATTAATAATACTAGCGCACTTCTCAAAAGTGGAGGTGTACATTCTATCAGCTCTATCTTTCGTTTTGTATATCATCCTCTTAGAAGTTGGGATCCCAAACGCTTCTCCAATAGCATCAGGCGTGAAGTTGGCAAACAACTTGCCATCCAGAGAAACAATAGTCCTTCGTTCGGGCTTGTAACAATTCGCACACTCCATGATCAACTCTGGACATTGAATTGCTGGTGGAAAACTAGCAGCTGCATAAATCCCACTCTTCATTATTTGGTGTGCCGTGACTGATGGTGGATGGCTTCCCAACCCATACATTCTTCCTTTGAGTGCTTCGAGATTAAACAAACCAAGGTTGGTATCATTCAACCCTGCCAGTTTTGAAGTGAATTTCGATTCAGGAAGGAATGGCTTGGCGAGCTTCTTTATCACTGCTTGTCGGGACGCACTTGCCTTGCTTGCTTCAGCATTTGCAGCCTTGCTTGTTCCTGCAGTATCTCCTTTTCTTACTTCAGCCATTTGCAAAATAAAATATAGATGTTAGACTTCAGATTTAGAAAATAAAATCTCCTCGAGATGGCTGCAATATGGAGTTAGATTCGAAAGTAATATCCTTCAGCATTAAATTTTCTAACTCCAAACCTCAAACTTTTAAATTCCTTGAGCTTGACAACTTTCAGCAATGTGACTTCCGACACTTAGAAAAAATTCACACCAGCTGGATACTTTCAGCCCTTAGAAAAATATTACACCAGCACTTCGATTCTCAGCACTTAGGAAATTCCTCTTCAGCATTTCAACTTCGAAAATTTTACTTCAGCTCTTTGACTTTCAGCACTCAACTCTCAGCACTTGGAAAATAATCACCAGCTTGATACCTTTAGCAACTTCAAAAATTTTCTCTCTCACTTCAGCAAGCTCTTAACTTCTCAAGAAAATTCTTCTCACACAACAGAAATTCACACGTGCAAATGGTGAGAAGAAGTGAGAAACTTCGTTGCTTAAATAATTGTGCTAGAGAATCTTGCCAATTTGTGTGGGAATCAATTTTAGCAACTTCATTAATTCTCCACTCCCACTACTTAGAAATCTTCTAATTTTGGTGAAGTGGTGGGCGAGTTGTCAGTCAGCCGTCATAGAATTTTCCCAAATTGAAGATTCCTTCCCATGCAAAACTCAAAATTTTCCTTCCTAATTGCTAGTTAATTAAATCACTCGTAAGGGAATCATTTTGATTTACTTTGAAATTTCCACTTTGACTTCAGTTAAATCCAACACTTAGAATTCCATGGGGAAATTAAAATAATTTCCAACCCATTAAAATCTCCCTCATTTCAAATTCCATTTCCATGACATTCGCCTTAGACAATTTTAAACCTCTTCAAAACATTTCACCAGTTGATTAAAATCACTAGCTAGATCATACTTTGAAATTTATTCCCTCTTTAAAAAATTAATCAAAGGCCATCTTAGAAAATATTTCCCTTTCGAAAAATATTAAAATTCCCTTAGGAAAGTAATTCCCAACTTCATTATTTCATGGGTGCACTTGAAGGGTTGATTTGATTTTTTGACTTGACCCATTGAAAATATCTAGTAATGTTTAATTCACCCCTTGAAAATATTTCAACACCTTGATTCTTGTTTCCACACCTTAGAGTTTTCTCAAACTCATTCTTCTTTGAGGGCGCGTCTGATCTAGTGAGATTTTATTTCACTTAGAAAAATTTTCCCACCTAACACTTTAGGCGTATTTGACCCTCTTCATTTTTCATTTCAAACACTTAGAAATAAATTCAAGTCATTTCCTCTGCTAGGGCGCATTCTAGGGGTCCTCCCTCCATTTCGACACTTAGGAATATTTTGATATCACCATCACCACTTAGGCGCATTTCATCTTGTGAGCTCTCATTTTGATGCCTTACCCAATTTTCAACACTTTTATCTCTCTTGAGGGCTTGTTTGAGGGTCTTCACTTTGCTTTGCAACGCCTTAGAATATTTCTACTTAACTTCTTCATGATGGGTGCATTTGGGAGGTTGCACTTCCACTTTACTTGCCTTAGAAAAATTCTCCCACTCAATCTCCTCATGATAGGCGCATATTGGGGGTAGAAGCTTTTATCCTTGCCTTAGGCATTTTAATCATCAAGTCTCCTCCATGGTGGGTGCATTTGAACCCCCTAGCTTTTATTTTTTTCCACGCCTTAGAAACTTTTTACCTTGAGGGCGCATTTGAGGGTGTGAGCTTTCGTTATTCCATCACTTAGAAACCTTTTGAAGTCTCCTCCTTGGTGGGCGCATTTTGTTGGGTCTACTTTTGTTTTCCACCACTTAGAAACTTTTTTGAAGTCTCCTCTTCTCAAGGGCGCATATAGAGGGTGTTGCTTTTGTTTTCTCATGCCTTAGACGTTTTCAAGCTTGGCCTCACAAGGTGGGCGCATATAGAGGGGTGTGCTATCATTTGCCAACACTTAGGAAATTTTTTCTTTCTCCACTCCTTGCTTGAGCGCATTTCAATGGGGTAGCTTCTAGTTGAGGGTGCATTTGAGCCCATGCACTTCTTGTTTTCATGACTTAGGAAATTTGATCACCTTCACCTCTTCATGTCTTGGGCGCATATGGGGCCTTGAGCTTTTATTTTCACTTGACTTAGAATTTTTTTATCATCAAGACTCCTTCTTGGGCGCATTTTGAGGGTATGAGCTCTCATTTCGCCATACTTAGAAAAACTTTGATGCCTTCAACTGACCTTTGCCTTCTATTTTTAGTAAGTTCCGAAGATTTATGATTTTTAAGGGTTTTCACTTGTTTTGAATTGGGAGCTGGCATGTTGTGGCCCTCGTGGCTTGATTGCCTTGTTTATACCTATCGTCCATGCCGACTTGCTATTTTTAGCCCACCTGCTATTTTTAGTAAATCCTCAATTACTTGACTTTTGCAGCTCCTCTTGACTTGAAATTTGCTCCATGTGCTTCTGATGACTTGTTTGACCTGTTCACACTTTGCCCTTCACGTTGACCTGTTATTTTTAGCCCTGAAATGACTTACTAAAAATAGTAAATACTCGGACTGCACTCAAACTTCACCAGTAGACTGTTTGAAGGATGCTAATCGTGATGGGATACATTAGTCTAATACCTTCTCGAATTTCAGCCCCCATTTTAGGCATAAAAGTAGGAAACCCTAATTTGACTTGCATGTGCCTCAAATGACCTCTGTTTGACTTGATTCCTGTTACATGTTGTTCTGTTTGTGAAACTGAAGTGCTAGGATTGCCTGAAGTGAACCTGCTAAAAATAGTAAGTGTCTGAAAAGTAACCAACCAACTATCGGATGTATTTGCATGTCATACTGCTCGAGAGATCTCAAAAAACCCAGAAAAACCTAGAAGATTGGTCCACATGCGAGCACCTGCTAAAAATAGCAAGTCATCATTTTGACTTGCATGTCACATCATCGCGAAGCTCTCGGGAAACCTAGAAAGAATATCTTGACATGCATTGAGAAATCACACATGCAAACCCTGAAAACTGCCTCTGAAGCCAGAACTGCTAAAAATAGCAAGTTGTCCAAATCTGTTCAAATTTTGTGTGCGAGTACTTTGAAGTGTCTTGAATGTAGTGGAGCAGTCGGAATTCCAAAATTCGGAGGAAAAAAACCCCAAATTGAGTACTTACTAAAAATAGCAAGTTGTCAAAATTCAGTGAAAATTTGATGGGATCTTGCTTGAAGTATCCTGATTGTAGTGCCAAGCTCAGATTTCAATTTGCCAACTCAATTTGACCTCCAATAAGCCTGGAGGATGAAAACCCTAATTTCGCAGACTTAGCCAAAATTTCAACCAGGTCAAACGACAGGACATCCTTGGAAGGACAAAAAGATCAGAGAGAGAGAGAAAGCAAAACCAAAGCCAAAGACCAGAATAGAGCAAAAATTAGGGGGGACCCATTTTGAATGGGGTGATGTGTGAAAAGGTCACAACAAGTTCTAGTCAGGTTTTGAAATGTAGAGACAATATTTTGGTCATTCAGGGAATCCTCCACTCTATGGGAACATAAAAAAAGCAGGTTCCCTCATCAAGTTAGAATTGACCATTGCATTTGACAGACAAGATCAAGAGTTTTTAGTGAGAACTCTAAGTCAGCTGGGATGCTTTGACCAATTGCATCACCAATCTCTCTTTTTCTGTATCAATAATAGGAAGTTGGCACAACTCGTCATAGCTATGAGAGATTTTTGTGAAGGGACAACTATCACCATGCCTATCAATAATTACAAAGAATAACTCACAAACTTCTAGTATGCTGATGGCACATGTTATAATTTATGTTAGTCACAAGGGATGTAGAGGCTACTAAATCAATTTTTTAGACATTTCAGCAAGCTTTAGGAAGCAAACAGTTAATTCAGACAAACAATTCTTTTTCAAACAGTTAATTCAATTAAATAACACTTATCTTTTCTTGAATATCCCTCCTATAAGATGATAGGAAATCATCATTCTTACAACTACGTACAAAGTATCTTGGCTTCCCCCTTCATCAAGGACGCCCTTGACAAAATAAAAGCCAAAGTTGTCTGTTGGACAAACAAGTGAGTTACTTCAACTGGAAGAATACAATTCATCAAGGCAGTCCTATAGGCAATCCCATCATAAATGTTTTTGTTACCTTCTAGTCCCAAAGTAAATACATAATGAACTTATTGACTTCCTGTGTAATTTCTTTTGGAAAGGGTTGATATATAAATTGAAGTACCACTCAATAAATCGACATAATTACCCAACCATTATTTGTGGGCGGCCTGAATACTAAACACCTTGGTCTTTTTAAATTTTTAATTAAACATTGGCTATGAAGCTTGCTTGGTGGGTCCAAAATGAACTACACAAATTTGAAGCATGATAGTATGGCGGAACATACATTTCAATATCAATGGAAGGAAATATATTCACTCACTTTAATTTGTGCGCTCCAAGGAACCATAATATGGAAGCATATCAAGGGAGGCTTGCTTTTACTTCAAGTAGGGAAATATTGAAAAATAAACAATGGAAGGTTAGTCTTCTTCTAGCATGAAGATTCATTCCTCCAACCTCTTTGTAGGAGCTTGGAGAACTCAGGATTATGCAAGGTAAAGGATTACATTTGGGATAACACTTTCTAATTACATAGAGATCTGATCCGATCAATCATTTCAACTTCCACTACAACAAATATTTAACAGCTGACTTAGCAACTTTAGCAAAGGGAGCCGTACTACTTCAGTTGAGCATTGTTGTACCCATAATAAATTTTTGCTTCAATAAGGCATTTTGCTTAAAATGATCCAAATCATGCAAAATTGTTGTCAAAAGTATGTTTTAGGTCAAACAAAATATGGGCTTTTTGTGGGTTTATGTCAAGGAAGATACTTGCAAATTTATGAAAATTTGAAAATTAGGGTTTCAAACCCTTGTTTTTAGGAAAACCCTAAAAAATAGGACCTTTTCAGAAATGATTGAAAATAATTTTGATGGGATAATTTGACTTCACAATCACACTAGTCAAGTCAAAATCACCCAAAAGTTTGTTTTACTCTAGTGGGTCTATTTTCATTTTTCAGGAAGAAAGCTAGGACCTCCGTAGCCATTAATGGCAGAATGGCTAGTACCAGGTGGTAAAAATTTTAGCCTCAAAAGCTTCAATGAAGAATCCATGGCAAAAATGCTCGAAAAGATGCTCTGCAATGGAGGGGATTTTCAAAAGTGAAAAATGCTGAAAATTAACTAAGTCTGGAGAATGCACGCCTTGCTACTAGGAGGAGGCTATGTAGTCGAATGCCTTAGTCATTTTTCCAACACCTGTACATGCATCATGGTGAAGGTGATTGCTAAGATGCACGTGTTCACGTTGTCAATGACAATGTTCAAACCAGTCAAGCTACACGACAAACGTGAAGCACGAAGAGTTGAAGATTTTCAAAGGAAATAATGGAACTGTAGCTAAAAGTGCCCCTGCTAGCCAAGGGCACCCTTGAATTCAAAGGGTCAAAAATAGTCATCAACTTTCACCAAGGCAGTCATCTCCGTGTTTCTGTTGGCTTTCCAGCACATCGTCAAGCAAGGTCACTTGATTCATCAATCACTAGCGAACGTAAGCGAAGTCAGGAGATGCCGCAAGCAAGTACTATAAAAAATGGCAGTCAAACATGGAAAAAAAGTGCCCCTGCTGACCAGGGGTACCCAAGAACAAGATGATCTAGATGTCAGTTTTGAACAAGCATGTCTTCAGGTGATGTCCTCAACATAAGCTCAACTTTGCAATGAACCTATTCGCCAACTTGCGAGACACATCAAACGACAACAATTGTTGATCATTCGAGCATGCAAAATGGAGGGAAAATCAATGCACATCAGGGCAAAAGCGCCCTTGTAGGCTAGAGGCGCCCTTCATTTTGGGTCACCTGATGAGATTTTCAATGACTGCTTTCTACAAGGCATCTGCTCAACACCCTCTGCACATTCACTCGACCTGTCAGGCATTCACAAACGATGTTCAAGCAGAAAACACCAAAGGTGAAGACAAGATGAAAGACATGAAAAATTGACTAAGTTTCAAAGAAAATGCATCCTCCTAGAAATAGGCGCCCATCTTTTTGGGAAATCAGATGCAGTTTGTAAGCTCAGTAACCTCTAGGATGACCTTCTCCGTTATGATCAATCTCAACAATGACACCGTTAGCGAAGACAATAGATAAATCAAACATCTGACGACGGAGATCAAATTGGGACCATTCATGAAAGTTTGCAACATGAAAATAACAAGTCAAAAGGTCAAAGGCGCCCCTGTAGGCTAGGGGCGCCCAAGCTTTTGAGGCACCTAAATCAACTATTAGGATTCGTGAAGCTAGTCATTCTTTCAAAGGCTGAACTGGTTATCCATCCCATGTTTCAACAAGATTGTTAGACTCATTAGTCATCGATGATCTCAGATTAGAGCACGAGGGTCAAACTGGATGGGATTGAAGAACACTCAAGAAATTGGCTAAGTCTGTTGGAAAATGCACCATCTTGGGAAAAGGTGCCCAAGAATCAGAGGCATCAGACTCAGGTTTTGAGCTTTACAACTCCCAAGCACACTTCATCAGAGTTGTTTCATCTCAGCAATGGATCGGTAAGCAACACTTCAAGATCAACTAAGCAACCAGAACTAGGGATCGAACAGAGGCATTTCATCATAGAAAAATAATGAAAAAGTGTTCAACTCTTCAAAGGGACGCCTAAAGTCAAAGAAAGACTCAGTTGACTATTTTAGAAAGCCTTCCATGTCTAAAAGGTCCCCAAATGAGTGGAAATCAGTGTTGTGAACTCCAGATCAGGCAAATGAACTCCTCAATCAAGAGTTGGCACCCTAAACTTGATTGCTTCAACATCAAATGATATTTATCAAGCCTAGGCATCACTATTCATCATTTGTCTTTGCAGGTTGAAGCCAAGAACAATTATTATCTCTCCAAAACGTCTTTTGAAGATCTGACAGAGGGTTTTTCATTGTTCTTCATATTTTCGAAGATCAGTTGTACAAAGGGACAATTCATCAAGGTCTACATTTCCAGGCATGATTTTCCTGAAGATCTTGGGAGGCAGTTAATAACTTCCAAAATTCTTGTCTTAGATCTTCTTGCATGTCCAATAAAACAATGGATATTCACAGATTTGACCTTATGGGTATGATCAACACAACTTTTTCAACAAAACCCACATGTTAGATTTTCCCAAAAAAAGTAGCCTTGCCGGCTCTATTTTTTGGGTTTTCGAAAAAAGTCACAAATTTGAAAAATAGACAAACTGAGTTTGTTCAGCTTTGAAGCACGAACAAAACCCATGTGTTGGATTTTTTCGAGAAAAATAATTTTCTGGTGCCTCGCTGCCTCTACCGCCAAAAGGCTCTTGCATGCCATAGAAAAATTCATTTTTTCAAATTTCTGATGATCTGGGTTTGTTCAAAAAATTATTCCCTACAAAACCCACGTTTCAAAAATTTTCGTAAAAAGTTGCCCCGGCAAGGTTAAAAATATTTTTAGCAGTCATAGAAAAAGTTTTCCGAACAACATTGTTTGCACAGTCAATCTTTAAAGTTTTTATAATGGAGTTCTCCCAAGTCGAATACAAGACCAAAACGGTCTTGGTTCATAACTTCCAGAAAACGATAGACACCGATCCGCATCGGGCACACCCAGAGGTTGATTTGGATAGATTGACAAGCATGGACACTCAAGTCCATAGGTTCCATATGGTTTCACCTTGTATATCTGATAGCCTTCCAAGGCCAGTGTAGAGGATTGATACCGTTGGAATTCTGCATGTGCAACAAGTTCGAGTGCATTTCTCACAACTAGAGTGTTCGCACTTAAACCTAGCAGTTTCATCATACAACACTCTTTTGTTGAGAAGAATCCAAAAAAGCGTCAGAAGCGCAAAGCTGTGGGAGAAACAAAGGACATCACTCTAGTTACGGAGCCGCCAAATTTACCAATCAATTCCTTGCTAGTATCAAACGTGAAGGTGGTGACTACGTGAGTCTCAGTGACGTGCAAACACAGTTCCAGGACCTCATCCACAACGGTTTCTACGATGACCCTGCTGGTTGCAAGTTAAGTAAAATTGCAGTCATGTCAACAGGGCTGGATGACGCAACTGTAAAGAACATTGAATATCAATAGCGGATTGCGGGTGGTGAAGAGATGCTAAGGCAACATGTCATCATCCTGCAAAACATTAATTGTCCAGAGGCATAAGAAGTCAACAACTGGCTAGAGGAATTGTTGACTAGTGGTGATATGGTGTAAAACATCCAGTTAGGGACGTCCTACCCTCCATAATAGCATTTATGGCAACATGATGCCTCTTTCCAAGTTAACTTAATGCCTCTTTCCAAGTTAACTCACTGTCCCATTGATCATGCATGTCTATCTCCACTAATTGTGGATCTCTATTTTGGAGGCACTTTGTATATTAGAGTTGACTTTTAGTTTAGTTTCAGTTAATTGAAGTAGCTTTCCAGTTAACTGCTAGGTCACCTATTTTTAGACGTAGGAATAAATCTTGCAGATTGGAAAGAACTAAGTGTTAACTCAAGGAGATTTTAGGGTTGCCTACTCCTTTGAGCTTCTATAAATAAAAGCCTTTGTTCATTATTTTGTAACTTTTATTTACTACACAAAATTGTTGCACCATTGTGCCAACAAGTTTGCAAGTCTATATTTGTTCACTCTTGGATGAGAGTTGTTTGGTTTGATCACAATTGTGTATGATTTCGTACCTTTGCTGTCCCAAATCTTTGTAATTTGTTGAGCAAGTTTGAAGAAATAAATCAAAAGGCACATGCAATTTGATCCAAAGTTTCAAGTTCTATCAATGTCTTGTTTTTATAATCTATTGTTTCAATCTACCCCTTGGACAGGTGTTGTCACCTCCCTGCGAATTTTGATGTTAATGATTATCGTTTGATGTTATGTAATGATCTGTTTTTCGGCCTACACTTTGGACAAGTGTCGTCACCTCCTTTGGAATCCTGTTATCCAATTCATCGTCCTTTGTTGTTTCTAGTAAGTTGCATCCCAGCCTATACCTCGGGCAGGGGTTCCTCCTCCTTGGCAATCCTGAGATTTAGCTTACCGTACGAGTGTTTGCTTGTATAAGACCTTATTCTAGCATAGATCTGAAAGTTCAGAGCCTTCAGACGCATTCTAAGAGACGGTCGGCCCAAGTGATCCAACCATTCCATTCCCGCTCCTATATTTTCTTGCTTTGTTTATCTAGAGGAGATAGGATAGATTAAAAGTTAGCCTAGTTGTAGTTAGGATCTGTAGAAACCAGAGAAAACCTTAGCTGCAATGCATTGTGTTATTGCACCCTTGTGTCCTGCCGTTGAGTAAAAAAGATAGGAACATTTAGTCCATTTTACTTTTACACAAACATCAACAAACAAGAGGGAGCTTCCCCTCCATAATTTGAAGAGCAGTCATTATGTACTGTGCATAGCTGCCCGTTTCCAATAAGCACTCCAAAGGTGCTAATTGAAACGCCAACAAGCATCATCTCGGTTAATAATCAATTAGTCTTCTATTTTCAATTTTGGTTTTTCATATTTGGCTTTACAAAATATTCTTCAAAAGTGTTGGATTTTAGAGTGTTCAAATATCACTTCTACATGCTATGTATCAACTTATTTTTCAGTAGTGAGCACGCTTTTGGATAAAACTGTGTATTTTTTTATCTTGATATCAATGTTTCGGATCACACTCAGTGATCCGAAACGTCGAGATAAAAATATACACAATTTTAACCAAAAGCTTGCTCACTACTCAATGGACTGTGGAAAACTCCTACCAATTATTTTTCAGTTTTCAAAATAGTGATTTTAGTTATTTGGATTTGCAGATTATTCATTTGATTTTTTTAGTTTTCATAAAAATCCACTATTACAATAATTGAATGGTTTGCCACCAGTATTTTGAATTTCAAAGATTTTGGACAGTTCACCATTAGATCTGTGCTTCATTGTAAAAGATTTTGGTTGGTTTATTTATTAGATCCTCTTTATTTTCAGGAAATTATCTGTCAGCTTGGTGTGTATTGGAATTGGGTTATATAGTTTTCCATTTTACATTGATGCATTTATGCTTGTATTCAACCAATTTGGCTTGATCAGAATTTGCATATCACTATCTACCATTTTGGCTTTGAACAATTCTATCAATTCGAAATCAAGGTAAATTGGTCGGCTAGTTGTCAATAACTTTCTTGTTAGTTTATCTTGTCCTCATTCTAATTTCTGTACGCTTTCACCTTGCCCACATTAGGAACTTGGTGATCAAAAAGAGTTAGGTTTTGAGTTGATTGTAAATTTTTTTAGTCCACTGAGTTAACAGCCTGCTAGGGATATAACTGTGGTATTAGAGTTGGTGGTCTTACCAGCCTAATTTCATAATCTAATCCTTTTCATGTAGAGCTATATTTCATATGCATCCCAGTGACACAGCAACTGGATATTATTAAAGGGAAATCAGAAAAAGGTTTCAGTTTCTTTTGAATCCAGAAGTTGAGTTTCCATCTTTAAAATTTGGGGTAGAAGAGACTAATATTGTAGAAAGAGAGAAGAAAACTATGGATGAAGAAGATCCAGTAGAGGCAAGGTATAACAAACTTGTGCAAGGGCAAGAGCACCATACAAACATGCTTGCTCAGTTGATTTTCACCATGTAGATTAATGTGAATGTTATTAGGAATCATGAGCATAGACATCAGAATGGTGAAGGTAGCATTTCTGGTGTCAACAATCCCAATAACTCTCTAACCCACACTCAGTGGACTGTCACTGGTTCAGTTGCTAGACCTTTTCAACCTACTTTTCTTTAAAGGGAGGAAGTTCTTAAAATAAAAGCTTAAAATTTGGTGGTGTATGACATCACAAATTTTAATGCTGAGTATAGAGCTCTTTTAGAAGAAATACAAAGTGAAATGTCGTATAAATTTCATGAATATGAAGAAGTCTAGAAATGGACCTAGACTTGAGCCTAGACCTTACACAATTTGGAGGGATCTGTAGAATGCTTTGGGAGAGTTATACTTCCCACTTTTCACGGATCTAGCAAGTGTACAACTTGACCTTGGATACAAAAGTTGGAAACATACTTGTCACTTACGACAATGCTAGAAGATGAGGCCATCAAATTTGCCTCTCCACCTTGAGGGCGTAGCACATGAATGGTGGTATCATGGCTTGATTACTATTTAATCAATGACAATCATATCAATTGCTATGGAAAATTCAACAAAAGACTAAATCAAGAAGTTTGATAAGGAGGACCTCAAAGTTCATTTTTGGGAGTTATTATAGCTAAAACAATACAAAAGTGTGGACAACTATGTTTTTGATTTTCATAAACTTTTCATAATGGTGCTTGATATCACAAAACGAAGGTTGATTATCTTGTTCATTGAATGCTTGCTGGAATATCCCATAGGTTTAGTCAAAGCTTTCAAACTACCATCTCTATAGGAGGCTATGAAAAGGGCCTTGGCACTTGAGTCTTCACTTTTGAAGAGAAAATTCCGAAAGAATTTTCCTTTGAAGAAGCCCTTCTAGAAAGGTTTCATTTAAATAAAAAAAATTCTTCTAGAAAGGAGGAAGAGGCAAAAAAATGAATCAAGGAGGAAGAAACTTTGCTTCACATGTAAAGAGCCATGAGCACTAGACCATAGATGTCCTACAAAGGGACAAGTGCATTACATTAAAGATGTTTCAAATGAAGAATCAAGAGTTGAAGAGTTGATGTAGGAAAGTGAAGAAGAAGAGTTGTTATAGGAAGATCAAGAAGAAAAAGATACTTTAGGAGGTACTCTTTCCAAACTTGTTGGTATCCCTAAGTATAATCCTTTTAGATTCCGTGGAGTTCTATGTGGACAAAGAATTATAGTGCTCAATGATTCAAGAGCAACTCCTAATTTCATTGATGATGGGTTGATTGCAAAAGAGGCCTAAAAATTGCAGACTTTGAAGGCTTCTTGTTGATGGTTTTTACTATTCAATACACAAGGAAAATTCCTCAATGAGTCTCATGTTGGGAAATTATGAAACTTCTATGTTGTCAGAATAAGAGATATTGATGTAGTGTTGGGAGTTTAGTGGTTGCATTCTTTGGGAGAAATTACTCAACTTCCAAACCATGGAACTCAAGTTCCATTCAAATGGTGAAAAGGTGGTACTTTGCATAATGTCAAATGGTGTTACCAAAATTGTTTTAGCCAAATGTATAGAGAGGACATTCCACCATGGACAAGTTACTTGGACAGCCCAATGCTTGATCATGCCTACCATTTCTTCACAAGGCAAGATTTCATACCATGTTTATGTTTAGTCTCTTCTGGACAAGCATGGTAAAGTTTTCAATGACATACCTCTTGGGAGGACACTTGGTAGAGGGTTTGAGCATGTCATTGAGCTAGAGGAAGAACCTAAACTAGTTATTACCACTCCTCATCACCATCCTACAAGGAATAAGGAAGAGATAGAAAAACCCATTAAGGAGCTCCTTGATATGGGTCACATCGGGCCAAGTTTGAGCCCATTCATTTTTTTAGTAGTGGTGATCAAGAAAAATGATAGGGTCATGAGAATGTGTATTGATTACAAAGATCTAAATAAAAAGACTATCAACATGCATCCAATTCCTAGGATTGATGAACTTATTGATGAATTACATGGTGCAGTCTTTTTCAAAAATAGACCTTAGATCAAGATACCTCCAAATTAGATTTTGTGAAGATGTTCATAAGACAGGCTTTAGGTGTCATTATGGACACTATGAATTTTTAGTCGTGCCATTCGGTTTGACTCTCTTGCTACTTTTCAATCATCATATCAAGTGTCCAATAAGAAATTAAGAAAGTTTGTTTTGGTCTTCTTTGATGATATACTTATCGATGACAACTTGGGAAGATCACTTGAGACATTTGGATGAAGTTTTGGGAATTTTGGAAGCACAATCTCTATTTTCCAAAGAGTCTAAATGTGAGTACAGTATAACTAGAATTTTGCATTTGGGGCATGCAATAAGCTCTCAAGGAGTGGAAATTGATCAAGAGAAGATTTGGGCCATCTTGCATTGGCGTACTCCAAAAACTTTGACGTAGGTTAGAGAAATCTTTGCTTTTTACTGCTATTATTGAAGTTTTGTGAAGGGATTTTATTAGTTGGTGTCTCTATTGACTGATTTGACAAAAAAAGGTGCTTTCAAATGGTTTAGTTCAACACAACGGACTTCTGACAAATTCAACGAGGTGATGATTTTATGTCTTGTGTTAACCATTCTTGACTTCTTTCTTCCTCTTGTGTTAGAACGTGATGCTTTGGGGGAAGGGGTTGGGGCTGTTTTAATGCAGATAAACATCCTATTGCTTTTGAGTGCTGCAAACTTAGAGGAATTGAAAGAGGGTTCTCAATCTATGACAAGGAAATGTTGGCCATCATGCATGCTTTGACCAAGTTTAGACAATACCTTGTTGGTGGTAAAGATTGGTTTGAAGTACTTCCTAAATCAAAAGGATCTCAATAAAAAGTGTTAGTGTTTCTTAGATCAGATTATTTAATCAATTGAACAAAAGAAATGCAACACATAAGACAATGAACACAACAAGATACCCTGGGAAAACCCTCCTCTTGAGGGAGAAAAACCCAGCAAATATATCTCTTATATATTGAAGGAATAAGAGCAGAAATCTGCTTGAACTCAGGCCCAACACAATGCCGAATTTGATACAATGAATAATAGCACCTCTCCTAGATGCAAAGATACAAATGAATATGTTTCTCCTTGAAATCGGTCTGCTGCTACAAAATGATGATCTGCTGTTCAAGTATGAACTTCTTCTAGGAATGCGAATCCAAGTATGAGCTTCTTCTATGACTGCGAATCCAAGAATGAACTTCTTCTATGACTGCGAATTCTGCTCTGCCAAAATAGCGAACTTCCTTTTTGTGTATTCGAATCTGTATGAACATCAAAAGGTAACCTTGTATATATACCTTCTTGGCGCCTCTTCATATAGGTCGGCCTTTGAGCAAGTAATGATAAATGAATAAATGTGACTTAGGTCGGCCAGTCAACAAGGGAAGGATATAACACAAAATAAGGTCGGCTCTAGATAATATTTAATATAATCTTTCTTGGAAAGTGCAGACCGACGCTGTACTTAACATCAACACTCCCTCTCAGCTAGGGATGAACTTTCATCTGCACAAGACACATTAGGTTAGAATGAAAACAAAATAGAATATCACCTCAACGTGATATCAATCATTATGGCTACTCCCATAGATGGTATAAACTCATCACGGATTCTCTCACGTGATGTTTGTCATGGAGTCGCACACATGACATCCACCATAGCTTCTCCCAGAGGGTGGAAACAAGGGCTTTCACCTCAACTCTCTCTCATCAGAGAATTGCATTATCAAGGACTTACACCTCAACTCTCTCTCAGCAGAGAATTGTATTAACAAGGGCTTGCACCTCAACTCTCACTCAGCAGAGAGTTGCATTCTCAACAAGGATCACTGATTACTGAGACTCTTTCTCAGTCAAGGCTGCATTCTCCACCATACCAAGTTTCTCTCGGAAGTATACAAACTTCATCCTGGCGAGAGGCTTGGTGAGAATGTCTGCCGTTTGCTCTTCAGTGCTGATATACCTCAACTGTATAGCTTTCCTTTGCACCATATCTCTAATATAGTGGTACTTGATCTCAACATGTTTTGTTCTGTCATGAAACACAGGATTGACAGAAAGCTTCACACAGCTTTGATTATCACAGTGTATGATAGTAGGCTCCATTGATTGACCAAACAATCCTGCAAGGAGCTTACGAAGCCACACTGCCTCACGAGCTGCCACACAAGCTGCAATATACTCTGCTTCAGTTGTACTCAAGGCCACTGAAGACTGTTTCCTGCTACACCAGGAGATCATAGCAGTCCCCAAACTGAAGCAACAACCAGAAGTACTCTTCCGATCTGAGACACATCCTGCCCAATCAGAATCAGTAAAACCATGCAGCTCCAAATCCACATTTGAAGAATATCTCAACCCATATCCAATTGTGCCACATAAATATCTCAGGATATGTTTAGCTGCTACAAGATGTATTTGCTTTGGTTCACACATAAACTGGCTAAGTGCACTCACTGCATAGCAGATATCAGGTCTAGTGTTAACTAGATACATCAATGAACCAATCAACTGTCTATACATCGTAGAATCCACTGGTTCTGAACTAGCTGCAGCTTCTTTCAACTTATCTAAATTAGACTCCATGGGTGTAGACATAGGTTTGCAGTCAAGCATACCAAACCTTTTGAGAATGTCAACAGTATACTTGCCTTGACTTAGAATCATCTCATTTGGCTTTTGCCAAACTTCTAAGCCAAGAAAGTAATGCATAAGACCTAGATTCTTCATCTCAAACTCTGAAGCTAATTCCTTCTTGCATTTTAGTATTAGATGTTCTTCACCAGTAATGATCAAGTCATCAACATATAAAACTAAAATCAATGCTTCACCATTTACTACCTTGAAGTAGAGGTTAGAATCTGCATCATTCTTTGAGAAACCCAAACTTGAAAGGTACCGATCAATTCTTTCATACCAAGCACGAGGAGCTTGTTTAAGACCATACAAGGCCTTCTTCAACTTGCAGACATGAGATTCTTTCTCATGTACCTCAAATCCTTCTGGTTGCTCAATGTAAACCTCTTCTTCTATTATGCCATTCAGAAAAGCTGTCTTTACATCCATTTGGTGAATCTTCCATCCTCTAGATGCGGCAATAGCAATGATGGTTCTAACAGACGTGTAACGAGCCACAGGAGCAAAAGGTTTCTTCATAGTCAACTCCCTCTTTTTGTGAGAACCCTCTAGCCACAAATCTAGCCTTGTGTTTCTCAATGCTCCCATCAGCTGCATGCTTGATCTTGAAGAGCCACTTAGAAGACACCACAGATTTGTCTTTGGGTCTAGGAACTATATCCCAAACATCGTTCTTAAGTATAGACTGATACTCCTCAATCATGGCATCTTTCCATACTTGTTGACTAGAAGCTTCTTCAACATTTGAAGGCTCTGACTCAATAATCTGACTCATCAAGGCAACATAGCTAGAGAACTTGTGAGGTCTCTTGCTTTCTCTGAAGGCTCCTCTTGGAGCTACAAACCTTTCTGCTTCCTGCATTGTCCTGCGAGCCCAAAGAGGTCTTTTCTTTCCAATCACAATGTCTAGAGGCCCATCAGTAGGATCCAAAGGCTCAGCTGGATCAATATCTTCTTTAGGTTTTGTATCCTCCTTCAGATTCTCTGGGATATGGTCAACTTCCATATCTTGAGGAGGTTCTTCTTCATCGACCTCCATAGGAGTGCCTTTGGACTTTCTATAAGCAACATCTTCCTCAAATGTGACGTCTCTACTAATCTCAATAGACTTCTGTCCTGGAATGTAGATCCTGTAAGCTTTTGATGTCTCACTGTAGCCTACAAGAATTCCTTTCTTCCCAGAAGGTTCTAGCTTTGTTCTCTTTTCCTTTGGAATATGAACATAGACTGGACAGCCAAAGATCCTCAAATGACTAACTTCAGGCTTCACGCCTGAGAATGCTTCTTCAGGAGTTTTATTCTCTAAGATCCTGTGGGGACTCCTGTTTTGAACATAGACGGCTGTTCTTGATGCTTCAGCCCAAAGAGAGATTTGTAAGTCTTGATCATGGATCATAGCTTTCACTGCTTCCACAATAGACCTATTCTTCCTTTCAGCAATACCATTTTGTTGTGGATTATAGGGAACACTGAACTCCCTCTTAATCCCTGCTTCAATACAAAAGTCTCGAAAAGTGCCAGAAGTGTATTCTCCACCATTATCAGATCTTAATACTTTGATCTTCTTCCCAGACAGATTTTCAATCTGCGCTTTGAATTCTCTGAATCTTACTAATACTTCTTCTGATTCTTTCGATCTCAAGAAATAAATCCAAGTCTTTCTAGAGTAATCATCAATGAAAATAATATAATACAAGAAACCACTAGATGATGCAATAGACATTGGACCACACAAATCAGAATGAATGAGATCAAGAATACATTTAGATCTACTTTCACTGGAATGAAACATACCTTTTGTGTTCTTGCCTAGGGCACATCCCTTGCATGTACCTTCATGTTCTTGATCGAATTTCGGAAGACCGGTGACCATCTTCTCCATGATAGGTAGAGCACGAAAGTGAATGTGAGCCAATCTTCGATGCCAAAGATCACACATGCTGGTACTGTTATGCACAAGTGCTTGAAGAGGACGAGTGCACAGCATGTAGAGACATTCATGTCTAACTCCAATCACTTGAGCAGCTTTGAAGCTGGAGTTCTTTGCCCATATAAGAACTTTCCCTTTAGAGAAGGCAACTTGATAACCTTTGTCTTCTAATGCTGAAATTGAAACAAGGTTCCTCTTTATCCCTGGTACGAACAGTACATCATTCAATTCCAAAGAAATTCCAGAATCCAAGTGAAGAGTGGAATTTCCAAACCCTTTTACAGAATATCTAGCATCATCTCCAATAACAACTTGATCACTAGAGTTGCTTTCCATTAAGTTTGAAAGGTGACTTCTGAATCCGGTGATGTGTCTAGAAGCACCACTGTCAATCAACCAAGTGTAAGAGTCAGTAGAAACATTGCTAGACAAGGCTGAATAAAATAGATAATTACTGGAGTCCTTTTGTGGAGTGACTTCTTCAACATCTGCAGTGGCAACTTGAAGCTTAGGTCGTTGAGGGCACACCCTCGCAAAGTGACCATACTTATCACAACGAAAACATTGAATCTTGGACATGTCTCGTTTTCTTTTGAAGGTAGGAGCATCATCATTTCCATCTTCTCGATTCCTTTTGAAGAATCCTTTCTTAAGGCCTTTTCCTTTGTTTGATGAATGAGAGGTAAGAACTTGTAATTCTTCATTCTTTGAGCTTTGACCAATCCCCCTTGCTGTTAGTCTTGACTCTTCTTGAATGCAATCAATCCTCAATCGATCAAACTTAGGAAGTTCGGATCTTGCACTGATTCCTTGGATGAATGCCTCCCATGAAAGCGAAAGACCATTGAGAGCAAGCATAGTCAGTTCTTTATCATCAATCATGTGTCCAATAGTGGAGAGCTGATCTTTTATCTCTGAAATCCTCATGAAGTATGTAATAACAGATTCTCCTTTCTCCATTTTCACATGATGAAGTTGTTGCTTCAGAGCAAGGGCACGACCGGTGTTGTTGATTTCGTACATCTCTTCCAAGGTTGTAAACATCTCTCTTGCTGTATCCAACTTGAAGATAATTGGTACAATATGATCTTTGACGGAATCAACCAATGCTTTCTTTGCCCTAGTGTCTTTCTTCCTCCATTGCAACTTCTCTTCTTCCCCCTCAGGTTCGGGAACTTTTGTTTTCACAAACTCAGCCAAATCATTCTCTTCCAAGGTTAGCATGAACCTGAATCTCCATGATATGTAGTTCGAGATCCCTTCGAGTCTATCCTCGATTTTCAGACCGTTCACCATCTTGAGAAATTTGGAAGATAGACTGAAAAAGAATAAGTGTTGCGAACTAAATCTGATCACGATCTTTTTCACACTCGCTCTGATACCATGTTAGTGTTTCTTAGATCAGATTATTTAATCAATTGAACAAAAGAAATGCAACACATAAGACAATGAACACAACAAGATACCTTGGGAAAACCCTCCTCTTGAGGGAGAAAAACCCAACAAATATATCTCTTATTTATTGAAGGAATAAGAGCAGAAATCTGCTTGAACCCAGGCCCAACACAATGCCGAATTTGATACAATGAATAATAGCATCTCTCCTAGATGCAAAGATACAAATGAATATGTTTCTCCTTGAAATCGGTCTGCTGCTACAAAATGATGATCTGCTGTTCAAGTATGAACTTCTTCTAGGAATGCGAATCCAAGTATGAGCTTCTTCTATGACTGCGAACCCAAGAATGAACTTCTTCTATGACTGCGAATTCTGCTCTGCCAAAATAGCGAACTTCTTTTTGTGTATTCGAATGTGTATAGACATCAAAAGGTAACCTTGTATATATACCTTCTTGGCGCCTCTTCATATAGGTCGGCCTTTGAGCAAGTAATGATAAATGAATAAATGTGACTTAGGTCGGCCAGTCAACAAGGGAAGGATATAACACAAAATAAGGTCGGCTCTAGATAATATTTAATATAATCTTTCTTGGAAAGTGCAGACCGACGCTGTACTTAACATCAACAAAAAGCAGCAAAAATGAGTAAGTAAACTTCAAGCTTATTATTTTGATACTGAATATGCAAAGGAGAAAAAGAACATAGTGGCTAATGCATTATCAAGAAAATCCACTCTATATTTTATGATGGAAATTACAAAAGATAGGAAGGCTCAAATTTTGATAGAATATTCTATCAAAATTAAATAGATATGTAGTTAATGGACTCATTCTTTACAATGATAGAGTGTTCTTGGTACCTGTAGAAAAAATGAAATGTACGACTTTAAGAGCTGTTCATGATACTCTTTTGGCTGGTCATCTAGGGTTTTCAAAACTTACTAGTAGATTCGGGAGAGATTCTCATGGAAAGGATTTAAGGATGATGTCCTTAAGCAAATCGAAGAGTGTCTTGTTTGTCAGTAGAACAAGACAGAGCAATCATTTTCAGCTGATTTGTTGCACCCCCTACCCATTCCAAATAAAAAATGGAAGAGTATTTCAATAAATTTCATCATTGGACTTTCTAAGGTGTAAGGTAAGGATTGTATTTATGTTGTAGTTGATAGATTCACGAAGTATGCACATTTCTTTGCCATTTCTTCAAATTTCAAGGCACCTCAAGCTGCTGATTTTTCAAAGAGTTGTTTAGGCTCCATGGTTTATCCAACAATATCATGAGTGACAAAGATAGTCGGTTCCTAGGCTTGTTTTGGTAGGATAGTTTTTATTTAGCAGGAACAGGGCTTACTCCTAGCACTAGCTATGACCCCCAAACAAATGGGTAAACTAAGATTGTGAACAAATGGGTGGAAGGCTACTTGAGGAACTCTATTTCTAGTCATCAAAATGCATGGATCAAATTACTCTACTTGGGAGAATATTGTTATAGCACCCATAGTTTGAGGACTTGGACTTGGCGCGGACTCGACAACCCAAAATAGGACTTAGACTCAAGACTTGGCACAAACTTGGCAAGGACTTGACAAAGAAGAAAACCGTAGTTTTACAAAAAAAACAAAAATAAATTAATGTAGTTAGAGAACATAAGAGCCTAATTTGATTATCAATTTGTCATAATTCAAATATTACACATGTGTTATGATCTTCAAACACTCAATATTTGAAATTTCATCATTCATACTCATAGTTTCAAACTTTCAAATGAAAAAAACAAACGAAAAACAAGTTTTAAATTGCTGCTGATTGTTTCCAAGCGACGCCAAGAGTCCTAAGTCAGGACTCGGGATTCCGACTCTAGGACTCGCGCGAGTCACTCGCCAGGACTCTGGAGTCCTAGCTTGGACTCTCTAGGACTTTGCTCACGAGTCCGTGGCGAGTCGACTCGGCGAGCCCTAGGACTCATGAGATCGAAGAGTCTTTTCCAGGACTCGCCAAGTCCTCAAACTATAATAACACCTATCACATGTCCATTGGAATGATGCCATTTATGGCTTTGTATGGTTATGAGGCTCAAACTTTCATTGAACTTGTTATTTTTTGACAACAGGGCTCTAGGGGCCAATGATTTGATTCAGCAAAATTAAGATATCTTGAAAACTCTAAAAGACAACCTCCATCATGCTCAACATTAGTAGAAAATGTATGTATATTAGCACCATGTGAAGCACACTTTTAAGGTTTGTGACATGGTCTTTTTGAGATTACAGCCATAGAATCAGTCCTATCTTAAGAGGAGTAGAGTTGAGAAGCTTAATCTCCATTTCTATGGACTATACAAAATCAAGTAGAGGATTGAAGAAGCTGCCTATGAGTTGAAACTGCCAAAATAGAGCAAGATTTATGATGTGTTTCATGTTTCTTGCCTCAAGAAGGCATTTGGGCATCGTGTCATTCTATCAGTTGAGATGCTTCCCTTGGATGAAGAAGGGAAGTTGATTTTTTTTCTTGAAGAGATTATTGACATCAAGGAACATAAATTGAGACACAAAAGCATAAAAGAATTTGTTGTAAAAATCTTCCAATTGAGGATGCTACTTGGGAAGGCAAGCATATTTTGGAGCATCCCAATTTACAATTTCTTGTGGACAAACACTTTTGGGGAGGAAGGACTGTCTTGTCCCCTTCTCTAGCATAATTTTGTTGACGACTCTTAGCCTTTTTTCGCAATTTTTCCTATAGGCTAATTGGGTGGTGGGAAAAGAGAAAATAATTAAATGATTAAATTAAGCTGTCAAAAATTAACTTTGAGTTATAATTTATAAATTAAAAAACAACTAATATTTAATATTTAAAAGGTTGCTGTAAGTGAATTGATAATGATTTGATAGACCCAAAGTACAAAAAAGTGAGTGAAAAAGGACAAATTATTATTTTTTTAAAGTCTAAGGGAATAATTAGGTAAAAAGAAAATAATATTATGTTATTTCCTCAAAAAGGTTATAAAATGGAGGATTGTTTTCGAAAAGGGTTTTCTTGTTCATTTAAACGATTTTATTTTCCAACAATGAATGTGAGTTCTTTCTTCTCCGAGAGTGAAAACCCTTTGGTGTTGTTTGTTTCAAGGCCAAAAACCCTCTTAGCGTTTTAGTGCAGTTATACTGAAGGATTGCCAATGTGCTTCATCAGATAAAGATTTCCAGTTTTGGTGTGAGGTTTTTTGTGATTTTCAATACTTAATGTTTTAGTTCTAGGTTTATGAAGATTCAATAATAATGATGTTGTTTTTGGTATATTGGTGAGTTTTATCTTTATGTAGGTCATACTGGTATGGCTATTTTATAATTGTAGATTTTGAGGCTAAGTTACTAGTCCTAGTATTGGGTACGGGTTCATATGTATATATGTATGTACTAAAAATAAAAAATATATATACTATAAAACAATGATACTCGTAATTGCCAATAAACAAAATATTTAAACACCTTATAATTTGCAAAAATGAAAATACTCATAAATTCATAATTCAATGATTACCGATTTGTCAAATGTCAATACACAATGAAAGTTATAATCAATATTTAGTAATCTTCATATTGCTCTTCATCAAAAGCATCAAAGTCAACATTTGGTTCAATTTCACTTAAACCACAATGAGTTACAATGCCACTTCCACTAGCCATTACAAGCTGCCTCATCTAAAGAGATTTTCGGCAAGTTGTGCAACAATAACATCAAAGTCAACACACTCAAGAGTTAGATCCCAATTCCTCATCACCCCCTCATTGTAATCAAGTTTCTTATGTGACAAGAGATCCTAATAACTAGTGGGGGTCAAAGGGCAAAGTCCTTGCTGCCAAACCCAAATTAAGGCCTTGGAAACCACACAAACCTTCATGATGCATGCCATTTTCACAATTTTATCACTTTAGGGCGAAATTAGGTACATAGGCACCTTTTTGTTTATAAA
>CM021100.1:634874417-634917084 GCA_007115665.2 Sequoiadendron giganteum
AGTAGAGAGGAAGGAGAGAGATAGAGAGAGGTGATAGAGAGAGAATTAGAGAGGGAAAGAAGGTGGATATATTGAGAGAGAGGAGGCAAGGGGGGAGAGAGAAATAGGTATAGAGGGACAACTAGGTAGAGAGAAGTAGATATGAAAGGAGAGATATAGGGAGAGGTAGGGATGGAGAGAGAGGTGAGACAAAAATAGAGAGAGGTCTAGGTAGATAGAGGGAGGAGATAAAGATAAGTATAGAGGGAAGGAGAGAGGGAGGAAGAGGTAGGGATGGAGAAAGAGAGGTGAGAGAGATAAGAGAGAGGAGGGAGGAATAGGTAGGGAGAGAGGGGTGAGATAGAGAGAAAGAGAGTAGAGAGGGAAGGGGAAAGAGAGAAGTGAGATAGGTGATAGAGATGTGTGATGGAGCTTAAAAGTAGAGAGATAAGGAGGAAGGTGGAGAGATTGAGATGGAAGGAGGGGGAGAGAGAGATGTATAGAGGGATAGGTTAGATAGAGAGAAGTAGAGAGAAAAGGTGGGTGAAAGGAAGAGAGAGGGAGAGAGAAAGGGGGAGAAAGAGAGGTGAGATAAAGAGAAGTAGAAAGGGAAGGAGAGAGAGAGGGAGATAGAGAAAATTAGAGAGGGAGGGAGGGAAGGAGAGAGAAGTGAGATAGAGAGAACTAGAGAGGGAAGGAGAGAGAGAATGACAAGATAGAGAGTAGAGAGGGGAGGAGAGAGCAAAGGAATCAAAGAGAGAGAGAAAGAGAGGAGAGGGAGGGAAGGAGGGATAGGTAGGTATAGAGAGTAGAGAGAGATATATAGAGATAAAAGGAGAGGGATGAGAGAGAAAAATGTAGAGAAGGAAGGAGGGAGGGAGATGGATATTGGAGAGGGAAGGAGAGAGAGATGGACATGTAGAGACATAGTTCTTGAGCTCAAGGAAGATATTGTTAGATAAAGGGATGGAGATAGTGAGAGAGAGAGAGAGAGGTCTAGAGAATAAGAGATGAAAATGAGTGAGATAGAGAGAGAAAGATGAAATTTGACCTCTTGAGTACTAAAATTTGACCTCCTGATTACAAAAATTTGACATACTAAGTACTCAAATTTGACTAAGTCTGAAATTTTTAAGATCTTCCAAAAACTAGAATTTGCATTATAACTCTTAGAGATCTTAAACCACTTTCAAACATCCTGCCTATATTTACATGAAATATAACTTAAAGTATAAGAAAGTAAATGTCCATATGTAAATGTCAACTTATACTTAAATGTTTATTTCATGTATATAGTTTCCCTGACAAAGAACGCGAAAATCTAGTTTTGTGCAAAGCATGCCATTTGGCGCTCGCCAAATGACTCATCACATTTGGTGCATGCCAAAAGGCTTGCTTTAGACGTGTTAATTAACAAGATTTGCTAAATTTTCTCATATTTTCGTCCGTGCTCCCCGTCTCATTTGCACGTCTTTCAATGCAAGTTTATAAAAAAAATCGTGATAGCATTAACCTTTGTCTCAACTATCTAAATATATAATTCTTTTTTCATTTTGATTTAGTTAAGGTTTTGATCCATGGCTTCTATTGTAAATGCCTTCGTTTTTGGTCAAAAACCAACATGTGCTAGGTTTAGGATAGATTTTTACACGTTCATCGAAACGTGAAACAAATTACTTTTTTGAAACTAGACTCCATTCTACACATGATGAAAAAAAAATCAATTTTCGATTAGTTTGCAAAAAAATTGGGGGGGAGCACGCTCAAATTTCAACTTTTCAGGATGTGTCCACTTTGAAAATTCATAAAATATTATATATTCATTAAAAAAATTATCCGAAAGAAGGAGGATAAACTACATGGTGTTAGCTAGTTTCTCACAGTTGGGATTTTTGAAATTCTAAAAAAAAGTTAACCAAAAAGGGGGGAGCCCTCAGGCACTATGCTATTTTTTTTTATAAAAATAGGACCTGTTTTGGCCCCCTTTTTGAGACCCTTAATCTTCATTAATTTCAAAAAACAATAATAGCTTAGAAACTAGACTCAGAGCACTTCAACTTTTGTTCTTACTGCATCTTGAAATTTTGAGCGTAACTATCTTCATTTTCTCGTGCAAATCAGATTTTCCTGATTTCAGAACAACAACAAAAAAAAAAAGTGGCGTCTTAAGAGCCAAAATTGTGTCACAGATTGATGCACTTACCCCATAATATCCTCAAGTACTTTTTAAATCAAAGGGACTTGAATTCACCATAAAAAAAGTGGGTGAGTAAATTGCAAGCTTATGATTTTGAGATAGAATATGTTAAGGAGAAGAAAAATGTTGTTGTTGATGCTCTCTCTAGGAAACCATCTTTATGTTTTATCTTTGCTATTACTGTGGATTGGAAAATCTCCATAATCTCAGAGTATGCTAAAGATTCTTTTTCTTCTGATATCTTGGATGAGAAAGTGGTGGATGACAGGTACTCCATTGTTGATGGGCTGATTTACGATAAGAACAAGATATATTTGGTCCTAGGATCCAAAATCAAGGAGAAGATACTGAAAAAAAATCATGACACTCCCATGGTTGGCCATCAAGGGTATTATAAGTCCTATAAGCAAATCTAGGAGAGGTTTGTGTGAAAGGGAATGAAGGAGAACATTCTCAGGCACATCAAAGAATGCATAGTATGTCGATAGAACAAAGGAGAACAAAAATTCTCAGCAGGACTCCTTCCGCCACTCCCAATTCCCGAGCACAAGCGAGAGAGCCTATTCATGGACTTCATTACAGGTTTTCCCAAAGCCCAAGGTAAAGATTTCATATTTGTTGTAGTTGATAGATTGAAAAAATATGTGCATTTCTTCCCTATCACATCTAAGTTTAAAGTATTACAAGTAGCAAAGCTATTCTTCAAAGAAATTATCATATTGCATGGTTTGCCAAGAAATATTGTAAGTGATAGGGACAGTAGATTTCTTAGCTCCTTTTAGAAGGGATTGTTTCACTTAACAAGGACAAAGCTCACCCCCAGCACAAGCTACCATCCCTAGAACGATGGGAAAATAGAGATCGTCAAGAAATGGGTAGAAGGATACTTGAGGAACTACATCTTTCATCAACAGGGTGCTTGGGTCAAATGGTTGCATCTAGGGGAGTATTGTTAGAATATGTCTTATCACATTTCATAGGGATGACACCTTTCTGAGCTCTGAATGGTTATGATGCACTCTCCTTTGTTGGTTTGTTGTTTTCAGATAATAGAGTTCCTACAACATGTGACTTTGTCAAACAAAGTCAAGAGATTTTTAGATCACTTAAGAACAATTTGTAGCATGCTCAAAGTCAGAAAAAGATGTATGCGGATCAAAGGAGGACTAAGAGATTTTTTGAGGTTGGTGACTTGGTCTTTGTAAGGTTGCAGTAATATTAGTACTTTGAAGAGAAGTGGAGCAGAAAATCTCAAGCCTAGGTTTTACAAAACATACAAGATTACTAAAAGAGTTGGGGAGGTGGCCTACGAGTTGGAATTTCCACCAAGCTACAAAATACATAATGTTTTTCATGTTTCACATCTCAAGAAGGTGGTGGGACAACAAGTTGTGACTTCACCCGAATTACCACCATTGGATGATGAAGGTAAGCTAATTTTGGTTCCTGAGAAGGTCTTGGAAACAAGAGAGAAGAAGGTAAGGAACATGAGCATCACTAAGCATCTGGTTAAGTGGAAGGACTTAAGCAATTGAAGATGCAACATGGGAAGGATCAAAAGTACTCCATCACCCAAATCTTCATTGCTTGAGGACAAGCAATCTTTGCGAGGGAGAAATTTTAATGTCCCCTTTCTAAAATAGTCCTTCCTAATTACCCAAGATTGAAAATCAAGATGGGAAAATTAAATAGAAAAGTAAATATTTGAATTGAAGTAAATTGAGATATTCTGGGAAGTAAATAAATAAAATATTAAAATCAAATTGGTGGGACCAAGTTGGGCGTAGCTTTTGGTGGGAGCATGTTTTGGGCATTTTCCAAGATTGAGTGGGGGGTAGTGCATAACAGACACTTGGCAAGTGGGTCTTGATGCTTGGCATGTGGGAGTTACTTCCCATGCATGCAAGATTCTCTTGTAGGGAGTGGATTTTGGGTGCCCAATATGCCTCCTGAAATAGGCATCTGATACAAAAGTTATTTGGTTGCATTTTCATTCATTCTATGCATTTTCTCTTCACAAGTTTTGATATTTCTTCCAAGGCTAGGAAACCAAAGAAGGAAGAAATCCAAGGTTGCTAAACCAAGGAGTTTGAGGCTTGAAGGCAGTGGTCCAGATAGTATCTAGGTGTAGATTCACTCTAGGTCTGACAATGTGCTACAGAGATTTCACAATACATCATCTAACATCAATTACCCACTTTGTTGAATCATTTTGCATAAATTGCAGAAGAAGATTTCATACCCAATTTCATTGTTTGTTGATATTTGCAATATCTTAGTGGGATAATATTTGTTTCATAAAATTCGATGCATTTTCCAGCAAGGGACATTACAGAAACATCCATAATATAATGAAATTATAATCACAATGAAGCTCCATGAATAGTGAACATCAAAGACACAATAAGAATGTAAATACAATAACCTTCCATCTAGAGTGATCATCAAAGTCTTCGAGAGAGCTAAGCCTAGCAAACTTCATATTATATAGGAGTTATCTACTACTAACAAATCAAAATTAAACATCAAGACTCCAAAAGAACACCTATCACAATGCCACACTACTAACAAGCCATGTTTCGACAAGCTTGACACAACACTAGAGTCATGTAATGAAGTACTCAGATCTTCACATACTGATTATTGATAGGCTAGAGTAACAACTACATATTACAATGTCACTATCAACACAGTTTACAATTTGGTTAGACCATTGTCCTAATATCATAAACAATTTTCGTTATGCCTTTATCAACCAAACACAACTATTGACTACTAAATAAATTTGTAGTCTATAGCAACGTAGTGTTCATATGGTGAGGCTACAATTAGCTCGTGATATCACAAATATTCTTACAAGAGTTATACCATAGTTGGATGCACCAACAAAATTACTGAAATGTTGTTAGCCTCCAAGAATATAATTCCACCTCCTAACTATAAACTACAAACTCAAGGGAAATAGTAAGAACACATATTACCTCCTACCTCATAAGTAATACACATAATCATTTTTACATAGTTATGCTACAAATTCTATTATAATAATTAATGAACAACCCATATGGCTTAGACATTGTCATATAACAAAAAAAAATCTTTAAGCTTTCCAAGGCTAAGGTACAATGTGTCTCCATTTACCTAACTTGACAATTATATTAGACAATTACTAAGGAAAAAGTTACTAGAGTCAAATATAGATCAACATGCTAGAGCCAAGCTACAATTCCTTTATCATAGTGATAGAAAACATATAATGAACAATATAATGCATTGTTAATACCCAAAGGGAGAACCCTATAGTTCATCTAAACTCTCTCTACTACAAGAAAACGACGTCATTATACCCTAAACAGAGATGTTATATCAATTTCATCTATGCTCTAGAAATTCCATGGAGCCATAGTGAAATTCACAGATACAAGCCAACCTAAATACTTTATGCAATAAACTACTTATATGCAATAAATACACCAATATAAGAGTGTATATTAATTTTGCAATAGTAATAATTAATAGTAGCTTATATTAAACATAAAGAAATATCAATAAACATTCAAAGTACTCTTTCACAGTCAAAGTACTCCCCTTGAGTAAAAACAACCTTGTCAAGGGTGTAGGGGTGCAAGTTGACCCCAACCAAGGATTCCTCAACTAGCCCATAAACCTATACGCAAGATTGTCTATTCCAACACCATTAGGGCCTTATGTATAACAACAAGAGAGAACCACTGCACACTTGGGTTAACCACCCAAATCAAAAGATCCATGTTCATCACCAACCCCATTTAGGTTGTAGAGATGTCCAAGATATCATGCCTACCAAGACTTCAGTACCCTACCCATACTTAATACAAAACTCAACACTTGAAGAAAACATACCAAGACAACCCATATATCACACTCAAGGTAAACATAAGAAGTTTCTCATTATGATAAAAGCTTAACCACACAAAAAGACAACCACCCCATGAATTCTAGATGATTTCTTTAAGGAAACTAAAATATACAACAAACTATATACTTGTTTAGAATACAAAGGTCTAAGTAGACTAAGACAAAAAGGTCAACTCTATTACAATCATACCAATCATAAGGAAAATATTATAACTTCTCCAAATAAAACACAATAAACACATTCTAAAGCAGGTGACAGTAGCAAGCTACTAATCGAGAATAACGCATTGGCACCTGAGAATGAAGAAAACCAACAAAGCATGATAAAAAAAAGTTCTTTCCAAGCTAAAGTTTCTTGCTTATTGAGGTGAACAAGACTCTTTCTCCTTCTTTAGCCAATAATTTACTTCAATTTTCTTTCTCCTTTTCAATCCTACTATTTATCTATTTCTCCCCCCTTTTCTTTTATTTTCCTTCCTTTCTGAACCTCTACCATGTTGTAAAAAGCTAGCCCAAAGGTTAGGGTCTCTCACAATTGAGAGCCAAAATTTTCAACCTCCATACCACATACAAAGAAAAAATTAATTCCAGAAAACCCCAAAATGAAAAATGAATAACGAATTTCTCTCCAACCCTTTTCAAGATATCGCATTCCCAGCTTCAAGAAGCTATAAAAAATTTAAATCAATGTACTATGTTTGGAATGTACATGGTAATGTTTTGTACCCTCATCCTTTTCCCAGTCCTTCCAAGGTTGGCAAAAAAACATGAAAAAAATAAAAAACTTAAAAATTAACATGATTACTAATGTTTATTGCACAAACATTGGGACAAGGTAACAATCTTTCCAATGGAATGAAAACAAAGTAAAGACCTTATGCCACAAGCACCCCCCTCCCGCCATAGAGCGACCCAATAGTAGCATATGAACATCTTGTAAAAATCAACAAACTATAACACAAAAGAAAAATAACACCAATTAAAAATGACAACATTGATTTTGAAACCAAAATAATTGATGACAAAACTTAAAGCAAGCATACAATGTTTCTCTCTCAATCACCTAATAAACATACTATCCAAATGAAATTACCATGACAAAACCGATCAAAATGAATCCCTACACTCTTAATAGTGTCAAGAGTGCAACCCTACATAGAAAATGAGAACAAAACATCATCAACATTCAATCTTAACATAATACAATAAAGTCAATAATAACTATAACATTTAATAATTCAAAGCATAGACTAAATACAAGAATTAAATATACATTGCATATCAACTATAGATGTTGTTCTCATCTAATAGCCTACCAAGTTAGACATATAGTACAACAAAAATCTACTCATCACAAAACTATACAACAATGTCACTACATACAAGTTACACAAAAATGGGGTTATGACAAAGTACTTAAATGATGTCATCTTATTGATTAGTGAGTTTAGAATGCATTTGAGTGGCAAGGATTGGCAATGGTTTGACTCATATTGTTTTCTTTACACTATGAATTTGACCCACATTTTCATCATCTATTTTTTTATCCTACTTCCCATGAGGATGGTATAACTTAACAATGTCTTTTCATAATTTATCTTTTGCCATTTGTTCATCTTCTATCCATATGGTTTATGTATCTACCCTAACTACTTTTCATGATGCCCCTAATTCACATTCTATAATAATCTAGTGGGGCATACACATCAAAGATTATGAAAAAGCTAAGATGTCACATTAACACAACCTATTATGCCATCTAACACATTAAATTTTCCTCCTACACCTAAACACGCATCTAAACCACCTAAGGAGTATGATATTATTCAACAATAAAAAAACACAAGCCAAAATATCATTATAGTAGTGTGCACATCGCCTTTTTACAAAGATATTATGCAAAAAGCCTTGGAGAAGACACTTAGTTTCGGTACTACTCCATAATTGGTTAAATATTTGCTAGTATATTGGTCACAAGGAACATCATCCAATATTCAATAATGAAGAAATCCCACATGAGAGAACCATTGGTGAACATTACCTCTACACAATATAGTGATTAACCCCTAATATTCAAAAATTCAAATTCAAATTTTGTTGATTCCCTACTTTTCACTACTTGTTAGGAACCAACTTGGTGCACAGTTGCACAATTCATTGCTATGTATTGGTATTTAAAGGCATTTATTTGTGCATTTTAAACATATGAGAGGAACACCCAAAAACTTAAGCATTACAAGGAAAATCATTCCAAGAACATTTCATTTTAGAGCACAAAAAGGAACTAGAATCTGCATTTATTTATCCAGGACACATGCACATGTGAGATTGTTGGATATTCTTCAACAACTATAAAGTCAATCTAATCAAGGGGGTCAAGCTAAGAGAACACAACCCATACAGTCTCCCTAAGTATTTTTCAATGCTACCAATCCTTACACACTAGCAAATACCAAAGACAAGGGCGTCATAACTTCGATTAGTCTACAATCAACTAGTTCAATCCCACAAATTTCAAAGCATTTTTGTGCACCAAGTTAGTATTGCAGAGCATGTAATCAAACCTGTGCAACACATATTCAACCCGCAAAGAATTTAACAATTGTTCTAAATCCAAGATACTTTCCAAATTGTGAGCATTAATTTCAATACCCTTAGCAATTGTAATCTGCACAACATCAGCTTTCAATTTTTCATCATACTTCCCAAAGCCAAGTGCTCAATCATTATTAATTTCAATTATCCATTTCCTCGTAAATCACCAATTCTCAGCTGTCATTAATTAATCTAGGTTAACTGTGCTTTGATTGTATGTATTTATTTAATTAGCCTAGATTTACATGAGGAAAACTATTTTTCCTATTCCAAGTATATCGATTTAAATATAAATACTAAATAATACAATAGCAAATTATAATATTAATAAGTTGAAATTGAGTGGACGTTTGTTGATCTCAATCACTTCCCTTAACTTTCTCTTCAAATAATTATCTTCTTTTCCAAATATATTGGTGATTCTAAGCAAATATGATGTTTGGTATTAAATGAATGCTTGCCGATCGTAGATTTGTTCACTCATTTATTTTTTATGTTTCGATTGTGCTCATTGATCCTAGTGTGAATGGATTGACCTGTTTCATCAATGTGAATGTTTCCATAAGAAGACTCAATTTTATAGATCCTAAAGCCAAATGGTAGTTCTTTATGATCTTTCTTGGGGAGGATTATATTTTGAACCTTCTAGTGAGGCTGAAAAGAAGTTATGTTGCCTTTCTTCTTTAAATTTTTTTGGGATGTTAGAGATACCTTCCACATACAGAAGAAACACCACAAGGGTATGAATTGAGTCATGTCTTGTCATAATCTTGTGACACTTCCAAGCTTGGATTAAAGTCATAAAGGTGTGTTTGTTCTTGCTCCCATTAATTTCAAAACCCTTAGTTTAAGTGTGCGATTTGGTCTTTCGTGATCAAAATGATCTTTGTCACATACTTGAATGCTCTTGCAGCAATAGTTTTTAGGACACCTACAAATTGGCCAGGGTGTTGATAAGATGGCATGTGAAAGTAGACGTCAATGTAAGCAGCTTACCTGTAAACATGTCAAGATATAGGTCCATCAGGTTTTGCCAAGGAGAAGAATGTCTAGGAAATAAAGGTGCTTGTTATGTTCTGACTCCTCTGGAAACTTGACAGTTGACACCATACAAAAGATTGTTTAAATAGAAGGGAAACTCTTCAAGTTTGACAAGAACATGTTGCCAGCTTATAGATTCATGGCATCAACGTAACATTTCCACTGTCTCGGCTTCAAAGGGGAAGAATTGAGAATTTTTTCTTCAAAGTGTTCCATGAAGAATTTATTTATGTCAAAAATTAAAAACAGCAAATGGCTGGCACACATGATGACAACCAATACTCTCATAAAACTTCTCTTGAATCTCCTACTGTGAGGGATCACTCTAGACCCTACAAGCCATGTACTAACTAAAATATATTCAGAGAAAAGGCCTTTGTATCTTTGCATACTTAACAAAATGTCCATGTTAGAACCCCATTTCTAATCTAGTAAATTAGCCAATTGCAGTCCATCCACGTAGGTAATATTATATAAATCATGTATTGACAAAGAATAGAAAAAGCGATAATTCGCCATAAAACTTCCATAGTTCATCAAACTCCAACCATAAAGAGGGTGTCCCTGTTCCTATGCATGTTCTAGGCCCAGAAAATCCCCTATGTTGTAGAGCAAGTGCCTAAATATGCTTGGAAATCCCTACAGAAGCTAAGGATAATGTAACATTTTGACATGGAAAGTTCAACATCTGACATACATCAAGGAATGTACAAATTTTGATAACAATTTATATTTTGCCAGGAATTTTCAATAATTGGCAGTTGTAAATATAATGGCAGCTTTTAAATCATCTTCTAGTGTTAATTAGTCATATTAACAGCATCTCTCTGTTCTTTTTTATGGTGAACATCAGCTTCTGTTCTACCAAAGGCTCCCCTTCCCTCATAGTAATTGTCAAAAGCGTCTTTAAGTAGCAAAAAGTGCAAGGAAAAGACTTGCTTTAAAGTTCAAACCATATCACGGATTGAGCTAAGAGCTGTAAGAGCTGACGAAGCTTCAATATTGACAGCATAAGATGCTTGCATGATGAAACGTATATTTTTAATGCTAAATTCTACGTTAAAGTATTTCTGATGGCTGGTAATGTGATCACGGGTTCCATAAGTGAAATCCATCTCTTATCTTGAATTTATCCCCTCATTATAAATTATTATATGGCCATCACATGCTTGCACATGCAACATATTTTCTTATCATATAAGAGGTCATATGTTATGTACATGTTTTCTGCAGACATCTATTTTTCATCAAATTGTTTACCTCCTTCAGTACCGTACACTTGTTGTGACTAACAAAATGAGGTCCTCATTCTTCAAACCTCATACAAGGATGTAATATTACCCTTTGCATGGCATGCTTACTGCCATACTCTGTTATCTTAGGCGGTTTAGAGCCACATGCTAGAAGGATGACAAAGAAGATCTACACCTCAAAAATAAATTCCTCCAGCTACACATCTTGTAACAGTCAAAAGTTAAAATGCAATGACAGTCTCATGAAATTTCGCTCAGATTGTAATTCTGCATGTATCCTACAAGGGGTAAAGAGTGGCAGAAATGAAAACTCCAGCTCATTTCATTGTATATCTTATTTGAATTTTAAAGAGAAAATTAAGTTATTGAGTGGGCCTGAGCATGAATTTTTACTAGCCCAAAACTGCAAATTGTGAAGCTTCTATTTGAAGAATAAGATGCATATTAGCAAAGTTTAAATGTACTGAACCATACTGAATCTATCTTGATATTTCTCCATTAACCTGCCTCTTCTATTTGAGGGGACCTTTTTAACATTATATTTCCCAACAGGGATGTCTTCTGATTGCAATGATCTATAGGTACTTAAAACTGATGATTGAATTGGTAAATATCATTTGTTGATTAAGCTTAAATTAAATACTACTTCATGATGGTCCAATTGCTCTTACATTGCTTGGTTTGATGATGTTCGTTATGTCATTTTAATGCTTGTCAGGTGTCAATTTTAGTACTAATGCAGAGTCTGAATAATCAAGGCTTGGTGGCATGAATTTCCCCATCCTTAGCTTTTGTACAGTCTATTGGATTGGAATATCAGATAACTCCAGGCATCATTTCCGTATCAAAGTAGCAAAGAAAATATACATTTAAGTTTAAACTGTACAGTATTATGCATACAGCATGAACACTAAGGAGGCATATAGAGTGGTTTAGTTAATCTATTTGAGGAATCTGAATATTTTTATTAGAAATTGAAATGCAGATAAAATGCATCCCATGAACATAAATAGAGAACCTGTACAATTTAGCGTACATTCAAATGCAATTCAAATTGCAAGGATGATATGTGCAAAAGGCCAGCATGTGCTGTACAGAAATGCAGAAACATTAATGACTAGATTAGATTTAAGGTAGATTTCTAATTTTATGAGTGGGCCTAGCAACACTCCGTGTATCTTTTCTATAGGTGCTGCTCTCTGCACATAAAAGATAGAATGCAGTCGAGTTACACACACTGGTCCCTTTCACAAGAATCAGACTTTGACTAACCATAGTCCACAATACCCAGCAATGCTACAAGTTCTCCGCCTGCATGTTGTTGCATCCACCCCACATTCCTTGTCTGATTGGCATTTGTGAGTTGATTGTCTATCTAGCACATGGCATGCACTTTCAACCCAAACTTTGCCTTGAACAGGTGAAACTTTTACTACAGGACACAACTTTGATGACATGGCACTCTTAAGTATGTGTTTCCCCCCTCTCTGTGCACGTGCATAGCTAAAAGTGTGAGAAACTGCATATAGATTTTAAATAATTCAAACAGTTAAAGTGAACAACTTTTGGCATATACCTAGTGCCTTCAATAAAAGATTAATCTGCTCAAATAAGACAAACCATACGTACATAATAAATTTGATAAAGGTGTTGATCATAGGGAAAACAAACCAGATAATGGTACTGTTGGCCTTAATGGAATTTTTTTTATCAGAACTTAAATTTTAAAATCAAAAAAAGACAACTACCACATTTTATTGGAAGGCAAATATACAATCAAAAGAATGCTGTTAGTCAATGCAGAAAAACTAGGAAAAAGGAAATCGAGATTGGTTTCTTTGCAGGTGTTCAGGATCTCAAGTACTTGGGAGTTGGGTGTATGTGTTCTTGCATGGAATATCTAGCCATTGCTTGGTAAATTACTTCACAAGCAGTGAAGGGAAGATGTCAGAGGGAATCAAACAGCCATACCTTGTATTCAAATGCTTCACTTTCCATATAGATGGATGGAATCCACTCATGCCAGGAATGTGTAACTGGAAGAGGATGGCCTTCAGTACTAAAAATGTAGTTCCCATCCACCAAAAAGGTATCATCAAAGAGAAGATACAGGTATTTGCACCTGTCAAAATGTTGTATCCATTAGCACACATTAGCTGCACAACTAAAAACACTTTCTCTGAATAAGCATAATATAGTATTATTAACCCTTCATCAAATTGAATGAGCACAATTGGAAAAATTAATGAGGCTTCCAAAGAAAAGCCAGAGGTCTAAATTCCCAAGAGATTTAATAAGTGCTGAGTTTGTTTAAAATGCCACATCCAACTTGCTGGGTGTGGGCTATCACATTGGACAAGGATTGGTGCATGTCCTGGGTGAATATAATGGAAAGATATACCCTTCTATAAATCTCTATAAACTTACGTTTCAGCAAGAAAGAAGCTATGTTGATGATCTTCCAATTTCATTGTAGTCACATCTCTCACACTGGCAAACCCACCATTTACACGTGTGTAAACATTCAAGGAGTTGATGATTGCCTCACCAACCTCTAGGTACCATGGATCTGTTAAAGAGCAAGAAGAAGAGCACTTGGTATTAATAAAATTCACTTCTTGTATATTATATGCTTCTTCATGAGAAGCCCTTGGAATTGATCATTCAAAGAAGTGACATTAAATTGATATACCCAGAGAACCAAAAAGTAAAACCAGCAAAAGAAACTTAAAACAAGTATGTTGGTAAAGCTTTTCAATAGATATAACCTCTAGTTGCCTGATATAGAAATAAAGTTGACTCCGCCAGTTCAGGACGCAATGGATAATATTTCTCTGTTGGGTGCAACATGTCCCTATCTAATAGGTACCTGCATTGCAAAAAGATAAGTTTTTCTGCCTTACAATTACATACAGAAAAAGCATCATATATATGCTGGAATTTCATTTTCTTAAAGGTGAAATTCAAAGAAAATGTGCATCTAACATCTTGGAAAAGAGTTGATCAGCCACACAAACTGCTAGCCAATAGGTACTTCAACAGTCTTCTCACATATCATGCAATTGCGATGGTAGTTAAGAGATCAAAAAAAGGTTGGCTAGACTGAGCCATAGCGAGACGAAGATCATTATCAGCCTTTTCATGAGCTGCTCACCTCATCTATTTAAAACAGAAAAATAAGTATTTACTGAAAACTAAGCTAAGTATTAGCTGAAAGCAAAAACTAGAAAATTAGAAATTCAAAGATAAAATGCTCAATACTAAGGTAAAAGAAATATTAATCTTAAAGATTAACACAAAAAACACTCCAAATCTCTGAATGTTGTTAATGATAAGCCCCTCACTCCAAAGAGAAGCAGTCAACTGTGTATTCCAAACAATGGCTAACAACCTGCAATAGAAGTGATAAAAAATATGCATTTTCCATAAGAAAGGGAACAACATCATCAATCACCACTTATAACATCAGTCTGACATCGTCCTCACATTTTAAAATGAATTTCCAGAGATTTTGATTGCAAAATGTCATATTGTTTTCTCTTGGTCACCCTCACATTTGATGTGAGCTTTTTAATTATGGCAAAACACTTACTATGCCATATCAGGAAATACATCTACAACCCTAAAGTCACTAATTGATCCTAATTAATGCATCAATCATTGAGTTTACATACCCTTGACCTGCACTGACCTTGAGAGAAGAAAAGAGGGCTTGGAGGCAGATTGTACTGCTGACATCAGCAATTATCATATTGTTAACTTTAACTCCCTTTGTTGACTAAATTTCTGGTGTCATTAAACTTTGACCAATAGACTTCTGTTTAACTTCGTTCCACTGCATTGACATTTTTTAATACTATTTTTCTGTGATGTCATGTTTGACTGTTCTTTTTTTGTTGAAAGAAATTTTTGATGATGCTAGTCAAATCTGTTGTCAACCAAATAACATGCTCGGGACATGGACCGATTGACCCATTTGACTCTCTTAATTACATTGAGTGATGCTCAGCCTCACAGATGGAAACCCAGGCATTTTCTCTCGACACCAGCAATGTAAATTTCACAATAGTGCTCTGAGTAGCACGAAAGGACCAAACTCTGGTTCACAAGGAGGGAGTCAAAACTTCCCCAAAAACCATTCCAGCTTCTAGTGACACCCATCTACTCTCTACACTCGTGGAAATAGTGACCAGCATCCAAACCCTAATCCAACAGATAAGAGACAATGGCATTTTCAGTCTGATTTTGGAGGTATGTTCTTCCAATCGGTTGTCTGTTATGAACAAAAGACTAACCAATTGGCCAAAATTGTGAGGTAAATGCAGCCATTGATAAATTACTCTTGCCTGATCAAACTCAAAACAAAGGCCTCTTAAGGTGATGCAAGAACATGGTGGAGAATCCCATCAGCCAAACATGCCTCCCATGTGGAGAGCTCGGGAAAAGCAGGCAAACAATCCCAATGTGCCCCACAGTGTACAGGACGGATGTTATTTGGGGGATGATATGAAAAGGATTAGTTTACAAATGTATAACCATTCACATCTATATGCATTTAGTTGGGTGAAAAAAGGTGTAGAGATTCAAGCTATTAAGAAGATAGGTCAGGTCTGCTATTACTACTGAATAAATTGATGAGTTTGAAATGTATGTGGTTCCTGATATAATTGATGTTGATCCCTGTTTGTATATAAACAATATTATCTTCATGAGGGCAAACAAAAGCAGGTGAAACCAAGACAAAGTCAGCTATGTTGCAAAGGCACACAAAAACAGGACTAAGCTTGCCAATAAGTGCTAACTAAGCAAAAAGCCTCATTCAAGCAAATTAGAGATCTTCTTTACTTATTTTGAAAGAAGAAACAAGATGGGTTATAAATTTCCAAGGTTAAGGATTCTAATTGTGGAACGAAATATTTGGATGAGTTATTGTAGTCCAAAGAGAGTAGAGCAGAGATTCATCTGCTCCCCACATGTAATGACTGACCCCAAATTATTTTTTAAAAATTTTCTGATGATATGGTTTGCTGTTTGAGGGTTTGCTGTGTATGTTTTACTTGGTGTTTCATATGCCATACATCATTTTGACATGCCAATAGAGAGATAACAATATGCAGATGATAACATATAAAACTAGCTTGAAATCAAACACTTACAGACTTTATTGCTCAGATTACAATATCAAAAAATTAAAGTCATTACCAATTCATTACAAACTCATAATAATCACTTTCAGACCTGGTTTTGAAAGCTTCCAACAGCAGATTATAGACTCCTTATTGGGCACGCTCATCACCAACGTGTTTGGCTTCAAAACCCTTGCTAATGCAACGCCAAAACCCCTCTGAGAACTCCCAGCAAAAGCAGATTCAATACCCCTCAAGACCGACCAGAAATAAGAAGTAATCACCACCACTGAGGCGCTAGCAGCAGGAGGTCGACCTGGCCTAAAAAATCCAAATCTTCTACAAAAAATGCGAACCAATACTTGTTGTTGGCACCTTCATGAGAGGTATCAATAGAACCAATACCCACATGGAAACCTTAAACCATTAGGAAGATATGAGCAAAATACCAGGTTCAGGTCCAGATGCTAAAGTGCCCAGAAATTAATAAAACCACTCCAAAACTCCTTGAAATCCATGCCAAAAAGAGAGTATGCAATTACAATCCAAAACCCAACTGAAACTCATCAAAAATGTTGAAAGATCTTCATCCTAAATGACTGAAATCTGCAACTTGAAACTCAGATTGTGACTCCTGGATGGAACCACACTTTCACCAGCTAGGGCAGGTCTTGCACTACTGAAAACAGTCCAATATGTCAAGGGTTTTCGTCCTCAACACTCACTTTCAGACCTCCTGGCGGAAAACCAGCAGCAAGTCCTTATGCAACCAAATTCATCCATAACAAATGAGGCTTCACAATGAGCTTTTAAAAGACTCAATGGCAAATTAGGGCAATGACAAGCATTGTGGAAACCCTAAAACCCACGCCATACTATTTTCTTTTGATTCTATTTAAATTTTTGAACTCAACATGAGCTTAGGCGCCCATCTCTTATGCAGCATTCTAAAACGTTTCTAATGCTTAAAAACAACTTGAAGTTATTGACTTAGGCGCCCAAGGTACATTTTATGTCCCCTTTACCCTCAACTTAAAGTTATAAAGTAACTTTATATTAATCCATTTCGAAGGGAAAAGCAAATATTAAAATATTTCAACCTTAGCAAACAGATGCCTCAACTGAGAATGTGTTGTTGAGAGAGAGCCTTGACCAGGTCCAGTTTACCCAAAATAGACTTACTATTTTTAGAAAGTGCTAAAAATAGTAAGTAATACCCAAGACTCGAACTGGAGAGATAACTGATATGCTCAATGGCTCATTGAAGATAGTAAGCATAGTCTTGGTCCCCTGCTAAAAATAGAAAGTCCCCCTAATCACCGAAAACCCAACACATAGGACTGGAATTGAGTTCCCTTACCACAATTGTTTAGCCTACAGGAACTCTGGAATAGGCTAAAGGTCATATGCACTGCTTAGAGGCTGGGAGGGGACATTACACCACATCTCCTATACCTATAAACAATAATGAGTTTGTATAGGAAAATCTCTTTCGAAGAGTAACGAGGTGAATAAACAACTCCAAGAGTTATTCAAGCAAGGGGTCATACACCAAAGTAATTATGCACCATAAGGATCACCCATTGTCATGGTATGGAAAAAGGATAGCTCTTCACGGATGCTTATAGATGATGAAGCCCTGAGTGAGATCGCCATTGAAACTAGATATCTACACCTGCAGATGCATGACTTGTTGGAAGAACTTTGTTGTGCCAAATATTTTAAAATGGTGGATCTCAAATATGGTTGCCATATAGTTCTTGCGAAGGAGGATTATGGAAGATAGCTTTCAAGAAAAAATAAGGTTTATATTGAAGGTTGGTACTTCCTTTTGGTTTATGTTATACATCTACTACACTTATGAGGTTGATGGGTGATTTATTAAGGCCATTTACATGTGTTATAGTGTATCTAGATGATATGCTGGTTTTCCGTACTAAATGAGAAGAACATCTAACTCATTTGAAGCAAGTGTTGAACAAAATAAAGGCCTTGTAAAATACGATGAAGTGTGAGTTTGCAAAGCAATCGCTAATCTATTTGGGATATGGGAGTGGAAGAGGAGAATTAGGAGTTGATCAAACAAACGTTGAAGCTCTTACTGATTGACTTGAATCTAGCAGTCTTGATTTATGAGGAAATTCGTTTCATCATTATCCACAACAAAAGCACCTTTGCATGCCAATGCAACAAGTTGTAAGAGCTTTTGTCATCGTAAAGAACATACCAACATTTTGATTCAATGAAATGCAAAATCAGCCATGGACCAATGTCTTCTCATTCTAATTTCCAACATCCATTTGAAGTGGAAATGGATCCAAGTGAGTATGCAATGGGAGCAGTGTTTTTGCAAGAAGGTAAGCTAGATTGTTGTCATTCTGAATTATTTTGTAAAGCTATAATAGAATACTGCATTGTTATTTCTCTAGCAGCGCATTAGCTCAATCCAATAAATTTTTTTTAATCAACTCAAATCCTAACTCTTTCTGATTACCAAGTTCCCAATGTGGGCAAAGTGAGAACATATGGAGACTAGAATGAGGACAAGAGAAATTAACCAGAAAGATATTGGCGGCTAGCCAACCAATTTATATTGATTTCAATTTTATAGAATCATTTGATGCCAAAATGGAAAATAGTAATATGCAAATTATTATCAAGCCAAACTGGCTAAATACAAGCAGAAATGCTACAATGCAAAAATGGTAGACTATATCACCTAATTTTGATGCACACCAAATTGGTGGATAATATACTGAAAATTAAGGGGATCTAGCCAATAAACCAACCAAGATCTTTTAAAATGAAGCACAGATCCAACGGTGAACCATCCAAGATATTCAACATTCAAAATACTAGTGGTAAACCATCTAATTATTACAAGATTGAATTTTTTATGAAAATAAAGAGAATCAAATGATTAATCTACAAACCTAAATAATTGAAACCATTATTTTGTAAACTAGAAAATAAGCTGATATCTTGCATGAAGAAGTGATACCAAAAAATATTTAAATTCCAACAATTGAAGAATAATTTGGAAAGCCAAATACGAAAAACCCAAAACTAAAAATAGAAGACTGATTGATTATTAACTGAAATGATAGTCAGCTGAAGTATTACGGCTCCCTGTTAAGACAAGTACAATTTTGAAATTCCCCTTGAAGAAAGTGCGGCCTACTACAAGTGTATTGCCAACATAAAGAACTCAAAAATTCTGATCAGAAAACAAATGCAGACCATTTGCTAACTAGTACAGCCCTCAAAAATTGGTATGGACTGTTGAAAATCCTCCATATAAAGATGGAATCAGTTCTAGAACTATTTGAATAGCATGTTGATAAGTATGGCCAAACTATATGATGGAATATGAATCTATATGGCCCTTATTTTTGTCTTTATATTGCTAAGATCAAACTTGGGATATTGTGCATTTAGTAGGTATGGTATGGTCCAAGTAGGGACTCTACAGACAGCACATAAATCACCCCTCAAAACTATGTTACATAGGCCTTCTAGAACCCCCCAATACCTATATGGGTTCGATTCGAGTCCAGGTCCTGGGCTGGCTCCCCTCTAGATTTTCCCAAGGTCCCTCCTTAAGTGCCCAAGAGGGACCCTAGGTGAACCTAGGCCAAGCCCAAGCAAACCCAGGGGAACCCAAGGGCTGCCCAAAACAAAAAACAGAAAATAACTTATGATATTGCTATTAGGATTCAACCGTGTAGTTTTCGAGTCAAACTCATTGACCCATGATTCATGAGTAGTGGTTCACAAGAAACCATCTCTCATGATAATGAATGGTCCACTTAGCACTCATTGCATGTGGGTGATGCTCACAGAGGTGAGGCACTAGGCCTTCCCAGGAGGTCACCCAGATCGCCTACCAAGCACATCAACCACTTGAGTTTCCTGCTAGCCCACTAGCTTGCTACACCACCTAATGCAAACTCAGCAAGTAAGTTGTGCCTTATGAACCACCATTATAGAGCCCCTTAGCTCATCAATTGATATGGAGGTTTCTTCCACAATGGTTTCACCATAGAGGTTGGTTATCGATTCAACTGCAGAAGTCCGAGTCAAACTCATTGACCTAATAGATTCATATAGTGGTCTGGGCAAGAACCCATCTCTCATGATACCAGAATGGTCCACTTACCACTCATTGTGGCATCTATGATGTCATGTAGGTGAAGCATTTTGTCCGCCTCAGATAATACCCATCCTTATCATCTGTGCCTGCTGCTTAACTATATAGAGTTTCCAAGGTTAAGCCCACTTTTAGCTATACCTCATTTGCAAAACCTTTAGCAAGTGTTGTGCCTTATGAACCATTCATTATAGAGCCCCTTTAGCTCATCAATTGATAAGTAGGAGGTTTCTTCCACAGCATGTCAAATTATGATATTGTAATCAGGATTCAACTGTGTAGTTTTCGAGTCAAACTCATTGACCCATGATTCATGAGTAGTGGTTCACAAGAACCCATCTCTCATGATAATGAATGGTCCACTTAACACTCATTGCATCTAGGTGATGCTGCTCATGTAGAAGCATTGTCCATCCCGAAGAGGTCACCCATCCCGCATCGCCTTCCACCAAGCTACTAACCACCGGAGTTTCCCCAAGGTTGCCCACTTCTAGTTTGCTACCCCATTTCAAACCTTCAAGGCATTGTGCCTATGGAATTATTCATTATAGAGCCCCTTAGTTTATCAGATATATTATTGCCATCGATTAATCAGAGTTGAGATACCAGAATTGCTATCCATCTTCGAATACTACCGTAAATGATACCTCCGCTTAACCACTCTGGTTTCCTGTTGCTAAGCTTCCTTGGCTTGATTGAGCAGATCGGGATAAGGACCTCCTGATCTGACCAATGCTTCACCTCCGCCTTTCACCGAGATGCAATGAGTGCTAAGTGGACCATTCATTATCATGAGAGATGGGTTCTTGTGAACCACTACTCATGAATCATGGGTCAATGAGTTTGACTCGAAAACTACACGGTTGAATCCTGATAGCAATATCATAATTTGACACGCTGTGGAAGAAACCTCCTACTTATCAGAAAATAACTTATTTTTCTAAAACATATTTATAAACAAAAAGGTGCCTATGTACCTAATTTCGCCCTAAAGTGATAAAATTGTGAAAATGGCATGCATCATGAAGGTTTGTGTGGTTTCCAAGGCCTTAATTTGGGTTTGGCAGCAAGGACTTTGCCCTTTGACCCCCACTAGTTATTAGGATCTCTTGTCACATAAGAAACTTGATTACAATGAGGGGGTGATGAGGAATTGGGATCTAACTCTTGAGTGTGTTGACTTTGATGTTATTGTTGCACAACTTGCCGAAAATCTCTTTAGATGAGGCAGCTTGTAATGGCTAGTGGAAGTGGCATTGTAACTCATTGTGGTTTAAGTGAAATTGAACCAAATGTTGACTTTGATGCTTTTGATGAAGAGCAATATGAAGATTACTAAATATTGATTATAACTTTCATTGTGTATTGACATTTGACAAATCGGTAATCATTGAATTATGAATTTATGAGTATTTTCATTTTTGCAAATTATAAGGTGTTTAAATATTTTGTTTATTGGCAATTACGAGTATCATTGTTTTATAGTATATATATTTTTTATTTTTAGTACATACATATATACATATGAACCCGTACCCAATACTAGGACTAGTAACTTAGCCTCAAAATCTACAATTATAAAATAGCCATACCAGTATGACCTACATAAAGATAAAACTCACCAATATACCAAAAACAACATCATTATTATTGAATCTTCATAAACCTAGAACTAAAACATTAAGTATTGAAAATCACAAAAAACCTCACACCAAAACTGGAAATCTTTATCTGATGAAGCACATTGGCAATCCTTCAGTATAACTGCACTAAAACGCTAAGAGGGTTTTTGGCCTTGAAACAAACAACACCAAAGGGTTTTCACTCTCGGAGAAGAAAGAACTCACATTCATTGTTGGAAAATAAAATCGTTTAAATGAACAAGAAAACCCTTTTCGAAAACAATCCTCCATTTTATAACCTTTTTGAGGAAATAACATAATATTATTTTCTTTTTACCTAATTATTCCCTTAGACTTTAAAAAAATAATAATTTGTCCTTTTTCACTCACTTTTTTGTACTTTGGGTCTATCAAATCATTATCAATTCACTTACAGCAACCTTTTAAATATTAAATATTAGTTGTTTTTTAATTTATAAATTATAACTCAAAGTTAATTTTTGACAGCTTAATTTAATCATTTAATTATTTTCTCTTTTCCCACCACCCAATTAGCCTATAGGAAAAATTGCGAAAAAAGGCTAAGAGTCGTCAACAAAATTATGCTAGAGAAGGGGACAAGACAGTCCTTCCTCCCCAAAAGTGTTTGTCCACAAGAAATTGTAAATTGGGATGCTCCAAAATATGCTTGCCTTCCCAAGTAGCATCCTCAATTGGAAGATTTTTACAACAAATTCTTTTATGCTTTTGTGTCTCAATTTATGTTCCTTGATGTCAATAATCTCTTCAAGAAAAAAAATCAACTTCCCTTCTTCATCCAAGGGAAGCATCTCAACTGATAGAATGACACGATGCCCAAATGCCTTCTTGAGGCAAGAAACATGAAACACATCATAAATCTTGCTCTATTTTGGCAGTTTCAACTCATAGGCAGCTTCTTCAATCCTCTACTTGATTTTGTATAGTCCATAGAAATGGAGATTAAGCTTCTCAACTCTACTCCTCTTAAGATAGGACTGATTCTATGGCTGTAATCTCAAAAAGACCATGTCACAAACCTTAAAAGTGTGCTTCACATGGTGCTAATATACATACATTTTCTACTAATGTTGAGCATGATGGAGGTTGTCTTTTAGAGTTTTCAAGATATCTTAATTTTGCTGAATCAAATCATTGGCCCCTAGAGCCCTGTTGTCAAAAAATAACAAGTTCAATGAAAGTTTGAGCCTCATAACCATACAAAGCCATAAATGGCATCATTCCAATGGACATGTGATAGGTGTTATTATAGTTTGAGGACTTGGCGAGTCCTGGAAAAGACTCTTCGATCTCATGAGTCCTAGGGCTCGCCGAGTCGACTCGCCACGGACTCGTGAGCAAAGTCCTAGAGAGTCCAAGCTAGGACTCCAGAGTCCTGGCGAGTGACTCGCGCGAGTCCTAGAGTCGGAATCCCGAGTCCTGACTTAGGACTCTTGGCGTCGCTTGGAAACAATCAGCAGCAATTTAAAACTTGTTTTTCGTTTGTTTTTTTCATTTGAAAGTTTGAAACTATGAGTATGAATGATGAAATTTCAAATATTGAGTGTTTGAAGATCATAACACATGTGTAATATTTGAATTATGACAAATTGATAATCAAATTAGGCTCTTATGTTCTCTAACTACATTAATTTATTTTTGTTTTTTTTGTAAAACTACGGTTTTCTTCTTTGTCAAGTCCTTGCCAAGTTTGTGCCAAGTCTTGAGTCTAAGTCCTATTTTGGGTTGTCGAGTCCGCGCCAAGTCCAAGTCCTCAAACTATGGGTGCTATAACAATATTCTCCCAAGTAGAGTAATTTGATCCATGCATTTTGATGACTAGAAATAGAGTTCCTCAAGTAGCCTTCCACCCATTTGTTCACAATCTTAGTTTACCCATTTGTTTGGGGGTCATAGCTAGTGCTAGGAGTAAGCCCTGTTCCTGCTAAATAAAAACTATCCTACCAAAACAAGCCTAGGAACCGACTATCTTTGTCACTCATGATATTGTTGGATAAACCATGGAGCCTAAACAACTCTTTGAAAAATCAGCAGCTTGAGGTGCCTTGAAATTTGAAGAAATGGCAAAGAAATGTGCATACTTCGTGAATCTATCAACTACAACATAAATACAATCCTTACCTTACACCTTAGAAAGTCCAATGATGAAATTTATTGAAATACTCTTCCATTTTTTATTTGGAATGGGTAGGGGGTGCAACAAATCAGCTGAAAATGATTGCTCTGTCTTGTTCTACTGACAAACAAGACACTCTTCGATTTGCTTAAGGACATCATCCTTAAATCCTTTCCATGAGAATCTCTCCCGAATCTACTAGTAAGTTTTGAAAACCCTAGATGACCAGCCAAAAGAGTATCATGAACAGCTCTTAAAGTCGTACATTTCATTTTTTCTACAGGTACCAAGAACACTCTATCATTGTAAAGAATGAGTCCATTAACTACATATCTATTTAATTTTGATAGAATATTCTATCAAAATTTGAGCCTTCCTATCTTTTGTAATTTCCATCATAAAATATAGAGTGGATTTTCTTGATAATGCATTAGCCACTATGTTCTTTTTCTCCTTTGCATATTCAGTATCAAAATAATAAGCTTGAAGTTTACTTACTCATTTTTGCTGCTTTTTGTTGATGTTAAGTACAGCGTCGGTCTGCACTTTCCAAGAAAGATTATATTAAATATTATCTAGAGCCGACCTTATTTTGTGTTATATCCTTCCCTTGTTGACTGGCCGACCTAAGTCACATTTATTCATTTATCATTACTTGCTCAAAGGCCGACCTATATGAAGAGGCGCCAAGAAGGTATATATACAAGGTTACCTTTTGATGTCTATACACATTCGAATACACAAAAAGAAGTTCGCTATTTTGGCAGAGCAGAATTCGCAGTCATAGAAGAAGTTCATTCTTGGGTTCGCAGTCATAGAAGAAGCTCATACTTGGATTCGCATTCCTAGAAGAAGTTCATACTTGAACAGCAGATCATCATTTTGTAGCAGCAGACCGATTTCAAGGAGAAACATATTCATTTGTATCTTTGCATCTAGGAGAGGTGCTATTATTCATTGTATCAAATTCGGCATTGTGTTGGGCCTGAGTTCAAGCAGATTTCTGCTCTTATTCCTTCAATATATAAGAGATATATTTGCTGGGTTTTTCTCCCTCAAGAGGAGGGTTTTCCCAGGGTATCTTGTTGTGTTCATTGTCTTATGTGTTGCATTTCTTTTGTTCAATTGATTAAATAATCTGATCTAAGAAACACTAACATGGTATCAGAGCGGGTGTGAAAAAGATCGTGATCAGATTTAGTTCGCAACACTTATTCTTTTTCAGTCTATCTTCCAAATTTCTCAAGATGGTGAACGGTCTGAAAATCGAGGATAGACTCGAAGGGATCTCGAACTACATATCATGGAGATTCAGGTTCATGCTAACCTTGGAAGAGAATGATTTGGCTGAGTTTGTGAAAACAAAAGTTCCCGAACCTGAGGGGGAAGAAGAGAAGCTGCAATGGAGGAAGAAAGACACTAGGGCAAAGAAAGCATTGGTTGATTCCGTCAAAGATCATATTGTACCAATTATCTTCAAGTTGGATACAGCAAGAGAGATGTTTACAACCTTGGAAGAGATGTACGAAATCAACAACACCAGTCGTGCCCTTGCTCTGAAGCAACAACTTCATCATGTGAAAATGGAGAAAGGAGAATCTGTTATTACATACTTCATGAGGATTTCAGAGATAAAAGATCAGCTCTCCACTATTGGACACATGATTGATGATAAAGAACTGACTATGCTTGCTCTCAATGGTCTTCCGCTTTCATGGGAGGCATTCATCCAAGGAATCAGTGCAAGATCCGAACTTCCTAAGTTTGATCGATTGAGGATTGATTGCATTCAAGAAGAGTCAAGACTAACAGCAAGGGGGATTGGTCAAAGCTCAAAGAATGAAGAATTACAAGTTCTTACCTCTCATTCATCAAACAAAGGAAAAGGCCTTAAGAAAGGATTCTTCAAAAGGAATCGAGAAGATGGAAATGATGATGCTCCTACCTTCAAAAGAAAACGAGACATGTCCAAGATTCAATGTTTTCGTTGTGATAAGTATGGTCACTTTGCGAGGGTGTGCCCTCAACGACCTAAGCTTCAAGTTGCCACTGCAGATGTTGAAGAAGTCACTCCACAAAAGGACTCCAGTAATTATCTATTTTATTCAGCCTTGTCTAGCAATGTTTCTACTGACTCTTACACTTGGTTGATTGACAGTGGTGCTTCTAGACACATCACCGGATTCAGAAGTCACCTTTCAAACTTAATGGAAAGCAACTCTAGTGATCAAGTTGTTATTGGAGATGATGCTAGATATTCTGTAAAAGGGTTTGGAAATTCCACTCTTCACTTGGATTCTGGAATTTCTTTGGAGTTGAATGATGTACTGTTCGTACCAGGGATAAAGAGGAACCTTGTTTCAATTTCAGCATTAGAAGACAAGGGTTATCAAGTTGCCTTCTCTAAAGGGAAAGTTCTTATATGGGCAAAGAACTCCAGCTTCAAAACTGCTCAAGTGATTGGAGTTAGACATGAATGTCTCTACACGCTGTGCACTCGTCCTCTTCAAGCACTTGTGCATAACAGTACCAGCATGTGTGATCTTTGGCATCGAAGATTGGCTCACATTCACTTTCGTGCTCTACCTATCATGGAGAAGATGGTCACCGGTCTTCCGAAATTCGATCAAGAACATGAAGGTACATGCAAGGGATGTGCCCTAGGCAAGAACACAAAAGGTACGTTTCATTCCAGTGAAAGTAGATCTAAATGTATTCTTGATCTCATTCATTCTGATTTGTGTGGTCCAATGTCTATTGCATCATCTAGTGGTTTCTTGTATTATATTATTTTCATTGATGATTACTCTAGAAAGACTTGGATTTATTTCTTGAGATCGAAAGAATCAGAAGAAGTATTAGTAAGATTCAGAGAATTCAAAGCGCAGATTGAAAATCTGTCTGGGAAGAAGATCAAAGTATTAAGATCTGATAATGGTGGAGAATACACTTCTGGCACTTTTCGAGACTTTTGTATTGAAGCAGGGATTAAGAGGGAGTTCAGTGTTCCCTATAATCCACAACAAAATGGTATTGCTGAAAGGAAGAATAGGTCTATTGTGGAAGCAGTGAAAGCTATGATCCATGATCAAGACTTACAAATCTCTCTTTGGGCTGAAGCATCAAGAACAGCCGTCTATGTTCAAAACAGGAGTCCCCACAGGATCTTAGAGAATAAAACTCTTGAAGAAGCATTCTCAGGCGTGAAGCCTGAAGTTAGTCATTTGAGGATCTTTGGCTGTCCAATCTATGTTCATATTCCAAAGGAAAAGAGAACAAAGCTAGAACCTTCTGGGAAGAAAGGAATTCTTGTAGGCTACAGTGAGACATCAAAAGCTTACAGGATCTACATTCCAGGACAGAAGTCTATTGAGATTAGTAGAGACGTCACATTTGAGGAAGATGTTGCTTATAGAAAGTCCAAAGGCACTCCTATGGAGGTCGATGAAGAAGAACCTCCTCAAGATATGGAAGTTGACCATATCCCAGAGAATCTGAAGGAGGATACAGAACCTAAAGAAGATATTGATCCAGCTGAGCCTTTGGATCCTACTGATGGGCCTCTAGACATTGTGATTGGAAAGAAAAGACCTCTTTGGGCTCGCAGGACAATGCAGGAAGCAGAAAGGTTTGCAGCTCCAAGAGGAGCCTTCAGAGAAAGCAAGAGACCTCACAAGTTCTCTAGTTATGTTGCCTTGATGAGTCAGATTATTGAGTCAGAGCCTTCAAATGTTGAAGAAGCTTCTAGTCAACAAGTATGGAAAGATGCCATGATTGAGGAGTATCAGTCTATACTTAAGAACGATGTTTGGGATATAGTCCCTAGACCCAAAGACAAATCTGTGGTGTCTTCTAAGTGGCTCTTCAAGATCAAGCATGCAGCTGATGGGAGCATTGAGAAACACAAGGCTAGATTTGTGGCTAGAGGGTTCTCACAAAAAGAGGGAGTTGACTATGAAGAAACTTTTGCTCCTGTGGCTCGTTACACGTCTGTTAGAACCATCATTGCTATTGCCGCATCTAGAGGATGGAAGATTCACCAAATGGATGTAAAGACAGCTTTTCTGAATGGCATAATAGAAGAAGAGGTTTACATTGAGCAACCAGAAGGATTTGAGGTACATGAGAAAGAATCTCATGTCTGCAAGTTGAAGAAGGCCTTGTATGGTCTTAAACAAGCTCCTCGTGCTTGGTATGAAAGAATTGATCAGTACCTTTCAAGTTTGGGTTTCTCAAAGAATGATGCAGATTCTAACCTCTACTTCAAGGTAGTAAATGGTGAAGCATTGATTTTAGTTTTATATGTTGATGACTTGATCATTACTGGTGAAGAACATCTAATACTAAAATGCAAGAAGGAATTAGCTTCAGAGTTTGAGATGAAGAATCTAGGTCTTATGCATTACTTTCTTGGCTTAGAAGTGTGGCAAAAGCCAGATGAGATGATTCTAAGTCAAGGCAAGTATACTGTTGACATTCTCAAAAGGTTTGGTATGATTGACTACAAACCTATGTCTACACCCATGGAGACTAACTTAGATAAGTTGAAAGAAGCTGCAGCTAGTTCAGAACCAGTGGATTCTACGATGTATAGACAGTTGATTGGTTCATTGATGTATCTAGTTAACACTAGACCTGATATCTGCTATGCAGTGAGTGCACTTAGCCAGTTTATGTGTGAACCAAAGCAAATACATCTTGTAGCAGCTAAACATATCCTGAGATACTTATGTGGCACAATTGGATATGGGTTGAGATATTCTTCAAATGTGGATTTAGAGCTGCATGGTTTTACTGATTCTGATTGGGCAGGATGTGTCTCAGATCGGAAGAGTACTTCTGGTTGTTGCTTCAGTTTGGGGACTGCTATGATCTCCTGGTGTAGCAGGAAACAGTCTTCAGTGGCCTTGAGTACAACTGAAGCAGAGTATATTGCAGCTTGTGTGGCAGCTCGTGAGGCAGTGTGGCTTCGTAAGCTCCTTGCAGGATTGTTTGGTCAATCAATGGAGCCTACTATCATACACTGTGATAATCAAAGCTGTGTGAAGCTTTCTGTCAATCCTGTGTTTCATGACAGAACAAAACATGTTGAGATCAAGTACCACTATATTAGAGATATGGTGCAAAGGAAAGCTATACAGTTGAGGTATATCAGCACTGAAGAGCAAACGACAGACATTCTCACCAAGCCTCTCGCCAGGATGAAGTTTGTATACTTCCGAGAGAAACTTGGTATGGTGGAGAATGCAGCCTTGACTGAGAAAGAGTCTCAGTAATCAGTGATCCTTGTTGAGAATGCAACTCTCTGCTGAGTGAGAGTTGAGGTGCAAGCCCTTGTTAATACAATTCTCTGCTGAGAGAGAGTTGAGGTGTAAGTCCTTGATAATGCAATTCTCTGATGAGAGAGAGTTGAGGTGAAAGCCCTTGTTTCCACCCTCTGGGAGAAGCTATGGTGGATGTCATGTGTGCGACTCCATGACAAACATCACGTGAGAGAATCCGTGATGAGTTTATACCATCTATGGGAGTAGCCATAATGGTTGATATCACGTTGAGGTGATATTCTATTTTGTTTTCATTCTAACCTAATGTGTCTTGTGCAGATGAAAGTTCATCCCTAGCTGAGAGGGAGTGTTGATGTTAAGTACAGCGTCGGTCTGCACTTTCCAAGAAAGATTATATTAAATATTATCTAGAGCCGACCTTATTTTGTGTTATATCCTTCCCTTGTTGACTGGCCGACCTAAGTCACATTTATTCATTTATCATTACTTGCTCAAAGGCCGACCTATATGAAGAGGCGCCAAGAAGGTATATATACAAGGTTACCTTTTGATGTTCATATAGATTCGAATACACAAAAAGGAAGTTCGCTATTTTTGGCAGAGCAGAATTCACAGTCATAGAAGAAGTTCATTCTTGGATTCGCAATCATAGAAGAAGCTCATACTGGATTCGCATTCCTAGAAGAAGTTCATACTTGAACAGCAGATCATCATTTTGTAGCAGCAGATCGATTTCAAGGAGAAACATATTCATTTGTATCTTTGCATCTAGGAGAGGTGCTATTATTCATTGTATCAAATTCGGCATTGTGTTGGGCCTGAGTTCAAGCAGATTTCTGCTCTTATTCCTTCAATATATAAGAGATATATTTGCTGGGTTTTTCTCCCTCAAGAGGAGGGTTTTCCCAGGGTATCTTGTTGTGTTCATTGTCTTATGTGTTGCATTTCTTTTGTTCAATTGATTAAATAATCTGATCTAAGAAACACTAACAAAAGATACCCTTGGGCATAATTCCTTCAAGTAAACCATAACAATAGCTTGGTGTTGATGAGTTGACCTTGCAATAATATTTTCCTAGATTAGACATTATCAATGTTAAAATGCAATATTCCATGATTAATTCTAATAGAAATGAAATATACAAAAGCATGCATTTCAAACATTTCCCCAGTGTTTCAAGTAATAAAGACAACCTTTATGATACAACTGTTACTCCAATCTATCACCTATTGATCAAATCTAATAGCCAGCATTTTCACTGCTAATGTGTCCCAACTACACCTGTCAAACGATTTTGACATATTAAGCTTGCTGTGTACCTCCAATTTCTTGTGAAGCCTGAGCAAATGCAGAATTCCAAGCATCGCTATAACCTTGTCTATTATTTTCCATCCTAATAAAAAAGCAATTAGGTATCGGAGATAATTTGACAGCAACAGTTTCAGCCTCTGAGCAATCAGCTTTGACAATATTGCAAATTTCAAATCACAAGTGATGATACTGTTTTATTTGTTCAGCCAGTGCACCCTCGAGAATGGGCACAACTTCATTGCATTTATTTGCCTAAAAAAAAAATCTGTTCCTTCTAGATTCTTCAGTGACAACCATTAAATATTCTTTGATGAGATTCCAAAAGAAAAATTACAAAACAGGAAACCCTTCTGGATTGGTGCCTTTGTTTGGCTGAAATGAGAAAAATATGCCTTTTATCCCTTCTTCAGAGCCAGGGTCATAATTGCAGAGCTTTCAATTTCTTGTATAAGTTTAGGAAATGTTTCTAGAAAGATTATTTTTAGCCTTTCTTTTGCGAAATTGTCCAGGGTTTCCTTCAGCAAGTACATCTAGAAATCAGTTGCATATTCCATTATTGACCACACTGTTTGAAAAATTGAAGTAGACATTACTCATTGTTTTGATCTTTGAGAAAGTTTTGATTTGTTGCTTATAAGAAATAACTTATGGAAGAAGGTTTTGTTATCATCTCCCTGTTGTATCCAGGTTTCTGTTGATGTTAATGCAGCGTCGGTCTTCACTAGTACATGGGCCGACCTTATCTTTAAGTTATACAATGTACTTATTCTGGCCGACTTTACTTGTTATTAAAATATTTATCAAAAGGCCGACCTATATGAAGAGGCGCCAAGAAGGTATATATACAAGGTTACCTTTTGATGTTAAGATATATTCGAATACACAAAGAAGTTCGCTATTTTGGCAGAGCAGAATTCGCAGTCTTAGAAGAAGCTCATACTTGGATTCGCATACCTAGAAGAAGCTCATACTTGGATTCGCATACCTAGAAGAAGTTCATACTTGAACAGCAGATCATCATTTTGTAGCAGCAGACCGATTTCAAGGAGAAACATATTCATTTGTATCTTTGCATCTAGGAGAGATGCTATTATTCATTGTATCAAATTCGGCATTGTGTTGGGCCTGAGTTCAAGCAGATTTCTGCTCTTATTCCTTCAATATATAAGAGATATATTTGCTGGGTTTTTCTCCCTCAAGAGGAGGGTTTTCCCAGGGTATCTTGTTGTGTTCATTGTCTTATGTGTTGCATTTCTTTTGTTCAATTGATTAAATAATCTGATCTAAGAAACACTAACATGGTATCAGAGCGGGTGTGAAAAAGATCGTGATCAGATTTAGTTCGCAACACTTATCCTTTTTCAGTCTATCTTCCAAATTTCTCAAGATGGTGAACGGTCTGAAAATCGAGGATAGACTCGAAGGGATCTCAAACTACATATCATGGAGATTCAGGTTCATGCTAACCTTGGAAGAGAATGATTTGGTTGAGTTTGTGAAAACAAAAATTCCCGAACCTGAGGGGGAAGAAGAGAAGCTGCAATGGAGGAAGAAAGACACTAGGGCAAAGAAAGCATTGGTTGATTCCGTCAAAGATCATATTGTACCAATTATCTTCAAGTTGGATACAGCAAGAGAGATGTTTACAACCTTGGAAGAGATGTACGAAATCAACAACACCAGTCGTGCCCTTGCTCTGAAGCAACAACTTCATCATGTGAAAATGGAGAAAGGAGAATCTGTTATTACATACTTCATGAGGATTTCAGAGATAAAAGATCAGCTCTCCACTATTGGTCACATGATTGATGATAAAGAACTGACTATGCTTGCTCTCAATGGTCTTCCGCTTTCATGGGAGGCATTCATCCAAGGAATCAGTGCAAGATCCGAACTTCCTAAGTTTGATCGATTGAGGATTGATTGCATTCAAGAAGAGTCAAGACTAACAGCAAGGGGGATTGGTCAAAGCTCAAAGAATGAAGAATTACAAGTTCTTACCTCTCATTCATCAAACAAAGGAAAAGGCTTTAAGAAAGGATTCTTCAAAAGGAATCGAGAAGATGGAAATGATGATGCTCCTACCTTCAAAAGAAAACGAGACATGTCCAAGATTCAATGTTTTCGTTGTGATAAGTATGGTCACTTTGCGAGGGTGTGCCCTCAACGACCTAAGCTTCAAGTTGCCACTGCAGATGTTGAAGAAGTCACTCCACAAAAGGACTCCAGTAATTATCTATTTTATTCAGCCTTGTCTAGCAATGTTTCTACAGACTCTTACACTTGGTTGATTGACAGTGGTGCTTCTAGACACATCACCGGATTCAGAAGTCACCTTTCAAACTTAATGGAAAGCAACTCTAGTGATCAAGTTGTTATTGGAGATGATGCTAGATATTCTGTAAAAGGGTTTGGAAATTCCACTCTTCACTTGGATTCTGGAATTTCTTTGGAATTGAATGATGTACTGTTCGTACCAGGGATAAAGAGGAACCTTGTTTCAATTTCAGCATTAGAAGACAAAGGTTATCAAGTTGCCTTCTCTAAAGGGAAAGTTCTTATATGGGCAAAGAACTCCAGCTTCAAATCTGCTCAAGTGATTGGAGTTAGACATGAATGTCTCTACATGCTGTGCACTCGTCCTCTTCAAGCACTTGTGCATAACAGTACCAGCATGTGTGAACTTTGGCATCGAAGATTGGCTCACATTCACTTTCGTGCTCTACCTATCATGGAGAAGATGGTCACCGGTCTTCCGAAATTCGATCAAGAACATGAAGGTACATGCAAGGGATGTGCCCTAGGCAAGAACACAAAAGGTATGTTCCATTCCAGTGAAAGTAGATCTAAATGTATTCTTGATCTCATTCATTCTGATTTATGTGGTCCAATGTCTATTGCATCATCTAGTGGTTTCTTGTATTATATTATTTTCATTGATGATTACTCTAGAAAGACTTGGATTTATTTCTTGAGATCGAAAGAATCAGAAGAAGTATTAGTAAGATTCAGAGAATTCAAAGCACAGATTGAAAATCTGTCTAGGAAGAAGATCAAAGTATTAAGATCTGATAATGGTGGAGAATACACTTCTGGCATCTTTCGAGACTTTTGTATTGAAGCAGGGATTAAGAGGGAGTTCAGTGTTCCCTATAATCCACAACAAAATGGTATTGCTGAAAGGAAGAATAGGTCTATTGTGGAAGCAGTGAAAGCTATGATCCATGATCAAGACTTACAAATCTCTTTTTGGGCTGAAGCATCAAGAACAGCCGTCTATGTTCAAAACAGGAGTCCCCCCAGGATCTTAGAGAATAAAACTCCTGAAGAAGCATTCTCAGGCGTGAAGCCTGAAGTTAGTCATTTGAGGATCTTTGGCTGTCCAGTCTATGTTCATATTCCAAAGGAAAAGAGAACAAAGCTAGAACCTTCTGGGAAGAAAGGAATTCTTGTAGGCTACAGTGAGACATCAAAAGCTTACAGGATCTACATTCCAGGACAGAAGTCTATTGAGATTAGTAGAGACGTCACATTTGAGGAAGATGTTGCTTATAGAAAGTCCAAAGGCACTCCTATGGAGGTCGATGAAGAAGAACCTCCTCAAGATATGGAAGTTGACCATATCCCAGAGAATCTGAAGGAGGATACAGAACCTAAAGAAGATTTTGATCCAGCTGAGCCTTTGGATCCTACTGATGGGCCCCTAGACATTGTGATTGGAAAGAAAAGACCTCTTTGGGCTCGCAGGACAATGCAGGAAGCAGAAAGGTTTGTAGCTCCAAGAGGAACCTTCAGAGAAAGCAAGAGACCTCACAAGTTCTCTAGCTATGTTGCCTTGATGAGTCAGATTATTGAGTCAGAGCCTTCAAATGTTGAAGAAGCTTCTAGTCATCAAGTATGGAAAGATGCCATGATTGAGGAGTATCAGTCTATACTTAAGAACGATGTTTGGGATATAGTTCCTAGACCCAAAGACAAATCTGTGGTGTCTTCTAAGTGGCTCTTCAAGATCAAGCATGCAGCTGATGGGAGCATTGAGAAACACAAGGCTAGATTTGTGGCTAGAGGGTTCTCACAAAAAGAGGGAGTTGACTATGAAGAAACTTTTGCTCCTGTGGCTCGTTACACGTCTGTTAGAACCATCATTGCTATTGCCGCATCTAGAGGATGGAAGATTCACCAAATGGATGTAAAGACAGCTTTTCTGAATGGCATAATAGAAGAAGAGGTTTACATTGAGCAACCAGAAGGATTTGAGGTACATGAGAAAGAATCTCATGTCTGCAAGTTGAAGAAGGCCTTGTATGGTCTTAAACAAGCTCCTCGTGCTTGGTATGAAAGAATTGATCAGTACCTTTCAAGTTTGGGTTTCTCAAAGAATGATGCAGATTCTAACCTCTACTTCAAGGTAGTAAATGGTGAAGCATTGATTTTAGTTTTATATGTTGATGACTTGATCATTACTGGTGAAGAACATCTAATACTAAAATGCAAGAAGGAATTAGCTTCAGAGTTTGAGATGAAGAATCTAGGTCTTATGCATTACTTTCTTGGCTTAGAAGTTTGGCAAAAGCCAAATGAGATGATTCTAAGTCAAGGCAAGTATACTGTTGACATTCTCAAAAGGTTTGGTATGCTTGACTGCAAACCTATGTCTACACCCATGGAGTCTAATTTAGATAAGTTGAAAGAAGCTGCAGCTAGTTCAGAACCAGTGGATTCTACGATGTATAGACAGTTGATTGGTTCATTGATGTATCTAGTTAACACTAGACCTGATATCTGCTATGCAGTGAGTGCACTTAGCCAGTTTATGTGTGAACCAAAGCAAATACATCTTGTAGCAGCTAAACATATCCTGAGATATTTATGTGGTACAATTGGATATGGGTTGAGATATTCTTCAAATGTGGATTTGGAGCTGCATGGTTTTACTGATTCTGATTGGGCAGGATGTGTCTCAGATCGGAAAGAGTACTTCTGGTTGTTGCTTCAGTTTGGGGACTGCTATGATCTCCTGGTGTAGCAGGAAACAGTCTTCAGTGGCCTTGAGTACAACTGAAGCAGAGTATATTGCAGCTTGTGTGGCAGCTCGTGAGGCAGTGTGGCTTCGTAAGCTCCTTGCAGGATTGTTTGGTCAATCAATGGAGCCTACTATCATACACTGTGATAATCAAAGCTGTGTGAAGCTTTCTGTCAATCCTGTGTTTCATGACAGAACAAAACATGTTGAGATCAAGTACCACTATATTAGAGATATGGTGCAAAGGAAAGCTATACAGTTGAGGTATATCAGCACTGAAGAGCAAACGGCAGACATTCTCACCAAGCCTCTCGCCAGGATGAAGTTTGTATACTTCCGAGAGAAACTTGGTATGGTGGAGAATGCAGCCTTGACTGAGAAAGAGTCTCAGTAATCAGTGATCCTTGTTGAGAATGCAACTCTCTGCTGAGTGAGAGTTGAGGTGCAAGCCCTTGTTAATACAATTCTCTGCTGAGAGAGAGTTGAGGTGTAAGTCCTTGATAATGCAATTCTCTGATGAGAGAGAGTTGAGGTGAAAGCCCTTGTTTCCACCCTCTGGGAGAAGCTATGGTGGATGTCATGTGTGTGACTCCATGACAACATCACGTGAGAGAATCCGTGATGAGTTTTTACCATCTATGGGAGTAGCCATAATGGTTAATATCACGTTGAGGTGATATTTTATTTTGTTTTCATTCTAACATAATGTGTCTTGTGCAGATGGAAGTTCATCCCTAGCTGAGAGGGAGTGTTGATGTTAATGCAGCGTCGGTCTTCACTAGTACATGGGCCGACCTTATATTTAAGTTATACAATGTACTTATTCTGGCCGACTTTACTTGTTATTAAAATATTTATCAAAAGGCCGACCTATATGAAGAGGCGCCAAGAAGGTATATATACAAGGTTACCTTTTGATGTTAAGATATATTCGAATACACAAAGAAGTTCGCTATTTTGGCAGAGCAGAATTTCTTAGAAGAAGCTCATAGTCGCATACCTAGAAGAAGCTCATACTTGGATTCGCATACCTAGAAGAAGTTCATACTTGAACAGCAGATCATCATTTTGTAGCAGCAGACCGATTTCAAGGAGAAACATATTCATTTGTATCTTTGCATCTAGGAGAGATGCTATTATTCATTGTATCAAATTCGGCATTGTGTTGGGCCTGAGTTCAAGCAGATTTCTGCTCTTATTCCTTCAATATATAAGAGATATATTTGCTGGGTTTTTCTCCCTCAAGAGGAGGGTTTTCCCAGGGTATCTTGTTGTGTTCATTGTCTTATGTGTTGCATTTCTTTTGTTCAATTGATTAAATAATCTGATCTAAGAAACACTAACAGTTTCTTGTGCTCTTTCATTCCAGTGGTAATCCTCTCATTTTCTGAAGTCAACTCCAGTATGAGCTGAGGTTCATTTATCGCCATTGCTGCCATAAAACCCTCTTCTCTGATTTTTATTTGCATCTATGAAAGCTTTATTTGGCATTGGCTGATTGTACAAAACTATTGCCAAAAATCAGTTTGTTACATTCCTTTAATGAGATTTGAGATACTGCAATTTCCGCATGAACCAGCACATTGTGTGTCCTTGAAAATTTGCAGTTTCTTCACACCGTGTGACAGAGCATTTGGACAGATATCAGGATAATCATCCACATGTTCTCAAATCTGAATTTGATTCTTCCTAGGTTCTTGGGTATTTTTACTGATGTTTAGCAGGATTGGTCAATGGTTGAAGAAGGTTGAGTCACTGACTTTGGCACCAATGTGAACATGAAGATTTAGGCATCTATCCAACAAAATGATCTAGTCTTTCTGTAATATAATTTCTATCCTTTCTTTTGTTCAACCAAGTGAATATCCCTTGTGATAAATTAAAAGCAATCAAACTTGAAATGGATATCAGCTGCAGCAATGCATTAACAACCCTTGGGTTGAATCTAATACTTCCTTTTTTCTCTTTAATGTTGTGATAGTATTGAAGTCCCTCATTAAAATGATTTTATGGGAGTTATTATAGGTAAGCCAAACCAGTAGTTACTAAACGAAAGCAATTTTGTTGTTTATGTAGGGAGGTACTTAAATGTTAACCAGCCAATATGATTCTTGGAATTCAAAGGAGAAAAAATTAAATGTCAAACACAAAGGAAACGGTTGATGAGACTGGTGAACATACCTGGTTGGATCCCATTGGATCATAGCTCTAATGGCATAATCAAAAAATTGTTTGATGTCCTAGATTCCAGCATAGTCAATATTCTTTATAGAGTGAGCCCTTGTATTTTCTTGCAGAAGATAGTCTCCACTTTCTCTGCTTTAAATTTGCTTTCCAGAAAACAATGTTTAATGGATATGCCAATGTATTGCATGGTTCAAGATAAAGTCCAAGGATTGCACGATTGCAACTGTGTCCTCCTTTAGCATGTTTCCTTTTGAGATCTGGCCTTGCTATTTGTGCTTGGGAGTATCAAAAGTGGGTGCAGGATTGAAACCATCTATAGGGTCTATGTTGCCATTGGGTGATTTTCTTTTATTTTTAGCTGCAGTACTCCTTTTGGGCTGCCAGATCTGCAGATTTTGAGTAATAAGATCCTCCAGAAGTTTTGGAATGGAATTTTCAAATTTTGCCTTCTAGCCCCTAGGTATAGGTCTTGGTATGTCTGTAATGATGAAAACTGTACAGGGTTGCAGGTCTTCTTTTTCTGTAGGATGCCTCTCAAGTTTTCCATGCGAATCATTTGTGGTGATAAACTATCCTATGGGATCCACTGGACAAACTCCATCTCATCCATAGATGTGTTTGCTAGAGCTTTAAATGGACTGTTGAGGCTATTTTAGTTTGGTGAAAAAGCAGATACGTTGTCTTTTCTTGGATAGGTTGGCTGAAACTTTTTCTTTCCATTTTGATATCGGGCTTCTTCAGAATTTTCACAAGAGTTGGTAGAACTAGAAGCATCTGCCTGGAGTATTGGTTTTAGGGGCTGCATGCTTTTATCTCGTTGGTTGGGAAGGGAATTTGATTCCTCCACATGCACAAAAATGTAATCTTAAAATGGTCCCTCCACATGCACAAAAAAGTAATCTGAAAATGGTTGTCACACTTCAAAACAGTAAATCCCTTGTGACAGATTGTGTAAGGCCCCTTTAGCAACAAATATTTACAAAGAGTCAATGGGATTCAAATCGGGAGCACTATGATCTGCTGGGAAAACTCCATCTCATCCAAAAATGTGTTTGCTAGAGCTTGGAATGGATTGTTGACACTGATTTGATTTGGTGAACAAGGATATGTCGTCTTTGTTTGGATAGCCTCCTCCTTGCTTGTCATATGCCTCACCTTGGCCAATACAACAAGCGCTACCATAAGGGCTAGAAAATATGTAATATATATTATATCTGAGAGAAAAGTGACCAATATTAAATAAACCCTAGGTAGACAATAGGAAGAGCATACATCTCCTTCACTGATATTTTTGATAGTATTTGCAAGCAAATGATTTAACTTTATAAAATTTCCATCTTCAATCTGCAAACTACTGGAAACCAAAGAAATAATCTTCGGAATAATATTTCAGTGCTCCAATACAATCCTTATGAATATCATAAAATCAGCACACTTATGGATCTTGGATGAATTGACTCACAAATTGGCTAGGAGGTTTTCATACTTGAAACCATAGTTCACAAACTCAGACTTGGAGAGTACTCGACAAGCACAAAATTTTGACTCGACAACTTAAAAAGTACTAATTTTTTTTATAAAAACACTTTTTTTTTGCAAAATTCAATTACAAAATGTATCAAATGAATCTAAAAAACCATCAGGAAGTGCTTTCTATTACATTTGATTCTTGAATACATATGGATTACAAAATGGCATCATCATGCGAAGCTAGATAGTGGATACAATAGCTAGCTACTAACTAATAACTATTATGAGTTTATGATGATTGTCTTTAAAAATCATCATCATAAATTTCATATCTAGGAAATTACAATTTCGTCTTCCCCAACCTGGTGAAAAAATGGGGGGTAGAGGGTATGGTCTTCACACTCGATTGTGGCTCCATGCTTGGCATAGAAGATTGTGCTTGTGGCTTCATCCTGCCGGTAGATGGCAATGACTCCTCCACCATATCAATATCATCCAATCCAATCTCCCCTACTTATGTTGCAGCCACATCCTCCATAGCTTGCCTCTCGAAATCACCAATCTCATCCTCTATAAACACAAGGAGGCCTCATCATCCTACACGGTCCAATCATTGTAGGGATCAATCTCATCCAAATCAATAAGTTCCTCTAGTAGGTCCTACAACTTTCTTGTGCGAAGCCGAAGGTTGTATTGTACAAAAACAAGATCATTGAGGTGTTGTTGAGTCAACTTATTACGCTTCTTCATGTGAATGGCATCAAACAAACTCCAGTTGCGCTCACAACCATGTTGATGATAAGTCAGCCACGTGATAAATACTTCCAAGGCGATTTGAAAGATAAATTTAAATAATAGCAAAAGCTATTTAAATTTATATATATTCGAATTAATTGAAGAGGCCGACTTCATTATGATTATTAATAATAATTAAATATATTATTCATGAAGCCGACTTGTCTTGAAATCTCCAAAAGATGTCTTTCTATCAAGGCCGACCTCTCTTCATGAAAAGGTGTGATTCTCTTCAAAGGGCTATATATGTGAGATATTTCATTTGTGTTCATCATCAAGTAAAGCGAATTCACAAAAGGAGAAGTGCGATTTAAGGAGCAGATCGAATTTTGTATCAGCAGATCAATTCAAGGAGAATCATCTTATTTGTATATTTGCATCTAGGAGAGGTGTTGTTCATTGCATCATTCAAGCATTGTGTTTGTGCCTAAGTTGTAAGCAGTTTGTTGCTCTTATTAATATCAATATATAGGAGATATATTGGCTGGGTTTTTCTCCCTCGGGTTGGAGGGTTTTCCCAAGGTATTGGTTGTGTTCTTGTGTCAATTTTGAATTAATTTCTGAGCATATATCTGATGTTATAAAACTAACATGGTATCAGAGCGGGTTTGAAGATGATCACGATTAGATTTGTGTTTAATACAGCGATACCCTTATTTTTTGTTTCTCATCTTTATTCACCTCTATCTCTCCATCAAGATGGTGAATGGTCTTAAGATTGAGGATAGGCTTGAGGGAGCGTCAAACTTCACTTCGTGGAGATTCAGGATCATGCTCACCTTGGAGGAAAGAAAATTGGCAAAGTTTGTGGAAAGCGCCGCCCCCGAACCTACGGATGAGGAAGAGAAAGCCCTATGGAGAAAGAAAGATATTAGGGCAAAGAAGATGTTAGTTGATTCTGTGAAGGATCATATTGTTCCTATTGTCTCCAAGTTAAGGACTACGAGAGAAATGTTCAAAACCCTAGAGGAGATGTACAAGATCAACAACACCACTCTTGCACTGAAGCAACAACTCTATCACTTGAAGATGGCGAAGGGAGAATCCATCATTGCCTACTTCATAAGAATAACCGAATTGAGAGATCAGCTCTCGTCTATTGGGCATGTTGTCGATAGTAAGGATTTGACCATGTTGGCTCTTAATGGTCTTCCTTCATCTTGGGAGTCTTATATTCAAGAAATCAGTGCAAGATCAAAACTTCCCAAGTTTGATCGATTGAGGGCAAACTGTATTCAAGAAGAGTCTAGGTTGGCTGCAAGAGGTATTGGGTAAAGCTCCGTTAATGAAGACATTCATGTTCTTGCCACTCAATTCTCGAAGAAGATAGGGAAAGATGGGAAGAAAGGCTATTTCACGAGAAATAGAGACAAAGGAGCTGATGGTGACCTCGCATTTAAGAAGAAGAGGGACCTCTCCAAGGTCCAATGCTTTCGATGTGACAAGTATGGTCACTTTGCAAAAGAATGCCCTACCAGGCCTAGGCAGCAGGTCGCCATTGCAAATGTCGATGAAGCCTCCATGCAGAAGGATTCAAGTGAATACCTATTCTATTCAGCCTTGTCTAGCAATGTATCTACCGACACCAACACTTGGTTGATCGATAGTGGTGCCTCTCGCCACATCACCGGTTTTAGGGAGCATCTATCTGATTTAGTGAAGAAAGATTCTAGCAAACAAGTAATTATTGGAGATGATGCTAGTTACTCGGTTAAGGGAGTTGGGACCTCATCTCTTCACTTGGATTCCGGCGATTCCTTACAGTTGGATGATGTGCTATTTGTTCCAAGCATTAAGAGAAACCTTGTTTCCAAATCGCCTTGGAAGTATTTATCATGTGTTTGACTTATCATCAACACTCCCTCTCAGCTAGGGAGGAATACTTCCACCTGAGTAATATATATCACCCCATAGTGATGTTAATAAACATGGCTACATCCATGAAAAGAAAAGAGCTTATCACCTCATCGTGAAAGCATATCACCTCATCGTGAAATCTACCATGGCTACCTCCATAGATGGTATGTACAAGTGCTCATCACTTAATGTGATGTTGTCACCTCACTGTGACTTTCACCATGGTGGATGTCATGTGTGTGACTCCATGACAGCATCACGTGAGGGAGTCCGTGATGATTTTTTGTACTTGTGTTTCACCCTCTGGGAGAGCCATGGTGAAAGTCACGGTGAGGTGACAACATCACATTAAGTGATGAGCACTTGTACATACCATCTATGGAGGTAGCCATGATAGTAGATATCACGATGAGATGATATGCTTTCACAATGAGGTGATAAGCTCTTTTCTTTTCATGGATGTAGCCATGTTTATTAACATCACTATGAGGTGATATATATTACTCAGGTGGAAGTATTCCTCCCTAACTAAGAGGGAGTATTGATGATAAGTCAGCCACGTGATAAATACTTCCAAGGCGATTTGAAAAAAAAAATTAAATAATAGCAAAAGCTATTTAAATTTATATATATTCGAATTAATTGAAGAGGCCGACTTTATTATGATTATTAAGTGATTTAATAATAATTAAATATATTATTCATGAAGCCGACTTGTCTTGA
>CM021100.1:634917184-635099798 GCA_007115665.2 Sequoiadendron giganteum
AAGAGGGTATGGGGATTGAGGAATTAGGGTTTAAGGGTTGAGGGTATGGGGGTTGAGGGATTAAGAGGGTATAGGGGTCGAGGGATTAGGGTTGAAGGGTTGAGGGTTGAGGGATTAAGATTGTAGAGGGGTTGAGGGATTAGGGTTTAAGGGTTAAGGGTTGAGGGTTGAGGGTTGAGGGATTAAGAGGGTATGGGGGTTGATGGATTAAGGTTTAAGGGTTGAGGGGTAAGGGTTAAGGGTTGAGGGATTAATATTATAGAGGGTTAAGGGTTGAGGGTTGAGGGTTGAGGGTTGAGGGATTAAGAGGGTACAAGGGTCAAGGGATTAGGGTTGAAGGGTTGAGGGTTGAGGTATTAAGAGGGTATGGGGGTTGAGGGATTAGGGTTTAAGGGTTGAGGGATTAGGGTTTAAGGGTTGAGGGTCGAGGGATTAGGGGTGAAGGGTTGAGGGATTAAGAGGATATGGGGGTTCAGGGATTAGGGTTTAAGGGTTGAGGGTTGAGGGTTGAGGGATTAAGAGGGTATGGGGGTTGAGGGATCAGGGTTTAATGGTTGAGGGTTGAGGGATTAAGAGGGTATGGGGGTTGAGGGATTAGGGTTTAAGGGTTAAGGGTTGAGGGTTAAGTGTTGAGGGTTGAGGGATTAAGAGGGTATAGGGGTTGAGGGATTAGGGTTTAAAGGTTGAGGGTTAAGGGTTGAGGGTTGACAGGGTATAGGGGTCGAGGGATTAGGCCTCATTTATCTCACAATCCCTCTCTGTCAGGCCTCACTTACCTCCCACCCTACTTTCTTAGGTCTCTCCTTCCCACCCCCTCTCTCCCACTTTGACTCCCTCTCCTTCTCTTAGGTGTCTCCCTCCTAGCCTCTCTCTCTTAGGTTTCTTCCTCCCACGCCCTCTCCCTCCCCCTCTCTCTCTCTCCCGCTCCCTCTCTCTGTCACTCCCTCTATCTCTCTCCCACTTTGTGTCTCTCCCTCTCTCTGAAGGTCTCTCCTTTTCAGAGGAACATATTTGGCGCTCACCAAATGATTTTTACCTTGAAACGGTAAAAATAAGGGTTGACCTCATGATTCAAGCCCACATTATCCTGTGTTTGTCTAGTTTCGCGCTTTATCCGAGTCAGAAACACCTTTTTTTTTCTGCAGTTGACTTAATATTGTACCAATCTATGCTTGATCCATCACCTTTTTACCACCAATCTGCATGGTAGACAACGCAAAAGAAGATATTTTGAAGTTTCTACATCATTTTACATTATCTGAGGTAATATATTCATTTTGGTAAATTGAAATGTTTGTATTTAGTATATTTGTTTTTTTTTGACAATATAAACTAAATTTCCTTAATGATTTTATTAATCATAACAATTGGACTTAGAATTCAACATTGAATTAGATGGGATTTGCATAAAAAAGTTCAATTTTTATGAGTTTGAAGAACAAAAAAAATAAAAACATGACATTTACTTAGCATAAATTTACTTATGAATTCTATTTGCATTGCTTATAGTAGTCCATTTCCAGCATGGCTAGTGGAATTCACTGTATTTCATTCTTTTTTGAACTAATTTGGAAAACTTTTATTTTCAACTAATTTGGAAAACTTTTATTTTCATCTAATTTGGAAAACCTAATAACTTTCATCAATGTTAATGCAAGTGTCCATTAATTTTTTTGTTCCATAAAAAATTCAGCTTCATCACATGTGCTTAGATAAATTCAAGTGAGTTGACATAGTTGAGAATGCCTATTGTCTTTCTAAGTTACCTCATTGCCAAAGAAATAGTGAATAATGATAAGATATAGCATCACAAACCCTTCTTTGAATCCATATTCTTCATGACTTTAAAAAAAAAAAAAAATTTGGTTTTGAGAAAAATAAACACAAGAGTCTCTAGTTTTCATTTAGGTGGCAACAATTTATACCCTAGGTTTGTGATTCTCATTGATTTGTTGTATTGAATGGTTTCCACCCCTCTTTGCATCAATTTTTTTGTAAAATTCATTACTTACTTTTGTTCTATGTGTGTTTGTGGACATGTAGCATTCAAGGTCATGCTGAGGAAATGACCGAAGCCTCTGACATTAGAAGAGCGTGTAGATAAAAATGCAAGGAGAAGAGAATAAAAAAATGTAGCTTGTGAAGCAAAGGAATTGCAACCCATACAACCACAAACTTATGTGCAATCTAAGAGAGATGTCAAATTGGCAAAACAAAGGGCACGAATGAGGAAATTTCATGGAAGGACAAGAATGAATACAAAAGTTGGGGGCACATCATCAACCATAGGTGAAGCTCAATGCACATCTCCAGTTGAAGACACATTGACAACAACATGTGGTTTTCCAGGTACATCAGAAATCACATCTCCAATTGAAGACACACCATCAAAAACATTGCATTTTGAAAGTACATCAGAAAACACATCTCTATTTGAAGGAACTCCACAAACGACATCTCAAGTTGGAGGTACAACATCGTTTACATGTCAATCTCAAGGTATGTCATCAATTGCACCTCCAATTGAAGGTACACGATCTATCCCTAATGTTGTTGACCTTCCCAATATTGACACAAATTTACATTTGAGAACTCCTCCTAGAGTTTTGCATAGAAAACCTACATTTTTTATTGATATGATTCCAATGTTTTGAAATGGATGACTAATAAGATTCCAAAATGTACATGTCAAAGATATGCAGAAAGGATATGGAGTTTGTTTTTTGCGAAGCTAAGTGAGGGTGGAAGATGCCAACTATTTGTTGAAATGATGAGGCAACTCAAATTTAGGCCCACCATGAAGGCTCTTGGGCTAAGAGTTTAGAGTGACTCAAGTGAAAATTCCATTGTAAAGAACTTGATGAGTGCATACGAGAGTGTGGGTTCCACCTCACGCATGAAGGATAGTTGTGCCACACAACGTGTGATGACAACAACACTGTTAAGCAATCAAACAAGGAAAAAGGTGAACCTTACAAAGGCAAGTAAGTCTTTGAAAATAAGTAGATCATCTCTAATGAGAGCCAAAGGAAGGCGTGAAAGAGTGGAGGATCCAAATAGCAATGAGTTATGGGCATTTTCGGGTAGAGTGCCACAGAAAGACGCAAGAATTGCTCAAGGCTTGAAATCTTTAATTGTGAATTATTGGAAGGATAACACAAGGACCTCTCCTAATCAAAGAGATGTTGTAAGAAGGAGAATTGGTAGTAAAAACCATGAGCCACATCTAATGCATTATTTGGATACCACTCAAACCCAATTTTTTGCTGATTTTGTACAAAAGTTTCATGAAATTAAAATATGTCAAAGGTATTTTGAAATGCTAAAGCCTTTTTATGTCAAAATAAATCACACACGCACTACTTGTTGTTGTAGGGTTCATATTGAGTTTTCTAACCATTATGATGTTTATTGAGTTTTCTAACCATTATGAAGTTTATTGAGGACTTCGACACGCATCAAAAAATTCTTCACTATTCGAACCTTGTCGTCACCACCAACATTCATTTGATCAAATATAAGGATAGACTTGCGAACAAGAACTTGTGGAAAGTGCGTGAGTCTGACCACGAAGCAATACTCGACACAATAAAGACTAGAGGAGACCCAGATGGTTCCCTAGATTGATTTGTAAGTATGCACATTGAATATGTAAAGCCATGTTATTGATCACTCTTTTGGACCAACACTTTGCAATAAGGTTTTTTCACGATAACTGTTTGATGTCATATGCATTTACGACTGTCATTGATCCTTTTCTGATTGTGATTGTAGGTAATACTGAAGTTTGTCAAAGTATATAAGAAAAGAACAACATCGGTTGCTTGTGCAAGTGTTAAGTGGTATGAGAAACATCGGTTGCTGGTGCATTTTCTGGTTGTCAATCTTCTCTTTCTTTTCCATCTCCTAGATTTATCGGATTCTTATATGCTACACGTTTTATGTTAAGCCTCTCAGTGATATATTTGAAATTTATACGTAGGGTCATCGAGAGATGATAAAGTAGCGAAGGGGCACATAACCATTGTAGGACCTTCAATCGACCTCCTTATCTAGCATGCATGAAGGTGATATTAGGTCTCGTCAGCTATATGATTGACATTATTTAGTTATTTCTCTTTTAATGATTTTTATGTGAGTCTATGTCTAAGATTGAGAGGCTTTTGCAGGTTTTTTGTGGACCAAATTCTTATGATACTACACAACCTTGGCTCTAGTTTTATTCCTTGAAAGTGCAGAAGACTAGCAAGAAACACCAAATTATCTAGCCCAAAAGCCACAAAAGAAAATATTATATTCATCTAAAGATTGTCTAACCTCATTCACAAAACCTTCTGATGGACTTTCAAATACCCTAACCAACTGTTAGCAGTGATCTTCCTTGAAATCCTATATGGTCCCTCTATCTGAACATCTAGGGTTTCTTCAATCTGTGTTATCTCTTGATGATTTGATATGTTGCTGCTATCTTTTTCCAATTAACTGTCATATGCCATCACTTCACTCCTGTGAGAACTGACATTAACTTCTTTGTAGTCTTCCATTTGAAAGTTTGTAGCATATTTGACTGCCATGAAAGCTCAAAAAACTGGTAGAAGAGACCTAAAAGGCAACAAAACCCTAATGTCTCAACTCAGTCTTTATTAAATTCAATCATAAAAAAACAACCTACTCATGCATGTGAATTTGACTCATTCAAGGAATTAGAGACTAACCTCTTACAAATTTTAAAAGAAAAGGTTGTTTTGACCCTAAAGGATTGAACATAGACTAGCAATTGTAATTTTTTGGATCTACCAATTCATCCCCCCCCTCAGTTGATTGTGTGCCCTTCACCCTTGGCCTTTCCTTTATTATCATAACTTTGAAGAAAAATATCAAAAACTACTCCAAGTGCCTAACAATGATATTGCCTCACATTCATCATCCTATATCGATCCATCCACTTTAGCCTCATCATCCACCTCACATAAATCCTTTCCAAATACGAGACAAGACAAGGGTTGTAGAGACTATGGTCTTAAAGGGTATTTTTATGTAGGACAACTCCCATATTCTCCTAAGACATATGGAAAACCATAACACATAGAAAAAAGCCTCTTCTATCATCAAATTTGAACCCATGGTTATAGAAGAAGACATCTCCAAATTGTTGTACCAATATGAGAAAGAGAAAGCAACCCTACCAATAGATCAATGTGGTAAGGTTTTCCAAGTCATTAAGAACATGGGGGATTCACATGACATGGTAGCCTTGGTCTATATCAACAAGGAATAAGATAACCCGTTTTTCTAGAGAAATAACAAAAATATCAAGGGCTTGGGTATGGTTCATTATACATTACTCCTAAAATCGAGAGCACCCCTAAAATCATATTGCTTACAGTTGAAAAGGTAGGGGCAGCGTATGCCTCAGAGAAATCGATGCAACCTAGTTCATCTCTAACATATCTTAGGGTATGACATTCAATAAAACAACTACTATGGTTCAATCGACTCGATCCCTTAAGGGTGCAAAGTGCAAAAGGGCAACAATATTTGAAATGGTGTTACTCGTAAACCATGGTGATTATGAAATATTTTTCTGAACCTACAAGATCATGTTAGACTCCTCTACAATAACCTCTCTTGGTTATTGCTATCTCGGAGGCATTTTCCTGTGGTGGCGAATTTTCACTCGGGGAAAGAGTTGTCAAATGCCAATAGTTGAAAGTTGCAAAGTGGTGCAACTTTCGTTATGCAGCTCGTGTGACCAAACGAACTGTTCCAATGCGTCCGAGTGGGTACGTTTACGCTAGGCATGGTCCTCTTTCACACCTAAACACGCAGAATCGCTCCGAGCTACGTTCAACCGGATCGATCCCTTAAGGGTCCAAAGTGCAAAATGGTTGCGAAATTCAACATGCTATTATTCAGAAACTATGATGCTTAGAAACTTCTCATCTGATCCTACAAGATCACATTGGGCCCATCTAAAATAACCTCTCTCAGTTTTCGCTATCTCGGAGGCATTTTCTTGTGCTGGCGAATTTTCACTTGGGAATTTTTTTGTCAAATGCAAGTAGTTGAAAGTTGCAAAGTGGTGCAACTTTCGTTCTACAGCTCGTGTGACCAAATGGACTATTCCAACGCATCCAGGTGGGTACGTTTACGCTAGGCGCGGTCCTCTTTCGCACCCAAACACGTAGAATCGTTCTGAGCTACGTTCAACCGGATCGATCCCTTAAAGGTCCAAAGTGCAAAATGGCTGTGAACTTCAACATGCTATTACTTGAACACCGTGACTCTTAGAAACTTCTCGTCCGATCCTATGGGATCATGTTGGGCCCCTCTATAATAACCTTGCTCGGTTTTCGCTATCTTGGAGGCTTTTCCTATGGTGGCGAATTTTCACTCGAGGAAAAAGTTGTCAAATGCAAGTACTTGAAAGTTGCAAAGTGGTGCAACTTTCGTTCTGTAGCTCGTGTGACCAAAGAAACTGTTCCAAAGTGTCCGGGTGGGTACGTTTATGCTAAGAATGATCCTCTTTCACACCTAAACATGCAGAATCGCTCCGAGCTACGTTCAACCAGATGGATCCCTTAAGGGTCCAAAGTGCAAAATAGCTACGAAATTCAACATGCTATTACTCGGATATCGTGATGCTTAGAAACTTCTCGTCTAATCCTAAAAGATCACGTTGGACCCATCTACAATAACCTCTCTCATTTTTCGCTATCTCTAAGGCATTTTCCTGTGCTGATGAATTTTCACTTGGGGAAAAAGTTGTCAAATGCAAGTAGTTGAAAGTTGCAAAGTGGTGCAACTTTTGTTCTGCAGCTCGTGTGACCAAACAGACTGTTCCAACGCATCCGAATAGGTATGTTTATGCTAGGCATGGTCCTCTTTCGCACCTAAACACGTGGAATCGCTCTGAGTTACGTTCAACCAGATCGATCCCTTAAGGGTCCAAAGTGCAAAATGGCTGTGAACTTCAGCATGCTATTACTCGGACATCGTGATGCTTAGAAACTTCTCATCTGATCCTATGGGATCACGTTGGGCCCCTCTACAATAACCTTGCTTAGTTTTTGCTATCTCGGAGGCTTTTTCCTATGGTGGCGAATTTTCACTCGAGGAAAAAGTTGTCAAATGCAAGTAGTTGAGGCATATTTTCAAACAATTCACTACCTTGTCTATGGCTTGTCATGGCATTCCATGACCATGAGACCACTTTTCTTTGAGGCATTTTTTCAAAAAGTTTAATGGCTTGTCTATGCTATTGCTTACTATTATGCTTTCATAGATGTTTTCCAAGCATCCATAGCTTGTTCGAAAGCATCTGTTTTAGGCTTTTAGCCATAGCAAGAAGGCAATGAACTATTTGATAAAATGCTTTAGTAGACATATATGAAAAATGCCGTAGCATAGACAAGGGAATGAACTATTTGAAAACTTCCTCAAAGAAATCCGGTCTCATGGAATGCCATGACAAGCTAAAGCAATTGGCAGTTGCTCCTAGTTATTAGTTATGCAATGTGAAGTAATTGCATAACTGCTTAGGTTGACTTTGTAAAAAGCTATATTGAAATTGAAATTTTGTCATCTATCAGCATCTAGTTATTCATTATGCAATGTGAAGTGATGCTTTGAGTTTGAAAGATGTGCAATGCATGAATATAAACTACAAAAATCTATTTTCTACATTTCATTAGTTAAACTCTTTATTTTATTTGCTCTCTATATCTCTATGCTATGGAAATGCCTTTCGATTTCAAAAAAGATATTTTTCTCTTGTTATACAATTTTTTACGTTTTTTTATCTCTTGTTATAAAAAGGAGCAGATATACAATTTTAAAGAAGAGTGAAAGCACAACTAAATTTATCATTTCAAAGCAATTTTTTTGATGCATTTTTTCAAATAGTTCACTGCCTTGTCTATGTTATTGCTTACTATTATGCTTTTGATATATTTTTTGAAGCATCCATAACTTGTTCAAAATCACTTGTTTTAGGCTTTTAGCCATAGCAACAAGGCAGTGAACTGTTTGAGAAGATGCTTTGGTAGACATGTATGAAAAATGTGGTAACATGGAGAAGGCAGGGAACTATTTGAAAAAATATCTCAAAGAAATTTGGTCTCATAGAATGCCATGATAAGAAAATGCAATTGGCAGCTGCTCCTAGTTATTAGTTATGCAATGTGAAGAAATTGCATAACTTCTTAGGTTGACTTTGTTCAAACTATATTGTAATTAAATTTTCGGCATCTATCAACATCTACCTATTAGTTATGCAAAGTGAAGTAATGCTTTGACTTTGAAAGATGTGCAATGCAATGTAATCAATGACATGAATATAAACTACAAAAATCCATTTTTTACAATTCATTAGTTAAAATATTTATTGTATTTGCTCTCTATATTTCTATATGCTATGTAAATACCTTGCAATTGTATTTAAAAGGCTTAATAGGTCAGTTAGGTGGTATTTGCAAAATCAAGTTGTGAATGAATGGTAATTAAGAGCAAAATTGGCAAATTGCCATATTAGAAGTCTAACAAAGGGTGGTTATGGTGGTTGATCAGCTCAAGGGGTAGTTGGAAGGTGGTATCAAGATATATATTGCTGTAATACCCTGAGTTGAGGGTTGATTTTTTTTAGTTTCTAATAAGAAAATATACTTGAAAATGTTGATCACTCGTTTTCTTTGTTTTCTTGAATTTTCTTTGCCTTGCACATGCCTATACAAGTCTATCATGACTTGAGGCTTTGGATAATTGATTGCATATGTGTCTATTCTCTTTGCATCTGTTTTGAAGGTTTAAATCCATCGTTGGTGTGTGTGGGATCAACAAACTTGGTTACTGCTCTGTTTTCTGTGTTAGGGGTTTTGAGGGCAACACCATGACACATTAGCCAATCCACCTACTGTTCTAACCCTATTGCTCGGTGGATTGGCCTGTACCATGATTAGTTTGGTGTATGAATACTTTAGAGGCCGAGAGAATGAATAAACTCAGTGGAGTGTGAAGTTCTAATGCTGTTTAGGGGTGTTTCCACCATGAAAGTAAGGAACTCAAGTACTGAATCTGAGAAATACTAAAAGGAATGGGATTGTGAGTGTCTTTTAAGTTAGGGAAGAGGTATTGTGGGGTGTTTGGACCTTTGGAAGGACTGGGGGAGATATGGAGTTATGAGTTTCTTTAAAACCCTTGTTTTTGTGAAGGTTTAGGACGGTTTGTGAGTAGAGGAATAGAATAAGTTCTTGGGGCTCTTAAAATGGGAGAATCTTGAGTTTGGTGAGCATCCCTATGATTGTTTCAAGTTTCCTTGGTTTGGAGGTGAGTTTGTGAGGGGGTTCCTTTGGAAATTAGGCCTAATTATGAAGCCTAGAGCGAGGGAGGTGTATTGAAATTTCATGTTGGTCCAAAAGAGTTACTATTGGTTTTGGCATATGTTGTGTAACCCTAAAAAGGGTATCTTAATACACCTTTAAATGGTCAGGTGTTTTGGAAAGGTTGGAAGAAATTAGGCTTGGATAGGGTTTTGAGTTTGGTGTAGGAGCACCTACACCACATCATCAATTTGTTTTATTTGAATACATCAATAGGGAAATGTTAGTGTCTTTAGGTTTATTTTGTCTAATAAGATTTGAGAGATCAAGCATAATGCAAATAAAGGGTGTTTTGTGTCTTAGAAGTCAATTAGAAATCATATAAGTTGTAAAATGCTGACAAAGCAACTTTAACACAAACAAATGTAATTAAGGGACCAACTAATCCCAAGGTTGGTTATGGGTGTTGGGGAGAAGATGGTTGTTGTAAAATGCTTTAAAAAGCCTTACCAAGGCTCGAATGAGAGAGTGGAAGAAGTTTTGTAACAATTTTACACAATAAACACCATAATTTTGAGCAATTTTCTAGAAAAATACTGTTTTCTTGATCTTTTTGAGTGTTGTACAGGCACATATAGGTTCTTCATGGTCTAAGAATTTCAAAGGATGTGTCTATATGTTTTCTAATTCATTTATTTTTTATTTTGTGTCTTAACTCTTTGTTTGTAGAGAGAACCATTACAAACAGTGACTGTCCCAGTGTTGTTGAATCAAGGGTTTGAGGGGAAATTTGTGATGTAACAATCAATCCACCTATTGTTTGCTTTTGTATCTTAGTGGATTGATTGAAAACATGTTATAATAAGCGTGTCAACTCATTTTGGAATAAGGAGTCATAATTATGTGGTGTTTTTGTGATTGTTCTAAGACTGAACAAGGGTTTTCCAACATGGAAGTGAGGAACCAAAGAGAGATTTTTAAGAATTAATGCCTGTAAGGGTTATGTGAGGGTCTGATGAGTCTGTGCAGAAGTATTTTGAGGTGTTTGGGGCTTTGGAAGTGTTGAGAGAGGTCTGGAGTTGTATGTTTCTTTAAAACCCTTGATTTTGTGAAGGTTTAGGAGGGTTTCTTGGGTTTTGTGAGTTAGAGGCTCTGTAGACACAAAATAATGACAAAATTTGAGGTTTGGCACCATGACCTAAGACTATCCAAGGCATTTGGATAGATACCTAAAGTTGGAAGGGTGGTCCCTTGTGAAAAAAGGGCTAATTGTGAAGCCAAAATTGAAGTAGGTGTGCTGAAAGTCTATGTTGGTCCAAAAAAGAGACCACTGATTCTTTGGTATGTTGTGTAGCCCTGACAAGGGTATCTCAATCCATCTTGTAATTGTCTAGTGTTTTGGAAAGGTTGGGAGAAATCTGGCTAAAACTAAGTTTTGAGTACTACAAGAATAACCAGTCACAAATGTGAGTTTTGGAAACCTTGATGAATCTGACTTAGGGATTGTTCTCAATTGATTCAATTGTCATTGTATGAATGTTGATGGTCTTTGTAGGGCCTTGTTGGAGTCTTGTTGTTCATTTGAAAGGTTGAGGAGTTGAGACCCTTGAGGGTGGGTTGATGCCTATTAGGCTGAATCATTATGAATAAGAGTTCTTGATTGAGAATTGACATTTCCATTGTTGTGAGTCTTCTCCACCTTAGCTCTGCATTAGAGTGCTACAAGGGTGGATTGTTGGGTAAGGTGTTGAATGAAGAGTTTGGTTTGATGGGGCTTTGAGGTTGTGTAGATTGCTCAAAATAGGTTGTATTAATCTTGTTAGGAGCCCCTTGAAGGCAGGTTGTCAGACTGATTGGGTTTGAGTCTCCTTGCCTTTACATCGGTGAGGCACAAGTAATTGAAGCATTCAAAAGGATACAAACCACCACGAATGAAGCTTATTTATACAATACGCTTTAGATGGGGCTTATTGAGCATTCAACAATAATTAATTAAGCATTAGATGTAAACAAAATCCATGCCTACAATATTCAAGCATACAACTTACATGATACACATGATAACATCATTCAAGAATGGCAGTAGCAAAATAAGAGTTTCTTTAATCAAAAATCTAAAAGGCTATACAATGATATATATTGATAAAAGTATATAAATATATCCAAAAAAACCATATAGGCTTATTACAAAGGAGCCATTTGGACATAAAATATCACGTATATATATCATTAGTAAAAAACATATGTTCTAAAATGCCACATAGGCATACAAAACAAACACTAATACATAGTCATTTCCCTCTAGGGGAAGGAAATAGATCCTGTGCTGCCTTCAAAATTTGGCTAGATGGAGTGACTATTGCTTCTCTTGTCTTTCGAATAGGCTCGCTACTCCTCTCTTCACTCTGGACCCTCAACTGATACAATTAAAAGTAAATATGTTAAAACATATAAATTGAATTATGGAATGGCATATAAAAAAATATAATCACTTATCGCATACATATAATCATCATGCACATTTAAAGCATTACCATGTCCACGATCTAGAGTGACAACCACCTGTAGCAACCATAAAGATAGAAATTTAACTACATAAAATTATCATGAAAATTTTCTATAATAGACCATAGAAGAGCAAATATAATGTCAAATCGACTAATCTATTCCATACCTCTCAATGGATCAGAACTGGCTATTGCTGCAACAACTCCATGGTCCATCGTGCCACCAACATCACCAGGGATATCTCTTGTCAACAACTGCAAATGAAACAATATCTCAGGTATCATGTTGATATAGGAGAACATAATGTGATGATCAAGGAATACTTGAATGCAATGTTTGTGTTTCTCATCAATTTTTTAGATTTGTATATATGCAAAATTATGAAAACTAGCTAACATAGATTTACAACCCTATTAATGAATAAAGGCTACCTGAGTGTACGTTGTTTGAGGATATGAATCGCAAGGTGTGGAGGAAGAAGGTGCACCAGGAAACTGTTTGAAATCCAGAGCATGTTATGAGACAAACATTCAACTGTTCAAATGCAATAATAATATCTTTAATACTAGTTGCATACCTGTGGACTCATTGTCGAGAATGTATAAGGGTCTGTAAGAATAGAGCATCCCTCATGAACAGTGCGACCCTGAAATTTCATCATATCAAAATTCTACTAATTTAGTTATTTTCAAATTTCAAAATATATTTTAATAAACATTAAAATAACTTTCTAAATTTTACCTAAGTGTCAATGCCCAATGTATCATTCAAAATATCATCTGTGAAAGCCATCGTCTCTGCAACTAACATAGGCTGTGTAGCTGCATCACGAGCACCCTGATAATCGTACGTGCAAACAACACCACAAGCGCCACAATGGTGGGGTGGAGCTCGGGGCCTACACGTCTCCTCCACAGCAGGCTCTACTAGAGGACTCACACACTGTAAAATGGTCTGGGTGAGTGAGCCAATCGACTTCATCGTGTCCACCTCTACATTGTCCTTAACAATGGAAGGAACAATGACATGCTCCACCATGGTTCTGCCCAAGGCTCTTGGTGCCAACGATGGATTTCGTCGTGCAACGGGTCTATCGTGTGTGGAGCCCCCACCTCTACCCTGAAAGTCTAAGATGTCAAAATAGTTTGGCATTTTATTGAAGACAAACTCGCAATAGAGTTTCCTCAAAAAGTATTGCGGCACCTCATGATTATTGCATGGAGGTTGGTCAAATACCATCCACCACCGCTCCCAAAATTTGTTTCTAATTAAATCATGGTGGCACCAATGGATGGGGAACCTTCTGCATACATGGGACAAAGGTTCATTGGTTTTTGGGTCTTTAAATAGGGCACACAACTCGACTTTGCTAATTTTTTATTTTTTTGACATTTGCATATGACAAACCCTTAGCATAAAATTGCCTCATCTCATCTCTCTTAGTTGACCAAAAATTCATTTGCTCGCTCATTTCTCCTACATGAGTTAAAATTGACTTCAATGATTTAGCAATCCCTCTCCTATAAGGGTGGGTTTCGACATGCTCGGTTAATCTTGTAATTAATTGTTGAATGTCTCTTTTATTGTTTTCAATTTGATTTTGAATATTTTCTTGTGTTCCTTGAGGATGCCTATGAATTGATGGAGGGGTTTCGGGTTGTTCTTGTATAGGAGGCTCTTGATGAGGGGGTGATTGCGAATTCTCAATGTTTTGAGGTGGAGATTCATTCCCTGAGAATTAGAATAAAGTTTTATTATAAAAATCTATTTAAAGTTGCATTCCAAATCAAATTCGAAATAAATAGAATAAAAATACACACCTCTTTGCAATCTTCGACCTCTCTGACGTGTTGGCGGCATCCTCGTGGAAAATGGCAAGCTAAGGATGCAAAGAATGGAGGAGATTTGGTGAGCGCGAGTTGCAAACCTGAAATCTTCCTTCTCAAGCTGTGGGTTGAAGACAAAATGAGGGTTCCAAACCCGACTTTTGCATTTTATGTCTAGAAAGACATTTGGCGTGCACCAAATGTCTTTTTAGACATTTGACATGCGCCAAAGGCCTTATTTCGAGGTTTTTTTGATCGTTTTTTTCAATTTGGCACCTAAATTGTGTCACAGATTGGTGCACTTACCCTATGATCAGACTTGACCAAAATTTTCCCACAAACAAGCTATTGCCCGAATTTATCTAATGCATGCATAATTTCCAACATTTCTTTATCATAGATAGAGTATCCCTTTTCCAATTGGTTAAGTTTCATACTATCAAAGGATATTGGATGTCCCTTCTGAGTTAGAATAGCCTCAATTCCTTCCCAAGATGCATCACACTCAACAATAAATGGAAGTAAAAATTTAGGAATTGCAAGTATTGGGCATGAGCTCATTACCTCTTTTAGATTTTCAAAAGTACCTTGAGCTTCTTGGGTAAAAATAAAAGCTCCTTTCTTTTTCAAATAGTCAAGGGATCAACAAGATGAGAGAATCCTTTGACAAATCTTCTATAATAGCTACATAATCCAAAGAACCCTGTTAACTAAGTAAGATTGGTAGGTGGAGGCCAATCTTTGATAGCCCGAATCTTTTGTTGGTCAACCTGTAGACCTTGTGAGCTTAGGACATGTCCCAAATAAAAAATTTCAGTCATCCCAAATTCAGATTTTGATAACTTAGTATAGAAAGATTGCTGCTCCAAAATACCCAAAACTATATCCAAATGTTCCAAGTGCTCTTTCCAAGTCTTACTATAAATCAAATATCATCAAAGAACACCAATTTTTTTTCTTGAGCTGCATACTGAAAAAATTATTCATGTAAGATTGAAATGTTTCTGGTGCATTTGTGAGACCAAATGGCATGACAAGAAACTTTGTCCATAGTGGCATCAAAAAGTAGTCTTTTCTACATTCTCTTTTCTCATGCAGATTTGGTGGTAACCTGACCGGAGATCTATCTTTGAAAATTAAATTGCTCCATGCAACTCATCAATTAGTTCATCTATCCTTGGGATGGGGTATCTATTCTTCATGGCCTTCTTGTTTAGAGCTCTATAATCTATGCACATTATCATATTTCCATCCTTCTTTTTAACCAAGTCTACAGAAGATGCAAATGGACTAGAGCTAGGCCTTATGAAACCCAAGCCAAGAAGTTCCTGGATAGTTTTTTCTATTTCCTCATTATAACCCCTTGTATGATGGTAGGGAGTGGTGATATTAGGTTTGGAACCTTGTTCTAAATCGTTTCCATGCTCAAATCGCCTATCAGGTGGTAACTTAGGGGGTAAATCATTGAAAATCAAACTATGCTTATCAAGAAGTGATTGAATTTCAAATTGTGTTTTACCTTGCTTCTTGGAAGAGCTTGTAGTATTGATCAAGATTTATACTACCCAAGCTACTTGGCCCCTTCATTAATTCATCTCCTTCCTCTTGGATGAGACCACTCTAGGAGCTCCATTCAATAGGCCATTTAATAATATCTCTTTCCTGTTTTCCTGGAACTTGAAATCCATGGTTCAGGGTGATTTGTGTACTATCCTCCAATAGAGTGCAACCACTAAACACCCAAAACAACATCATTCTCACCTATTCCAACCACAAAGAAATCATCACACACCTCATAATCTCCCAAAATTATTTTGAGTTGCCAAACTACCCGTGTACAAGGTAGATGAAAACCATCAACAACTGTGACATTGAAACCCTCAAAGTTTTTTGTCTCCAGTCCTCTCTTGGACACATATCCCTCATCAATAAAATTGAGGGTTGCACCACTACCAATGAGATTTTTTTTCCTTTGACTGGAAATAACTCCTCTAACTCTAAAAGGGTGGTATCTAGGTGCTCCAGAAGGGCTACAATTTTGAATCCTTTACCAGTTTCCCTCTCATCCTCAAACTCTACTTCTTCTTTAATGTCATAAAAATCTTCGTTATCATCAGTATCTAAATCTGAAACAACTTCAATAAAATGCACTTTTCATTTTCCCAAACATCTATTCCCTGGAACCCATGGTTCTCTAAAAGTAAAGCAAAGTTTCTTCCTTCTAAGCTCATATTTTGTTACCTCATCTGCCTTCTTACTAGCAGTGAATGTCACATTCTTTGGTGGAGGAGTTAGAGAAACCTTTTTCTGGAAGTTTCCCTTGAGTTGCCAAGGAAGTGGTGGTTTGGAATGATGGAATACTATTTTCTTGGGCATAGAGACCTCCAGTTGTAAGCTCATCTTGATTGCTTCCTGCAAAGATGTGGGTGAGAAAGCCTTGACTAAAACCCTCATGGGTTCTTCAAGACCCTCAAGGAAGAGGTATATGATCCCCCTTTTAGATATGCTAGGCACCATAACATCTATATTATGAATTTTTTTGACATACTATTCAATAGAATGTGTTTGCTTTGAACTAGACAACTCCTTAAAATATTCTTCACCCTTGAGCTCAAATCTATCTACCAATCTCTAATTGAAATCATCAAAAGTATTTACCTGACTATGACCTTGGGTGGTCATACCATGATACCACCAGTCATATGCAACACCTTCAAGATGCAAAGTGGAAAATTGTATGGAATCTTGCTCTTTCATGGGACTGAGAGTGAAATAAGTTTGCAACTTTTGAAGCTAGGCTCTAATTGAGATTTTGTCTGCTCCATCAAAGGTAAGTGCTAAAAGCTTGTTGATTTTTCTCCCGAGGTTTCTTCCTCCAGAATCTACATGTGGTCTATGACCCTCTATGGACATCATGTTCTACATTTGTGAAACATAGTCATTGAAGGGAACGACATTCTTGAAACCTTCATCTTGATTTTCATAGGTCACTCTAATGGCAACTAACTCTCTTTTCCATTCTTCCATAGGATTGGGAGGAGGGTTAGGAGTTGTAGGCTCACCTTCAGGTAGGAAAATTGATTTAGTAGTTTTTGAAATGTTGTGCTACGATTTTGAGGTGCTCCCTTTTTCCTTTGGTGATGCTGGAATTCAGAGCCTTTTTGCCAACAATCTCATTACCTCCCTTGTCTCAGCAATACTATCTACAGTTAATATTTGAATCCTCTTAAGATCTTGTAAGAATTTATTATTCATTTCTTCTTCAGCCATATTACTACTCTTAGGAATCTCAACTATACTTTTTCCTAAATGAGGGTTTAAGGTAAGCTCTTTATTCTTTTCCCATTCCAAGTATCTTTTTTCCCTATCACTTGGCTGCATAAAAAAGTGTTTAAACCCTTAGTTTTGCAAGACCTTAGCTCTAATACCATTGTAATGTCCCTTTCTAGAAAATATATCAGATTTTATGAAGTAAATATTATCCCAATGAGATATTGCAAATATCAACAAACAATGAAAACAAGTATGAAATCTTCTTCTCCAATTTATGCAAAATGAATCAACCAAGTGGGCAATTGATATCAGATGATGTATTATGAAATCTTTGTAGCACACTACCAGACCTAAAGTGAATCTGCACCTAGAGACTATCTGGACCACTGCCTTCAAGCCTCAAAATCCTTGGTTTAGCAGCCTTGGAGTTCTTCCTTCTTTGGTTTCCCATCCTTAGAAGAAATATCAAAACTTGTGAAGAGAAAATGCATAAAATGAATGAAAATGCAACCAAACAACTTTCATATCAAATGCCTATTTTAGGAGGCATCTTAGGCACCCAAAATCCACACCCACAAGAGAATATTTCATGCATGAGAAGTAACTCCCGCATGCCAAGCATCAAGACCCATTTTCCAAGTGTCTATTATGAACTACCACCCACTTAATCTTGGAAAATGCCCAAAACATCCTCCCATCAAAAGTTATGCCCAACTTGGTCCCACCAATTTGATTTATTTACTTCCCGAAATATCTCAATTTACTTCAAATTTAAATATTTACTTTTCTATTTAATTTTTCCATCTTGATTTTCAATCCCGGGTAATTAGGAAGGGTTGTTTTAGAAAGGGGACATTACATTTTCTTTGCATAATGAAGTCACGGTCCTTTATTTAAACTTGGTATACGAGTTACTAATCATTTATAGGGTGCATGAAATAATGGAATTCTTGAAATAAATGATATAGTGAGGAGGTACTCATAACCTTATAGAATTAATTATATTATAATTATTGTGTTTGGATTTTTAGCATTACTAACATTTGAGGGATTGTAGTTCTTATTGTGTCTTTGATGATCATTGTTCATGGAGGTTCATTGTGTCTATAATTTCATTATTTTATGAATGTTTCTTTGCATAATGAAGTCACGACCCTTTGATTTAACTTGGTGGAGAAGTTACTAATTATTTGTAGGGTGTATGAATAAGAGTGTGTTAATTTTTTTTGGTTAAGATAAAGCGGGAAGGGCTTGAACCCATAACAAAATAATGATTAAGAAAAAATAGAGGGGTCTCACAAGAGGTGAGACAACAAGAAAGAAAAATAAATAGAAACTAAAAATCTAAAAACCAACAACAAAGACAAGACCAACAAAAGACCAACAACTTGAGAAGATCAATTACTATTCTCCAAGCAAATGAAGACCTTTTATAGCCTGCCACTCCTTGGTGAGAAATTATATTTTATCCTCAAAAGACAAGTCTTTCAGACTCTTTTTACCACAAAAGTAGGTAGATCTTTCTTCATAGATTTACCTTTTTTATGTGAGCTAGAAGGGGGGCATCAAAATTCTCATCCGTAGCTCTCTTTGCATGAAAAGTTCATGTTGGAACACCTAGATAGTAACTACTGTATTCTATATGATTTCCTATACTCAATAATTCCCTACAAGTTGAAGATAATTATTCGAGTTTGTTGTGGAGATTAGCAACCTCCTTTCTCAAACTCAAGCATTCCTCAGGAGACTTGATAGCATCTTTTAGTTCTCCAACCTATTTTTTTGAATTGGACCAATTATCAAAAGTTTGAGCCATTCCTTATATAAATTCCTAGTGATCCACATTTGTCTCCTCACTTAGTCAATACCTAGCCTCTCTTAGAACAACTGAATCTAGATGCTGGATTTTTTTCCTTAGCCATGAGCAATTGAACCAACTGCCACTTAAGGTTGTCATTTTGAATATTTGAGACTTTGCAAAGATCAGCCACTTTCTCCCACAGTGAGGCATAATTCTTACAAGGGTTAGGAGTGTGCGAAGGAACAAACTACGAATACTGAGCATGCCCAACTTCTTATCGAGGAGAAGAAGGGGAACTAACAAATAAATTGTGAAGCAGAGGAGAAATAGGGGGAGAGTCCTCAGGGGTGACATCTAGTGAAGGGGACTAGGAAGAGCCAAAATTGTCATTTGAAATCAAAATTGGGAGGTTCCTAAAAGGAAACCTTTTCTTAGTTGTAGGAGTGGGGGAATTAGCCACAATGTTTTTTTCCCTTAGAAGCTCGAGGGGGATTGGACCTAGTAACTCTGCAATGCATGAGGGGGTGATATTGGAAATCGAGGAGGGGGTTTTAGCGTTACAAGCTAAATTAAAAAGAACACCCTTATGAACAAGAGAGGGGTTAACAATACAAGGGAGGGAAGAAATGACAGGGGAGAGAGAAAAATTATACCAATAAAGCCTTGGTGGAGAAACATGGGTTTACCTTATCTTGCACAACTTTAACATATTGTTCCAACGAGTAGTGGATCGAAAAGGAAAAGTTCATTTTCAGATTATGACAAAAGTGATTGATCATAAGAAACAAATGAGCACGAAATATTTTAAAACAACCATTGCGGGTAACATACCTCATTAGAACCTTTGCAATATTTTTCGAGACCTTGAGTAGGTCCTCTCTATTGTAACCATTATGTAAATGGTTGACGTTCTATCCCTTTTTAAAGAAATTTTCCATATCCTTTTGATTATTCCCTTTATGATTCTTGGGGATGTTAGCTCCTTCAAGAGAGGGACCCATGATTTTCAAAATTAAATCAATACAAATAGATAAAGAAAGGCCCCAAACCTTGACGAGGCTTTCCTTCAAAGAATTCACAAACTTTGTGGAGAGGTTAGGGCCATGGCCTTTTCAAGGCCTCAATATACAAAGAGAGCTTACCCTTTTGGAGGATAGGCCATATCTCCTGATCACTCATTAGAGAATCACATTAGAGAATCACAGTTGTTGGGAACTTCTTGAATGAGCTCCCCACCCATAGCAGTGGACAAAGAAGCAAAAGAGTAGTAGTTGAGATCTAGTCAAATGTACCTCCAAAAACTTTTAGCATACAATGAAGAGGCAAGGTGAAAATTCAACTTGCTAAAATGAGTCAAGAGTGAGAATAAAAACTAAGAGGGTACATGTGATCCTTACAATCTTAAGAGAGATACAAATTAATCTCTGACAAGGTGTGCGAAATGAGAGACAACTTCATTAATGATAGAGTTTCTCACGTGCTTTGAGATCAATTACAAATCATCCCAAACTTTAATATTTTTAACAAAGGCCCTTAAGTTATCCATCCCATCCATAGAGGAATTCTCTTCTCGATAAATGTGCATGAGTTTGCATTGGCCTATGCTCATCATGTTTAAGTGAGTAGCTTCAATGAAGTCATGAAGAGACCAACTATGGGAGGTTTCCCCATTCAACATCATAATGGTATTTCTGGAGTCCCCCTCAATGAACATATTAGTAATATCTCTTTATTTAGCCAAAAAAATACCATGAAAGGCCAAAACCACCTCAACAAAATTAGAAGACTAGGTGCCCAAATTGACTGCGTAAGAAAAATCAACATTCTCCTATGATCCCTTAGGATTCCATAGTGAGGAGATGCTCATAACCCTATAAACTTAGTTATGTTATAATGAAAATGTTTGGAATTTTAACATTATTATTTGGAGGATTGCGTCTTTGATGATCACTATTCATGGAGGTTAATTGTGACTATAATTTCATTATGTTATGGATGTTTCTTTGCATAATCAAGTCATGATCTTTTGATTTAACTTGGTATAGGAGTTATTAATCAGTTGTAGGGTGCATGAGTAAGTGTGTGTTAATTTATTATGATACATGTTAGTATTGGAATTATTGAAATAAATGATATAGTTGTTGGTAAGAGACACTGCACAAGTCATCTGGTGTTATCATTGATAAAAAACCTAGTTAGTAATCCCATCTACACCTCAGTAATTGCTTAAAACAAAAGTCAGATTGAAGATATGTGTTATCTGTCAAAGCTAAAACAGGGCATCCGACAGAGTTGTGTACAATGACTCATATGTAATTTCTTGTTATCATTTTGTGTTGTGGATCTCAGGGAAGGTCTTTTGATGTATGAACTATCTTATCTTTGAATCATTGGGCTTCACACTGATTGGTGTGCAAGTTAGAAGATCTAGTTTATTGATTTTCAGTTTAACAATGCAGAAAGACTGCCTAGATGAGTGTAGCATGTTGCAGATATTCGAGGCATAATTGTTTAAGGTGTTTTGTGTTCGAGACATGTTGTTTTGGATCCTTACTATGTTTTGGTTGACATTGTTTGATTCACATTGATAATTGTCTATGGATTGGGTCGACAGTTTGTGCACGTTTCATATTTTGTTAAAGCTAACATGTAGTTGTTCTAATCTCTAGTTGCAGATATATATAATCGATTATTCATATAATTTTGATAAACGATGTGAGAGTTAAAAGGATTATAGATTGATTGTGCATAGTTTCAGTTGATCTAAACAAAGATTGGTGATTTGAATTAAAGCAAACAGGGTTTCAAGAGCAAAATCAGATAGAATGTGAAGAATGCTACCAATGTGCTTAACCAGAACTATAATCAGGCATTAGCAGATTCTATCTAATAGTTCATCCACTCTAGTTGTCTTCTGAATGTAAGATAGTAAGTCTTCTTTTGGGCAGAACACCTTTTGTATTTGAGTAGTGAGCTCTAGGCAGTGTGCCTGAATGCATGTGCATTCCATTTGTAAACACTTATTTTGAGTATACTCATATTGTGGATTAACCTCCACCCTGGTTTTTCCACTAATAGGGTTTCCATGTAAAAAATCTTTGTGTTATGGTGTTGTGGTTGATCACCTTATGTTCTTGCATCTTTCTTTTGGTTCAATGCTATAAGTGGTTTAAAGATCAAGTTAATAAGGTTAAATTTTGTAGAACACTGATTCACACCCCCTCTCAGTGTTCCTTGATTCCAACAATTGGTATTAGAGCCTAGTTCCTTGGAAGAAGTTTAATAGCTTGGGGAAGATCCGGGAAGGTGATTCAATGGATTCTGGCAGTCTTTATCAACAACTTTTGGTGGAACTAGATGATCTTGATCAGTCCAAATATGAAGTACGGGAATTGCAAGCAAGCTTTAGAGTGCTTAGAAATTCATTCAATCATTGAAAGATCAAATCAATAAGTCCAGGGAAAAGAGAAAGGAACTTTGTGGTCAACTCAAGCGAAAAGAGAGTAAAAGCATGGAAGATGAACACCTAAGTCAAGCCTTGAAGGAAAAGACAAAAGAATGTGAAAAGCTCACCAGAGATAATGTTTTCCTAAAGCATGAGATGGAACCTATTGTGATAAGGATGGGTAAGGAGATTGAAGAGAGAAAAAAGAATGAAGAGAATCTTACTCAGTCCTTGAAAGAAAGATCTAATGAATGCAACATAATTAATGGTGGATTCAATCAGCTAGAGCTTGAATTGCAACAATCCTGAAACAATGAAGACGAGCTTGAAAGATAGATTGTTATTCTCAGGGATAAACTTGCTACTGCAAATGAATACAAGGAGAAGTTCAAGATTAGCTCAGCTAAGCTTGATGAACTGATTCAAAGTCAGAAGATTGGAAGTGACAAGCAAGGTCTTGGATATGAGAAAGGAGAAAGCTCTGGATCTGGTCAAAGGAAATTTAGGCCACGAAATCAAACGAGCAAAGATAGAAGGTATTCGGTACGACAACCCAATGCTCAAAAGTTCAATGGATATTGTTTTGTTTGCAATAAATTTTTTCATATGGCTGCTCAATGTAGAAGTAGAATCAATCCAAGTGGTCCATCATTCTCTAGTTAGTGTTTCAATTGCAATAAGTATGGTCATAAGTTAATTAAATGCAAAAATATGACAAACAATTTTTTCAATAGAAATGTTAGATGTTAAGCCTGCAATAGATTTGGCCATATTGCTAACTAGTGCAGATCAAGAGGAAATCAATGGAATAACTAGTTTGGACAATGAAATTTCATGTGCTATAATTGAAAAAATCTAGTCACATTGCAATATTTTGTAGAAGCAGGAAGGGTCCAGTAAAGAAAGGGAAAAATATGCAAAAGGATGATAAGGGAAAAGGAAAAGATACTGCAGATGAGACTAGGAATCAAATGAAGAAGACATGGGTGAAGAAGAGTGTTCCTGATGCAGGAAATGAATCTGCATCAGAATTTGGTGCTAAAAATTCCTTTGAGAATTAGTTTAAGGCCTCTAGCTTAGGGGGAGCTCTCAAAAAAATCTTTTACCCCCCTACTGGTAGTTGGTACCGAAATGTGGCAGACTGCAACGATTGCATTAATGATCTACAGATCTTTTGGGAACACTTGTGGAGGAAATTTATGCAAAATTGAAGGTTCACAAAAGAATTTTCTTTCACATACTATGAAAACAGGGTATCTAGAAGACCTAGGGCAAAAAAATTTATTGCAATAAAAAGTTAGGTTTGCGAATGATAAAAGAATACTTCTATTCCTCATTCGCCACATTGCATTTTGAGAAGAAGTTTGGAGAGCTCTGCAAGTGAATTTTGGCGAGATACAAGTCTAAAGGCGATTCAATAAACAAACCCTAATCTGGCGAAAGGTATCTATCTGCAAAATTTGTGAACTTGAAATTTCTAAAAATGGCCCCTCCGTTAGTCATTGATATTAAGGATAGAACCCACCCAAAATTCAAATGGCACCTGTTCAAATCCATTGAGACAAAACCATTAGGTGCATTTTCTTCCGTTCCGTATGGTGTTTTGCACATTGAAGATATTAGGGCATATTCATGCGAATGTTGAGGAGTTAGGAAGCTCCTAGTTGTTAAATCTGTACACAAATCACATTGTGGGAGAATATCTCTGTGTAAGGCCTGGATTGAATAATTTGGAGGAGAAGAAGTTCACACAAATTGTGAAGTTTCTTGTGTTCGACGAAAATGAATGGGTTCGATACCTACTATGTTGATTGCATGTTGAGTTCATGTGGTTGCATCAACCCTTCAAGATCATAAGAGAAGCTATAAGCATTGCTACTGGTCTAAATTCATCTGGTGGATTGCCCACATTGAAATCTGTGAAGAACCAAATAGTCATTGAGGCAACTAGTTCCACTTATGACAAAAGAGCCATGATAATTAATGACATAATTGAATTGGATGTAAAATTTTCTTCTATGATTATTGGATATAAAATCTATAACTCTAGCCGAGATAACTCTGTATCTGGTACTACAATCTATGCAGCTTATCAAATGATCAAGGAAAATGTAGAATATGAGTTATGCGAGTTACTCCGGAGCCAACTAATTGAAAACCTTGGTAAAATCAAGGACAAGAAGAACTTTTTCAAGTATGGTGATCTATTGTTATGTCTATTATTCTACTTCATGAATGAAGTTTCGGGAGTTGGTAAAGTGCAATGGGAAGGTGACAGACCGATAACTATTCAAATCAGAGACATCTTATATAGAATTGGAGATAAAAAAGCAAGGAAAACTGCTATCTGGGGCTACTTCAAAATATTTTAGAGTGAAGTGCAAGCTAGGAAAAGGATTCCTAAATCTATTGTGGAAAAGTATAAGGACACTATTTGCTTCATGGTTGACATTGATCAGTGTTTGATGGAAGCATCAAAACCTAGAATAGTTTGGATAATGCCTATGTGATATGAGGTTGAAGAACACATTTTGGAGTTGTATGCCCAACACTTGTTGAGTAAACCTCGGGATCCGATAGAAGAAAGGTTTGGTACCTTTGAAGAGAAGAATATGAAAGTGCATGAACAACTGAAGAAGCCTATGATAGTCTGGAAGGTGAGAAAGGAAGTTGAAGCTTTTGTAGAAAGTATCGACATATCAGTTGAAGCAATGAGGGAAGCTAGGAAGAAAAAAGAACAAGTTGAAGAAGGGGAGCCTGATAGAATTGAGTCAGCTAGTCTGACAACATCCTTTGCTAGATCTAGATCTACAAGGAGCTATGCACCCTCATCTGGTCTGACAAAGAAATCAAGCCCAGGAAAATCTCAAGTCAAGACATCCGAAAGAGAAGGAAAGAGGAAGAGGATAAAGCACAAGATTATTTGTTGCTATTAAAGATGATGAAGAAACTGAATTAAATGAAGAGGTAAGATGAATCAAGCATAAGGGCACAAAGTCCGGTGAAGAAAAAGCCAAGAAAAAGGTGAAAACTGATAGATCAGGTATGATTGTAAAGGAAGTTGAAATAGCTTTAATTAAGGAAGGTAATCTCAAACCAATTTCAGAATGGTATGACACTTTTGATAGTGCCAATTAGAGAACTCTTGAAGAAGCCACAATAAAATATTTTCAATATGACTCATAGAAATAATGTCAGGGTTACCTAAAGGGTTATATGAAGTCTTAGAAATGAGGAGAGTAAATGCAAGAGCTGAAGATGAACAAATGAGATAAAACATACTTGCCAATCTATGTCCAGTAATGCCAGTAGAAGAAATGAAGAAAATGCTCAATGGCGCTAAAAAGGATTTTAAGAGAAAATCAAGGGTGAATAAGTTTATGATTGGGCAGATTAAGGAAGTAGCAAAAAACACTGAGAAATTTTTTAAGGTAGTTCTATTGAAGAACAGATATAGCGTTGTCTCTAAAGAAACTCATGATGAAGATGTTCCATCTGGTCCGAAAGTTTAAGATGTTTGGGCTAGTATTGAAAAAGTGAAAGAAGACACAATTAAGGACACTCAGAATCCTCTAGATATGAATGAAACTGAAATTCCCATGGACACTGAAGCTCCTAAAGATATTTGAGCTGAAGAAATAGAGATTCCCAAAGTCAAGAAAGAATCTAAGATTGAAGAAAAGAAGGATGAGGCAAAGGAGGTTGCTATGGAAGCAAGAGACACTGCAAAGGTAGTAAATAAGTTTTTAGAAGAACAATAGGAGGAGTTTACCCTGAATTGGTTGAAGGTCCTATCAACTTGGCCACTCTATCTCCTATTCAGAAGCTGAAGGTGGCATCATTTGATTAGACCAAGGCAAGGGAGGAGATATTGAAATCTCACATTGGGGACAGTGAGCTGCTAAGTCTTGCATCCGATATCTTGGAGAAGATCATGCCCACACATGTCAAGGACTCATCTGATTCTCCCTCCGATCAGCTAAATAAACTTATCAACTTTGTAAGTATTTACTTTGAGTCTCTTGAAAAGTTGACTGAGGATAAGGTCCAGAAAGAATTTGATGCAAACAGGTTAAGTAGATTGAAGTGTATGATTGCTAGTGCTAAATATTTATTAGCAACCTATGAAAAGAACATTCAAGGTGCATTATCTGAGGGTGGAAATATCTACAAGTCATGCTTATCCTTGTCAAAATTCACTGAGGTCACTGAGAAGAAAATTAAGGAATATGAGAAACAACTAGCAGATATTTCTCAAACCTTTGATCCTCTAATTGTTTCTATGAGTAAGCAAGAAGGTCAAATAATATCCCTACTTGACAAAATTAAAAGTTTGAAGCATGAAAAAGACAAAACTGGTGAAAGGGTATGTGAGCTCAGAGGACTAATTGGTCCTAAAATGGAGACAATGCTTAGTGCATTGAAGGAAGCACAGGATGCTATGTCTGTCAGTGATTCGACAAATTTTGAGTCAATAAAGATGCAATCCTACCTGTTTTGTGGTCACATGACTATTTTGGAGAGTCTCAAAAAGGGTTGGGACACTAGTTTAAGCCTATTGAAGAACAATTTTGCAGACATATTCAAGTCCATGCAAGTTAGAAAAACATGTTTGTACATATACAATTTTGTATGATTTTTAGTATGTGGATTCTCGTCTTTGCCATTGCTATCAAAGGGGGAGTGTGAGACAGTGAAAAATTTCATATTCATCTTAGGAGGAGTTGTGAATAATTTTTTTTTTGAAGTTTTGAGGATTGCAGTGTATTCATGTTGGTACTGATTCCGACACTTAGTCATTTTTCACTAAGTGTTGCCATCAATGCCAAAGGGGGAGATTGTTGGCAAGAGACATTGCACAAGTCATCTGGTGTTGTCATTGATGGCAACCTTAGTTAGTAATCCCATTCACACCTCAGTAATTGCTTATATCGGAAGTTAGATTGAAGATATGTGTTATTTGTCAAAGCTAAAATAGGGCATCTGACAAAGTTGTGTACATTGACTAATATGTAATTCCTATTATAATTTTGCATTGTGGATCTTAGGGAAGGCATTTTGATGTATGAATTATATTATCTTTGAATCATCAGACTTCACACTGATTGGTGTGCAAGTTAGAAGATCTAGTTTATTGATTTTCAATTTAACAATGTAGAAAGGCCGACTAGATGAGTGTAGCATGTTGCGGATATTCGAGACATAATTTTTAAGGTGTTTCATGTTCGAGACATGTTTTTTTGGATCCTTACTATGTTTTGGTCATCATTGTTTGATTCACATTGATAATTGTCTATGGATTGGGCCGACAGTTTGTGCACGTTTCATATTTTGTTAAAGCCGACATGCAGTTATTCTAATCTCTAGTTGTAGATATATATAATCGATTATTCATATCATTTTGATATATGATGCGAGAGTTAGAAGGATTATAGATTGATTGTGTGTAGTTTCACTTGAGCAGAACATAGGTTGGTGATTCAAATTAAAGCAGACATAGTTTCAAGAGAAGAATCAGACATAATGTGAAGAATGCGACCAATGTGCTTAATCGAAACTATAATCAGGCATTAGCAAATGCTATCTCATAGTTCATCCACTCTAGTTGTCTTCTAAATGTAAGACACTGAGTCATTTTTTGGGCATAAAGCCTTTTGTATTTGAGCAGTGAGCTCTAGGCAGTGTGCCTGAATGCATGTGTATTCCATTTGTAAACACTTATTTTGAGTATACTCATATTGTGGATTAACCTCCACTGTGGTTTTTCCCCTAATAGGGTTTCCATGTAAAAATTTCTTGTGTTATGGTTTTGTGGTTGATCGCCTTATGTTCTTTCATCTTTCTTTTGGCTCAATGCTATAAGTGGTTTAAAGATCAAGTTAATAAAGTTAAATTTTGTAGAACATTGATTCACCTCCCCCTCTCAGTGTTCCTTGATTCCAACAATAGTGGGGAGGTACTCATAACCCTATAGACTTAATTATGTTATAATGATTGTTTTTGGATTTTAGCATTACTAAAATTTGAAGGATTATAGTTCTTATTGCGCATTTGATGATCATTGTTCATGGAGGTTATTGTGACTATAGTTTCATTATATTATGGACCTTTCTTTGCATAATTAAGTCATATTCTTTTGATTTAAATTGATAGAGTTACTAATTATTCGTAGGGTGCATGAATAACTATGTGTCAATACATGTTAGTAATGGAATTCTTGAAAGAAATGATATAATGGGGAGATACTAATAACCCTATAGACTTAATTATGTTATAAAGATTGTGCTTGGATTTTTAGCATTACTAACATTTGAAGGATTGTAGAGACTTCTTTTGATGACTTTATCTTCTTGTTAGGGTTGTAGACTCCTCAAAATGTCTTGAGCATATCACATATCCCGATATCACCTATTAACATCATTTTCCTCATTTTCACATAATTTTCCATTTAATTGAATAATTTTAAATTATTTGATTAAATTCATCTTTTTCTTCTATTAATAGAATAATTGACATTATTTGGTTAATTTTTCCTTTTTCATCATGATTAAATTTTTAATTATTTAATTAATAAATCCTAATTTCTTCTAATCCTCACAATTAAATAATTTTTATAATTATTTAATTTTCTAATTTCTTCCAACTTGCACAAATGATATTCCTTTTTCAAAAAAAGAATATTCCCTTTTCAAAATATCTTTTCCCTCCAAAATATCTAAAAAGCATATTCCTCCAAAATGAATATTCCCAAACTCAAACTCAAATTTGAATAGATATTTCCCTCCAAAATATCTTTAACCTCTTTTCCATGAAAAGTGGGATATTTTGGGCTCTCATTCAATTTCATCCATTGATCTTCATTCATCTCCTTGATCTCCTCTCATCCGTCGATCTTGATCTTCAATTTTGACTGTTGATCTAATATTTTTAAATCTATAAAACAACTCAATTTTCCTTCAATAATCATTCACAATCTTCATGAGCTTGAGCAATTCATTGTTTTGTGCTAATTGTGAGTCATAATCATCATTTTGAGCTTTGTAATAATGGGAAAGTGCTTAATAAAGCAATCCACATTCACTTGGAGCATAATCCCCCAATGGGATTAAAGATTTGCACATTGTTTTGATTCAATTTTCTTTGAATTGTATGTTTTAATGCTTTTGATTGAATCATTTTCATGTTTGCTAACCCAATTTCATTGAGTTTGGGCTAATATGACAATTTATTGATGGTGTTTTAATGTTTGTTGCATTGATTGCTAGATTTCTAACTTTTACAACTAACCTATTATTTCCCCTATGACATTTTGGCACACCCGATTGGACCCACGTCTCAGAATTACCATTTTTGACATTTTTACAAACTTACAGGTTGCAACAACTCCTCTATCATAGATCAACATGCTTTTCATTTGTGAAACAATTCTTTTGTCTCATCGTGCCACGTTTGAAATTTACAATGCTGCATATTTTTTCTTGATCACTTTTGTTTGTCTGACTTTCTGTCGACTTTTTGTGTAGGTTCCCGTAGCGATGTGTTTGATGACTTTTTCCATGTCTTTCATATTAGGTTGTGTCTATAAGAATTTACCGTGTTTGTTTGATAATTTATTTGTTGTTTCTGTGTAGTTTTTACATAGTGCCATGTTTGACTGGTGTTTATGTGTGATTAGTTACAGAGCTGCGTCTGTAAGGTAAATTCTCACATTTGTTTTGTTTAGGGTTTGGATAATTTTCTTGAAATATTTTGATTTCTAACCTTAACATGGGCCTATCCTTTTTAAGCTAACATATTTGCATCCTATGGCATAACCCTAGGAAAAGAAAAACTTAATAAACTACTAACATGTGGTTTTGTAGGGTTTTTTTAATCTAGGTACACATTTATTTTGGTGCTTAAAAAGAATCTTACATTTCAATTTGGTGCTTAAAATTAACCCCACAAATTGCACACTTTAATTTGGGTTTTAAAAATTCACAAACAACTTGCACATTTGAATTTGGTGTTTTTTAAAGTTGAACCACACATTTGAATCCTTGATGCACTTAAAAAAAATCTATGGAATGTTTGGTAGGTTAGTGTGTACATATGCTCTTTCCTTGTGCCTAGTGTGATTTTGGAAATTAGAAATATCACTAACTTGCATATTTTTTTGTACATCTTGAGGTATAGTGTTGAATATGCTCTCCTCTCACGACTCCTAAGAATGATCTTGAGGATGAAAATCAACACTATTTTTGTTTATTTCTAAGTAGGAGATTTGCTTGGGGTCCTCATCACACCAAGTTTTGATCTCAAGCACATTTCTTGATGAGCTATATAAAGGGGGGGGAACAAAAGTTGTACCCCAAGGAGTGGCTTGCATCCTTCAAGCTAAGCCCATGACCCTCAATCCACTGAGATAGGGAGGTGATGAGTAGAGAGGAGACCCCTCTCAACTTGGGAATATTGGACGAGTTCTTTGTTCATGAAAGACCCCTATTACAAACCTTGTAAAATATAGAAGCCTAAAATCCATTTGTAAACCGTCAGCTTATATTGGTGTAATGTACAAGTATCAATGTGTGAAGTTACTCACTATGTACTAACCATTTTTGAGGCGTCCTTGTTAGGATCTTTTCCTTTCAAGGTGAGAGGTGTCAAGGTGGTACATGACCTTGGCATACTCTAGTTTCCCATTCATTGGATGGTATTCTAGAGTGGGCCTAATATAAACTGATAACTTGATCTACCACTAAATTAGGATGTGTATCTATGGCCTATCTTTATTGTAAATCTACCATTGATACCAATTAGCATGGTCTTATTGAAGAAGACACACAAAAATATTCCAACATACAATTGAGTCAGTCCTATGTGTGATTCTTTGTTTATTTTATCACTTTCCAAATTAATCAAACATAATTAATCCTCAAAATTTGCAAAACAATAGACATACCTAGGATCAAAATTTAAAAACCTATCTCTATGTCAAATTAGTGTGTTTGACTATCACTCTATTCTACTTTTGTATGCATCTTGGTGTGTATTATTTTCATATTGACACATTTTTTTGCATATTGACGTGTTTGCACACATGGTGCATTTGTATCAAAGGCATTTCTAGTCAAAAATTCATAGTGTCGTGTCTGGCTGTCACACTGTGCCACCTTTGTTTGCAAAACTATGATTTTGAAAAATTGTGCCACATTTGTTAGGGACAGTGCACCACGTTTGACTGTCTTTGGATGCATTTTTGAAATGCCACATTTGATTGTTACTTAAAATAGTAGAACCTTGAAAAATCTCAATTTCATATTTTTTATCACCAATCTATGTTAGACCAGAGACTTGTGTAAAACAAACATGTATTCATCCTAATTGTTAGAGTAATAGATTAATTACTTAATTTAATCATGTTGATTAATTAATTGTCACCTTTTACTTTATTTTCACTTAATCTAAACTTAGGCACTTTAATAATTGCTTTATTTAATCCTAGGGTTCACTTTAGGGTTTCGATCTCCTTTCATAAGGATTGATCTTATTGTAATTATTCACTTCTTGTTTATGCAATTTTACTGTCTTGGTTTGCATAGCAATATCTTTGTGTTGTTTGAATCTTTTCTACATGCCATGTTATTTTTCTTGCAGGTGATCATTGGGTTATGTGAGGTTGGTTTTTACAACTTCAACATGGTATCAAAGCTTCATATATGTCACTTCCTATTCATTTTTTGAAAGATCTTGCTTGAAATTGATTTTTTAGTGCATCTTGAGTCAATTTGGACCTCACCATTACATCTAGAAGGTTTGAAATAGTCAAGATTGACCTTTTTTTTGTAAATTTTAGTTATACGGAGCCCGATCTGTAAGGGTTTGAAGTTTTTTGAGGGGTTCCTGATCCAGAGAGTACCTACAATTTTGGAGCATTTTGAGCCCAAACGGACCTCATCGTCACGTTCAGAGCACCTAAAAACCCCAAAATCAATTGTCAAATCGTCAAAATCGAACATAGTGACTCTGAGAGGCAATTTTTTTTCATTTTTGGGCTGTACGACCTGGTACGACACATAATCCGAGATTTTTTTTATAAAAAAACATAGTGTTGTTGGGCGCCGCCATTAGTTAACTGCTAGCGGTTAATGCTAGCGGCTAGCCTAACCACTAGGCTTAACCCCCAAACCCTTTTTTGGAGTAGTTTTGGTATTTTGGCCATAAATTTCACATACAAACTTGGATTTTTGAAAAATAAATATCATTGGAAAGCTAGTTCCGAGCTCAATCTAGTGGTGTAGGTTTTTTTTTGGTCTTTTAGTTTTGTTGCATTTATTACTAGTCAAAGTTAGAACTTTTTTTTGCACTCTTGGGGGCGTAACTTTTGCATAGAGACTCTATTTTTCACAAACAAATAGGAGTTGGAAAGGTATTTCAGTGCTCTTTCAATATATGGAGAGTTTTTTATCAAAAAATTTACCATGTAAATTTTATTTAGTTTTTTGTGTTTTCACATTTTGGTGAATTACTTGGACATCTTAGCTCCTGGAAACTTCTTGTTTGCGTGGGATGACTTGTTTTTGTCTGTTCTTCATGTATTTCCAGTATTAGGTCCTTTTTTGGACATTATGAGCTTCCATTGTAAGCACTTACGATTTTGTAGATGCACTGAGATAAAGTGCCATTCTGGTGTATATTGTTTTTGGGGATTTCACACATCTTGTTGTATCTATTGTATTCACACTAAGATATAAAGTGCAATTGGAGGGTTGATGTTTTCCTTTGTTTGCCATCACAACTTTGTCAAGTGAGTGTCCCTTCCATGAAAATAGTGAATCTTGTTGATTCTTGCCTCATGTGTGTGTGCATTAGTTTGCATACCCTTTTATTTGCAGGTTGTTTCTCCTACATGCACTTCTTGGTTTCACACAGTTTAAGTGTTGTTGTCATGGCTTTTCCTTTTTCAGCATTATGGGGGGGTTTCTACTATTTCTTGTTAATGCTTCCTTAGTTTCACATTGGAGTGAGCTATGTGTTGGCCTTTTTTAATGGTTCAATAACTAAGCTCTCAAAGCTATAACCTGAAGATTAAATATCTGCACCAAGTAGCTATCTTGCTCATCATGAAGGTTCATTTCATTATCAATCTAGGGACATGAACTTGAAATGGGTCAACACTATATATGCACTAGGATTCCATTGTAGCCATCTTTATCCTATAACTTAGAAAGGAAGTAATACTGAAAGTGAATGCTTGAAATGAAGCAACACAGTACTGAGCATAAACCAACCACTAAACTGAATTGAAATGAATTACAAAAATAGAAATATCAGTAAACAGACAAAAAATTACTCTGTCTGTTGTGGTTGCAGGAACATACACAAAAAAAAGTTCCAATGGTTGCAGGAACAGACAACTGCTAAAACTATAACTAATTGTTGAATAGAAAAGTAACTACTAAACTGAAAGGATGGAATTATCACCAAATGGGCCCCCTTGAATGAGTTTTTTAGTACTAACTCAGATGTAACAAACTAAAATATCATTTTATTGATTGAGAATATGATTACAATGTAACAACAATTTTGACTGTATTTCTTGAAAATTGAAAATACAAGTACAATTCTCAAAATGTTCCACCTCTTGAAGATGAGCATCTGACCATTATTTATAGAAGGAGAGATTCTAACTAACTTAACTAACAAGACAACCAACTCCAACATATTAGGAGGACACCACTTATTAAAATCATGAAAAAGAGGAAAGGAGGTTATGCATGCACAAGATTCGATCAAATCAATCTTGCTTCCACAAAAATCCAACATAGCAATATCTCCCAAATCTACTCAACCAACAGACATGGCCATTAAGATTAACTTCCAAACAAGCTAGAAGTTCCCAACTGCTTGACTTCTTCAATGTCCATCTCTACTTGACATTTTCAGCAATCAACCAACTAGCATGAACTCCTTCCACATTGCAAGCTCCCTTTATTTCTACATCTAAATCTGGACCTACATCACAACTTTAGCGTGCAAAAGAAAAATGCATATCTATAATTACCTTAAAGAAACATCCATTCAAATACATGTAAAATTAACATAGATTAATCACATAGCATGCTAATGTCATCAAAAGTCACAAGGATGAGTCTATGCCCAAGGTTTATGGATTTTAAGGAAATAACATGGAAAGTGTCAATAACCAAGTGCCAAAGTCTATAGTATTAACAAAAAATATATGATAAACCCTATCAAAATTGAGCCATTAATTGGACTCATCATCCCCCCCAACTTAATGAGCTATGCTAGTCCTCCAGCAAATGAAGCTCTATTCCTTTGTCTTGCCAAAGCTCTGAAGTCACCAACTGCCAATTATCCCAGATCAGTCTCTGCAATATTTGAATTAGAATTTCTGCAGAATCCTTGCTTGTTTTCCAACTTGTTCTATTTTGGCCTTTCTACAACTATGTCATACTGATAATATCTATAATCTGGTATTAGCCACAATAGAGTTGGTGGTTGAAATGTCAATGGAAGCCAATTATGTGGTTCAACTTGTTTCAATTGATCTGACAAACTATTCCACCTCTGTGATAGGTACCCCAATACTGTTTTCCCTATAGTTTCAGCTATTTTCTCATATTCCTGGTATGCTTCTTCCTTGACAGGCATGATTCTACTTTTGTAGCTTAGACTATAAAGAATTTTGTGCCAGGTATAGTAAATGTATGAAGGATTACTGGTACTGGATTCAACTCTGAGAGGCAAAGGAGCATGTAGTTCTCTTTCCCTATATATTTTAAACTGCTCCCTCTAGCTGACTTCATTCTGGATCCATGACATGAATGCCCTCAGATGGATATCTCCAATGTACATCAATGAGTTCCAGTCATGATCATTAGGAACAAAATAATTATGCAAGTACAATTCACATAGCATATTTTTAACTTCAATTGGAGAGGTTTGGTAGGCTTGAAAAAACTCATGTGGGGTTTCAATAGAAGAACTTAAACCTAAAATAACTCTTGATAGTTTGAAGGAAATATGATGCTCCTCCAGATGCAATGCATATACTCTTGGAGGAGTTCTGTATGCCATCATTTTTGGTACTAAATCTACCACATTATCTACCTTATCCTTTATTGCAACAATCTCTACATCTTTCTTCTCAATTACTACATTTTTCTTTTTGACTTCTTCTTGTAGCTTGAGTCTTTCCTTTTTCCATTCCTCCTTCCTTTGCATTTCATTCCATAAGTTCAGAGCTACAAGATTCCATGAAAAAGTGGGAGGTTTATGTATTCCTACCAAGATCTTTCCTTGCACCAGCTCATGTTGTGGTTCTTGTTGTTCCTGTTGCTTTGGTTGTAGTGGTTCTTGATTTTCATCTTGCTCTAGTTGCAGTGGTTCTTGATTTTCAACCTGCTCTGCAACAGCAGCAAGCTCTGCTAACCCAATGTTTGCATGCTCCTCAAAAATATCCTCCACTTCAACATTTACCTGCTCCTTAGGAGCCTCTATCTCCTTCCTAGGTGTTATTTTGAACTAGGGCTTCTTTTTGGAGGTATATCAGTAGTTGGCTCAATTGGTTTTGATAAATTTAAAGGGATTTTATGTTTCTCAATGGCTGTAGGAAGACCAGTGTCATCAACTTTCCATTTCTTGGTGCTAGGTTTTTGTTTTTCCAATTTTTGGTTCCTAGCTTTCCCTTTCCTAGTTTTTGCCTCCCTTATTTGTGCTTCCTCTTTCCTAATGTCTGCCCTAGTAGGAATTGGAGTTTTAGGAAGAACATTGACATTAGAGTCTGTAAATAAAAAAATTTCATCCAAAGATTCAAATTCAGAGGAGCCAATTTCGATTGTTGATTCGGCTATAGGAGGGTTTATACTAGGGTTTGTGCCAGAGGTTGAAGCTCCAGGAGTGGTTTTAGAAACATTCTCACCTCTTCTAACCTTACGAGCTTGAGGCCAACATCTATGACACACATTTTCCAACCTGAACTAATCAATGTTCACACACTCTTCCCATGACATACCAAATACTTCTTGTAAATATTTTTATACTAACAATTTTATCAAACAGTGATGGGAGATAGAATTTTCCCTACATTTTTACGTTTCAACTGCCATGATTACTAGGAGGTTGTACATCACATTGGGCATGTTCATCCTTCTTCCATGTCTCATATGGTTCAAGAGCTTAAAATGCACAAAATGGAGGCATGATTGGTGGCCTTCACAGGTAATATAATTGACAACGTAGACAACAACTTGTTTCCACTTTTCTAGCAAAGAAGTTCTCCTTGTTCCTTGCTTATCTACAACAAGTGGAGGATCACTAGGTTTGGTGAACTCTGCTCTTGCTGACCTTGCATCCCTAGAAACATGGTATGGTTCTCCTTCGGTAGGAAAACCCATTATGTGAACAATTCTCTCCTTAGTGGCTAAAACTTCTAGCCCTTTTACCATTGCCTTACCATCAGAAAGTGTTTGTGCAAATTCCAAAGCAATGTCCTCATTGAAACTGTCTAATTTTAGAAAGTAGTCCAACCATCCATAATTTATGAATTCGTCCAGAGAGAGTGCATCCTTTAGTAACACATCATGAATTGTATGTTGGCAGATGATCAACGCTCCCCTCGGGATTCGTGACATGGACTAACCGCCTCCCGTGGATCCGTAAACTCTGGTAGTTGTATTGGGCATTAATAGGTCAATCTTTTGGTGCAACAAAAACTATAGACCAACAAATGGTATCAGAGCCAAAGGTGTTGGGTTCAAAAACCCTCAGGTAACACTAAGGGGTAGTTTGTTGGCAGATGGTCAATGCTCCCCTTGGGATTCGTGACATGGACTAGCCGCCTCTCATGGATCCGTTAACTCTAGTAGTTTTATTGGGCATTAACAGGTCGATATTTTGGTGCAATGACAACTGTGGGCCAACACTGTAGGTTCATTCCTAATCAACGAACTTCCCATTGTTTCTACCCACAATCAGGGAAACAATTATGCAAAATTTCTTTTCCTGCAATCCTTCTTTGAAAACCCAATTTCTTCTGCTTCTTGCAACTCTTCTTCAATGCTAATGCCAATGTCATATAACTCTTCAATTTACCTTTTTGGTGATGTTATGACTATGAATACGGCAGTAAAGAAACATAAATGAGGGATATCATTAAGAAAAATGGTTGCGGTTTAGTGTCACATCATACATACAGGCTGTCATTTCAACTATTCCTGCAATCCTAATCAAGGGACCTCCCATTGTTTCTACCCACAATCAGGGAAACAATTATGCAATTTTTTTTTTCCTGCAATCCTTCTCTGAAAACCCAATTTCTTCTGCTTCCTGCAACTCTTCTTTAGTGCTAATGCCAATTTCATATAACTCTTCAATTTACCTTTTTGATGACATTATGACTATGAATAAGGCAGTAAAGAAACATAAATGAGGGATATCATTAAGAAAAATGGCGGCAGTTTAGTGTCACATCATACATACAGGCCGTTATTTCAACTATTTGAATTGGCCCATTTTAAATTTGTTGACATGTATGAAATGTGGACATGATGAAACAACACTCCCCTCAACCAAAATTAAGGCATGTGTCCTCACAAGTCGGGATATAATTATGGTACAATAGGGAAGAGTACTAAATATGTGCTATGTGAAATATCTACATTAATATACAGTAATTAAATAAATGCATTCAAGATAATTCAGATATAACAAGTTGTTATGCATGTACTTGGAAATTTGGAACATCTTTTCCAAAGAATGTGGATGAAGTACCGATTATCATAAAAGTTCAGTTGAGTAATTAAATAAAGTGGTGATGGATTGAAGTGATGGTGGAGTTATGGAAGAGAGAGAAAGGATGGAGATGGATGGATGGATGGATGTATTAATGGTGAAATGGATTCCCACAAAAGTGGAAATCTTTATTGTGATTGCATGCATACTTTGACTAGTCAGAAGGAGGGACACTAGGTCCGCTTGCTTCGGTTGTAGGAAGTTCGGGATTCTGGTACTCAATGAGTTTCTTCATGAATTCTTGCTTGGAAATTGGTTTATGATATAAACTAAGGTGGTGACTGTTGACAAGGAGCTTAAATCTGACAAGGTCAATGGTTGTGAGTTGAACAACACCATTGGAGAATACTTTTTCCACTTCATACGGTCCCAACCACTTGGTCTGCAATTTGCCTGCATTATCTTGATACCTGGAATCATAAAGGAGGGCCCAATCACCTGGCTAGAATTTCTTATCTTTGATATACTTATCATGCCATTTGATACTCTAATTTTGCACTATCTAAGTATGATGAAGTGCTGACTTTCTCATCTCATCCATGGCATTCAACTACATGATCCTGTCCTTCTGTGTCTTAGAGATGTCTATCCCAAGATCTAGTGCAGTTCTAAGAGTTTTATGCTCAAACTCAATAGGCATCATGGCTGTTTTTCCATACAATAATTCAAAAGGAGTGAAACCAGTGGTTGTCTTCCAAGTGGTTCTATAGGCCTAGACAACTTTTGGCAACCTAGTTGCCCAAAATTTTCTGTGAAATGCTACTATCTTGGTCAGAATAAATTCTATTTCTCTATTTGTTACCTCAGATTTTCCATTGTCTTGTGGATGATAGGGAGTGGATTTCCTATGCCTGACATTATAATCATTCACCAATATTGTGACAAGAGTGGAAGTGAACTGAGCCCCTTGATCTGTGACTATCTCCCTAGGAACTCCATAGCATGAGAAGATTTCTTCATAGAGGAATTCTGCAACTTTGTTGTCCCTAACATGTTTCATGGATTTTACCTTAGTACATTTTGTTGCATAATCAGTACAAACTAAGATGTAAGATTTTCCATTTGATGGTGGGTCAATTGGACCTACAAATTCAAGTCCCCATTTATCAAATGGTGTGATAACTACCTGAGGGTATAGAGGCATCTAATCTGATTTAGTTGGTCTTCCCATTCTTGGAAACCTATCACATTTCCTGGTGTATTTTCTTGCATCCTTATGAAGTGTAAGCCAGTAGTATCCTGTATTGAGGATTTTCATGGTCGTCCTCTTGGCTGCAAAGTGTCCCCCACAGGGTTCATCATGGCATGCATGCAGTATATCATAAGTCTCACCCTCTCTTATAAATCTTCTTAGCACATGATTTGGTCCAGTATAGAATAAACAACCTGTCATCCATGAGAATGGAAAAGTATTCTCAATAAGAACCCTTTTCTCTTTTAGAGAGAAATAACGGGGTAACCAAATAATTGGCTATATCGACATACCAAGGTGTATGCACACTGATGGAGAACAAATGTTCATCAAGAAAAAATTCATCAATGACTTGAGTGTCTTTTGATTTTGTCAATCTGGAGAGAAAGTCTACTGCAACATTTTCTTTCCCTAGATTGTCTATGATGGTGATATCAAACTCCTTCATTAACAGTAAACACCTTGCCAATCTGCTTGTGATCAATGGCTTGTTCATAAGATATCTTATGGTTGCATGGTCTGTATGGACAAAGATCTGGTATCCTGTGATATAATGCTTGAATTTTTTGAGAGCATAAATGACTACCAACATCTCCTTCTCTATCATTGTATAGTTAAATGCAACCCCTTGTAGGTTCTTGCTAATAAAGTAGATTGCATGCTCAATTGCTCCCTCTTTTTTTCCTAAGACAACCCCTAGTGCATAATATGATGCATCTGTGTGAATATGGAAAGGAAGTTCCCAATTAGGGCCTTTGAGCACATGAGCATGGGTTAATGTTGTTTTCAAATCAGAGAATGATTTATTACAATCTACTGTCCATTAGAACTTAACATCTTTAGTCAGAAGAGTGTAAAGTGGTGCTGCCATTTTACTGAAATCTTTTATGAAATTCCTGTAATAACCTGCATGTCCTAGGAAACTTCTAACATATTTTTGCTTGACAGGAATAGTAAGATTGGTAATTACCTCAATTTTGGCTGGGTCTACTTGAATTCCCTTTTGAGAGATATAATGACTAAGGACCACTCCTTATTGCATCATCATAAAAAATTTCTCACTGTTCAAGGAGAGATTATGGTCCTCACATCTTTGCAAAACCTTTTTGAGGTTGTCTAATGCTTCTGCAAAATCAACACCATAAGTAGTGAAATCATCCATATAATTTCCATACAATCATGTGAAATATCTGAGAATATACAAATAATTGCTCTTTGGAAGGTTGTAGGTGCATTTCATAGACCAAATGGGAGTACAAAATATGCATAAGTCCCCCAAGGACAAGTGGAATTTTTCTTGTCATGATCCTTTGGTGCAATCTGTATTTGATTATATCCATTGAATCCATCTAATAAGGAAAAATACTTCTTACCTGCAAGTGAATCCAATACTTGGTCTATGAAAGGAAGAGGGAAGTGATCCTTTTTGGTGGAAAAATTTAGTTCTCTATAGTCAATACAAAATCTCCATTTTCCTCCTCTTTTAGGCACAATAACTAAAAGAGACACCCAAATTGGTTTTCTAAGATAGGGTAGATAAATCCTGCATCCAACAACTTTTGTAATTCTCCTTTCAGATTCTCCCTCAAACGTAGGGTTGATTATCCTTTGTGGTTGCCTCACTGGTGTGTATTCATCCCTAATGTAGATCCTATGAGTACAAATTTTAGGATCTAAACCCTTGATGTCATGGTAATCCCATGCAAACACTTCATAATGCTTCTTTAACAAAATGTCAGAGACGATTGTTCCTCCTGAGTAAGGTTGTTATTTATATTCAAATATTTCCCCTCTGAAACTTATACTTGTGTAGTCAACTCAATCATGGTTGTTTCACTAATGCTTGGCAATTTTACTTCATGAGGTAACAATGTATGAAGTATATTTATCGTTGCACAAAATTGAGGTGTAGAGGAAGCCGACAAAAGTGTCTACAATGGACATGCATAACTAGATTCTTGAGTGGGTGCTTCTTCAGGCACTTCATAAATGTTCTGAATTATATGGGATAATATGTCATCTTCTTCCTGAAGTTGTAGGAAAGGACTTATGTTGATCATCATGAGCTGTGCCACTGAATTGGCTTCCTCTGCTTCTTCTCCAACTTATGGCCAGATGGGGTCATCCATATCATGGGATGGTTGAGAAAGAGGATAAAGGACAAGTGTTTTAGTGCTTTTCCCATAAAAAATAGTCATGTCCCTCGATTGACATCCAATGTAAGCATCTACAATAGCTAACCATGGCCTTCCCAGAATAATAGGATACCCTCCTAATGTACCTTTAAGGGAAAGGATCATAAAATCAACTGGATATTCCCAAGAGTCGAGGATAACTACAAGGTATTCAACTATACCATCTGGTTTAATAGTGGAACTATCAACAAGCTATAGGACAGTAGAAGTAGGTCTCAAATTTGTAACATTCAGTTGTTGCAGGATATGTTTAATCATGAAATTGGGAGTAGCTCCCAAGTATATTAGAGCATTTTTTATTTGGATTCCATTTATGATGAATCCAACTTTAGGACTACCTGGGTCATTATACTTAGGAACAATTACTTTTCCAAGCATGATATCTGCCATGTGTCCCATCACATGAATAGTAGTGGGATCCTTCTTTTTCCTCCTAGGCTTTTTAAGGCATGCTTCCTTTATTGCCTTACCATATATGGGAACATATTTTATGGCCTAGAACAGAGGTATCTTGACACATGTGTTTTAGTTGATCCAATATATTAAAGGTTGCTTCCTCCTTTTTCTTAGCAACTTCTAACCTTTAAGGAAATGGTGGGTCAGGATTAGTCCGCTGAACTGGTTCAGGATTCTTGGGCACACTTGTCTAAGCAAGAATATTAGGTAAAATTTGATGCTCCTCCTCTTCCATAGGAAGCTTAGTGATAATAGGAGTTGAAGGTGATGACAAAGTGGTTCTTGAACGTAGATGAATATTACTCAAACTCATAGCATAGGCGGGATATTGGTTTGGATCTGTTGAGTACACTTGTTGTTGTTGTGGTTTGTTATTTGGGTTGGGTGTGGGTTGAGCTGGTAACTTATTAGGTCTAGGTTTGCTAGCACTTGAGTTAGGAGGAGGCATTAAGGTAGGTTATTGAGGTTGTTGCATGTAACTAGTTGCCTGATTTGGTCATTGTTGTCCTCCCCTCCATTGGGATGTTTATTGCCAATTTCCTTGAGGTTGTTGCCAATTTCCCTAGGGTTGCTGCCATTGAGGTGGAGTGTTTTGGTAATTAGGCCAAGTATTTGGAGGGTTGTTCCAAGGCTAAGGTGAATAACCTCCAAAGTTTGGTGGATATTGGGGTTTCCATTGATTGCCAAATGCATAAGAATTCATATAAGGTCCACTAAAAGATAATGGGTTTGGTGGCATACCTTGTCTTGGATCCCATGTGCTTCTTTGTGAAAAATAGAAAGCTTGGTCTTCATCACCCTCAATTGGCTTGAAGTCAGGTGGAATGTGCTTGCTATCAATATTGGCCAGCATTTTACATTTGCAGTCCTTCTTCTTTTGCCTGCCATGAGGACAATATTTTGCCAACAATGCCTCTACCTCCTCATGTTTCTTCTTTGCTTGAAGTGTTTCTAGCTGAGTTGCCATATTATTTATGATGTCCTGCTTGAAGTCTGACAGTAAATGAATGATTTCCATCCTTGAAACTCCATTAATGGAAGATTTACCCCCAAAAGATTGGTAACCTCTCCCTTTCTTTAAAACTGCTCTAGTGTAATTTTGACATATTTTCTTAATATCATCCCAGGGTACTTGGGTGATATCTCCTCCTCCTATCAAGTCCAAAGCATCAACACAACTCTCACTAATCCCTCTAAGGAAGATCAAATTTTGAGACTCTTCATTCAGTGCATGAAGTGGAGATTTCTGTAGACTAAATAGGAACCTTGACACATAGTCCTCCAAACTTTCATCCTCCTTCTGCTACATCTTGAAGATATCATCTCCTCTCATATCACTACCTCTACAATATTCTTTATACTTCTCAAGAAACTTCTCCTTCATAGCATCCCAACTATTCATAGTGTTCCTACCTAAGCTCATAAACCATCTTAATGCAACTTATTTCAAAGTAGTAGGAAATAAATTGATTTTATGAGTGTCAGTAGTGTAATCATAGCTTCTGCAGAGGATATCGAATTCAAAAAAGAAAGTGTCTAGGTCCTTTGTTACAAGCCTATAGAATTCAGGAAGAACTGAAACAGTTATGTTCTTGAGGTTATTAACATCATTTTGTTGAGGAATAGAAAAATGAAAGGTTGGTTGGTTAGGCCTAATGGGATCAACCATATTTTCTTGATGGATTATCAAAGAAAATGTATTCTCAATTAGGTTTTGAGCAGCTTGCTCTTCAAAGGAAGTTTCAGAGCTAGTCAAATTGAGAAATGCATCAGCAAAAGGGTTGAATTCTTCTTCTAGCAAATCTTGAAACTCAACTAGCTGGTTATCAAGATTAGGATCAACAAGAAGGAATCTCCCTAGAGCATCTCTTCTCCTGCCCCTATGCATGCACTATCGACTCAATATCAACCAACTCACACAAAGAATTGGTGAAAGAATAGCAGATCATTACTTATTCTAATGAAGGGTATGTTGAAAAAAAACTTCAGAGATACCAAAAATAGGAAAGAAACTAGAAATGACTGCTAAGAACTTCTTAGTTTGACACCATCCCCAACAATGACACTAAAAATGCTGGCCTTCTTTAATGGTTCAATAACTAAGCCCTTAAAGCTATAACTAGAAGATTAAATATTTGCACCAAGTAGCTATCTTTCTCATCATGAAGGTTCATTTAATTATCAACCTAGGGATGTGAACTTGAAATGGGCCAGCATTGTATATGCGCTAGGATTCCATTGTAGCCATCTTTATGCTATAACTTAGAAAGGAAGTAATATTGAAAGTGAATGCTTGAAATGAAGCAACATAGTACTGAGCATAAACCAACCACTAAACTGAAATGAAATGAATTACATAAAAAAAAATCTCGCTAAACATACAAGAATTTACTTTATCTGTTGTGGCTGCAAGAACAAGCATAGAACAAAGTTCGAGTGGCTACAGGAACAAACAACTGCTAAAATTGTAACTAATTTGTGAACAAAAAAGTAACTACTAAAGTGAAAGGATGGAATTCTCACCAAGTGCCCCCCTTGAATGAGTTTTCCAGTACTAACTCAGATGTAACAAACTAAAATATCATTTTATTCATTGAGAATATGATTACATCATAGCAACAATTTTGATTGTATTTCTTGAAAATTGAAAATGCAAGTACAATTCTCAGAATGTTCTACCTCTTGAAGAGGATCATCTTACCATTATTTATTTATAGAGGGAGAGATTCTAACTAACTTAAATAGAAAGGTAGTAAACTCTAATAGATTAGGAGGATGCCACTTATTAAAAGCATGAAAAAGAGGAAAGGAGGTTATGCATGCACAAGATTCAGTCAAATCAATCTTGCTTCAACAAAAATACAGCATAACAATATCTCCTAAATCTACTCAACCAAAAAAAATGGCCATTAAGATTAACTTCCACACAAGATAGAATTTCCCAACCGCTTGAATTCTTCAATGTCCATCTCTACTTGACTTTTTCAGCAACTGACCAACTAGTATGAACTCCTTCCACATTGCAAGTTCCCTTTATTTCTGCATCTAAATCTAGACCTGCATCACAACTTTAGCATGCAAAAGAAAAATGCATATCCATAATTACCTTAAAGCAACATCCATTCAACTACATGTAAAATTAACATAGATTAATCACATAGCATGCTAATTTCATCAAAAGTCACAAGAATAATTCTATGCCCAAGGTTTATGGATTTTAAGGAAATAACATGGAGAGTGCCAATAACCAAGTGCCAAAGTCTATAGTATCAACAACAAATATATGATAAACCCTATTAAAATTGAGCCATTAATTGGACTCATCACTATGTATATAGTATTTCTTCCTATTTACTTTCGAATGCAACGTCTATCAGTGGTTGGTTACTTGCATTTTGATGAGATTGATCACTTACCATATGGACACTCTTGCATTCCTATTTATGGAGGTTCTTCATTCAACACTCTATCAGTCATCTTTCGACAACAGTCTACAAATTTGTGCTTCTGGATGCTCTACATGTTTTTTATTTTTTAGGACTTTGTTTGGTTGGAGGCTTCTTAGTCCTTCACACCTTGATTTGGAGGCTTTTTTGTCCTTTAGCCACCTTTCATCTCTTTTTGGAGTGGATTTTTCCCATGAGGTTTTCTCTATTTCTCTACATTAAAGAGATCTTTTGTTTGTCCATGGGTACCTTACATGGCCTTGTTGTCAGGATCCATCTTTGCTTTCATGCATTTTGTCCTTATTTTTTTAGCTTCTCCCTAAGTTCATCTTAAGGGGGATGTTAGAGTAATAGGTTAATTACTTAATTAATTTAATCATGTTGATTAATTAATTAATTCACCTTTTACTTTATTTTCACTTAAGCTAAACTTAGGCACTTTAATAATTACTTTATTTAATCCTAGGGTTCACTTTAGGGTTTCAATCTCCTTTTATAAGGATTGATCTTATTGTAATTATTCACTTCTTGTTTATGCAATTTTACTCTCTTGGTTTATAGAGCAATATCTATGTGTTGTTCAAATCTCTTCTATGTGACAAGTTATTTTCTTGTAGGTGATCACTAGGTTCTGTGAGGTTGGCTTTTACAACTTCAACAATAATCACTCCAAAACATCAAACATACACTTTTCATCTTCATCCCATATCATGGTCATTACTCCAATTTAGACTTGTCTAGACACTTCCTAGTTATCTTGGATCAAATCATCCCCCATTAGCAAAATAATAAACACAATCCCTTCAAAACAACAACCTAGATTATACATCGCTAATTTTGGTTAGATCTTTGTCACACCCCCTAGTTTAGCTCTTTACTTGAAAAACTGTCTTCTTTTAAGTATATAGTTAAATTATTATCATCTTTGTGAGTTAGCTTGCTTTGGAGTCACTAGTCTACTCCTAAAACTGAAACAAGAGATCTACTCAAAAACCAACTTTGTCTAAACTTAAGGTTTCACATCCCCCACTCATCGAAATTCCATTCATAATTACTAGCTCAATTTGAGGCAACTCAAATATCCCATCAAAAACATCTTCATATACTTTCAAAATCCATATCTCCTAGGAAAACTACAAGTTTTATGACCACAACATGATCTCAACATAAGAAGAAAATGGAAACAAATCCTAGCAATTCAAATCATCCCACTACCACAAGTACGGTTGAGAAAAATTATGGAAAAACCACTACCCCAAGTGCTAGTGATATGCTATGGGGAATGCCTAAAACCAAAGGGTATGTGCCTCCTTTGCCAACAAACATGCAACCTAACCTAGTCAAAGTTGAAACACTCCATGAATTCACTCCTGAATAAATATTAGAGATGCAACAAGAAGCATCTCTTGTTAAAGTGACATATGCTATGTAGTGATTTTTCTAGTGGCTAATATTCATCAATTGGCTAATAGTTGAAATTTGGGAATCCAAAATTGGCTAATATTTTGAGCTATAACATGACTTGAATCGTCACACTTTTATAAAATTTTATTATAGTCTTATTTAAATCACCAAATAATTTATTTTATTAAAAAAATTAACTCAAAAATTCACCACAATATTTGACACATGATTAGATCGAATTCGCCTAAATTTTACAAATTATAATAGAAATCTATATGAATTTTCCAATAGTATATCATAATTATTAGTTGCTTTAGAGCCATATTTCCAATCTTTATTTTCTAACATTGATTTACAATACAATCTAATGGCCCTTGTTGTATTCCACAAGGTAAAATGTATCCACAATCTATAATACTCATGGGGCCCATAATTTTGGCCCTCATGAGCATCATAGATCATGGGTACATTTTACCTTACAAAATACAATGGTCATTAGATCAATGATCCAAATGAAATTTTGGGCCCAATGAGAATTATAGATCGTGGGTACATTTTAATTTTTGGAATATAATGAGGGCCATTATATTATATTTTAAAACAATGTTGGCACATAAATATTATAGTCTACCCCTTAAACCCATTGATAATTTCCACCCTCAGGCCCTTTCCATGAGAATTATTTTTTAGATTGGATGGATTTACCATCATAATTAATGCATTTTCCTATTATTATTTAAGATTCTCCAAAATTTTCTACTAAATTTTAGTGATGTAAAAAAAATCACCAATAAAATTAATATTTCTTTCAAAAAAAATTGAAAGATTCGCCAATAAAAAATAATATTTTTTCCTTAAAAAATAAATGATTCACCAAGATTTTATATCTTTTTTTGAGGGGGGTTTCTTAATGTTATCACTGATGCTATGTTAAGTCTTGACCCAAACTTATACATGCTAAAACTTGCACAAGTTGGTGCTAAATCTTCCCCCCCCCCCCTTTTGATTTCAATCAACTTAGGGAATAACCACCCTTTTTAAACTTTGGAACAAGAAACCATCCACAAGGGAGTGACCCCTTGTTACACCATTTCGTTGGAAAAATACCTAATCCTTCTTCAAAAAATGTACAAAGTCAACCCACAGTCACTTTACAAGGAGTGGATCAAACTAACTTTTCAAACCAATATATCAATTCGCTTTATAAAACTCAAGGTCTAGGGACTCCAAACAACCTAGGCCTTCAAAACAAAAAAAAAAACCACCACCAAGCACCAACATACCAAATCCCAATGTACCAAATACAAACACGAAAAATTATGGGATCAATCCATTCACCACACCACCATCTCAAAACATGCATGTTCACTGACAAAATCCTCAACAACAATTTATACAATAACCTCCTCAAAAACAATTCCACCAACAACCTCCTCCTCAAAAACAATTCACACAACAACCTCTTCAACAACAATTTCACAAACAACCTCCTCCTCAACAACAATTCACATGACAACCTCCTCAACAACAATTTACACAACCTCCTCAACAACAATTCACACAACAACTTCCTCAATAAAAGATTCAGTATCACTCCCAAAGAACACCTCAATAAACACCCCAACAAAGTCCAACCCCTTAACAAAAAAAATCTCATTCCACCATACCACCAACAACCTCAAAAAAATCATCACACAAAACGTCAACCCCTAACATCAATATGTCCCTAACCCACAACAACAACACCATCAATATTATACCACAACAAAAAAATCCCACTCCATGAATACAATAAAAGATCACATACCAACAAAAACTCAAACCACAACAACAACTCCATTCTCAACAACAATTGCAAGCACAACAATATTTGCACATACAAAAATAGTTCCACACTCAACAATAGTTGCAAGCCCAACAATAGTTTCTTGCACAACAAGCACAACAACAAGCCTTGCAACAACAACCCCCACAGTGAAACATCATCCCCCAAATTCACTATACACTATACAACACACCTCCTCCACCTCAACCTAATCTGTAGTATCAAATGGGTTTACAACCTCAAATGAAATAATCCATACGACATGAACCTACCTACATATCAAGACCCAAGTCAATATAATTCTCTTAATCCACTAATGAATGTTCCTTCCATGGACATATCATCGTAGATTCAAACTTTGACGTAGAAAATCCAGGACATACAAATGGGGAAGACAAAATAATCTTACACTATTCAAGACTTGTATCCAAACCCATTTGAAAGGAGCATTACCATGTTACCTTTTTTTGTAAACTTTGAAATTTAAAAATTTGACAAGTATAAAGGATGAGGTAATCCAACGATTCATACCTTATGTGTCTATTTCCACATAGCTTAGGTGGGCAAGCTATATAATGGTTTTCATGCTTACCCCAAGGCATAAGAACATTCTAAGAAATCGTTGATCAATTCGTTGCCCACTTTTCATATAACATTGATGCAAATGTCATGGTAACTTATTATACATTGTCAAGAAAAACAAGGGTGAAAAATTTGCCTCCTTCCTCCAACGATGGAGATATAAAGCAAACCAAATGCAAACCATCTATCCCCAAAAAAATAAAATTAAATATTATCATAAACAATGTTAACTCAGAATTAGCCTCTCAACTACACATGCAATGCATCCAAACATGGGAGGAACTCATATCAAAAGGCCTTAGCATTTAGAAAGCTTATTGATAAGGGTCTTGTACAAATATATAACAATAACCAACCATATAGTTTGAGTGACAAACGTTGTGTATGGGCCAAAAAGAAAAGTGTAACTAATGACGAAGTGGTAGATGCAAAGTTTGTACAAATACACAACCTCAACAACATAATCCACAACAAAATGTTAAAAACACAAATCCTCCAAGAGGACCACTACCACAGAGATAAAATAACTATCCATCAAGACCTAACAATGTGCCTCAATGACAATTTACTCCCTTAGGGGAACCTATTGAGATGACCCTAAACAAATTGGTTCAATCAAAACACATCAAACTTTCAGAGTTTCAAAACTTTCCCGAACCACAAATAAAACCCTCATGGTGTAATGATAATGACTTTTTCCAATATCATAGAACAAAGGGTCATAAGACGCAATTTTTTTTTAAGATAAAACATCTCATCCAAGACCTTATCGATCAAGGGAGGTAAATATTGATCAATAATCTAGGAACTTTGGAAACAACAATCTAGGAATCTATACAAATCCAGTGCTCGATTATGGAAAAGATAAAGATTCTAGAAAGACAAGTTATAACAATGTCATTTTTTCTTATGACAACGTAGTAAGACATGTCAATACGACTCATTCTTCACAAGATGATAAATTGGACATGTATTAGGATACTTTCCTAATGTAGGATCAAGATCAATCACTAGTGTCTAGTAATATTCTACATACAAGTAAATTCATTAAATATATCTAAGATTGCAGCATAGCTTGCTCATTTGACTTCATGATACGATATATTGAAGAAGCTCCACCATGAAGAAATACCTCTATCATATCATCCAAATCTATTGAGACCATCCAAGAGTCTTCCATCCATACTTCACCATCAACCCAAGATCCATGTCAAGCATACAATCCTGAGCATAAAGATAATTGCTCCAAGCTGAGTCAAGATTAGGATCCCATATCTCCAAAATACTATCATGATCTAAATAATCTTTTCCAATATGTTAATGACAATTGCTCCAAACTAAGTCAAGGCCAAGGGTCCACTTCCCCAAAATGCTACCATGATCTCATGAGTATTTTACAAACCATCCAGGATTTCACAAATGATGAACAAACACTAAACACTCCCCACATCTACCCATGAGATGCTTACTTCCAATGGACATATAGATGATATTCCTAAAAAATAAGAGTCTCCCACTCTTGACATACTTACAAATGATCAAGCAAGAAAAAATTTCACATAAATTCATGATGACATTCCAAGCATTGATCATGAAGATGATTCCTATATCGACTGTGAATCACAAACATCCTTTGAAGAACAATCAAAATCTAGTATTCTTACTATTATCTTTGAAGATTCTTAGTAGAACATAGAAGAAGTAACATCTTGTTTCCATGATAAATCATATTTAATTGTGGTTTGTCAGTGGATGCAATATCAAAAGGAAGGATTAGACCTACATGAACAAGGTATCCTACAAATAGTACAGATAATCAACAATCCTAACCAACAAAATGTTAGCTATTCAAAAATCAAGGAATCTAATCATGTCAGAGATACCTCCATGATACTGAGAGAAAATTTATCAAATGCAAACATCAACATGGTATTCATGAAGAGTCCTTATGATAAAACTGTTACCAACACTTCAACTGTGTATGTCATGAATCATCATCCTTGCACTTTCCACCCACTAATTGGGACCATAAATAAGAAAATATTTTTTACAAAAGAAAAGAACATGTCATCGAAGCAAAAGAATTGAAAAACAAAAATGGACACATAACATTCAAATGGATTCCAAGGAAAAATAAAGCAAATAATCCTTATCAAACTCCATTAGTCAAAGAAACTATGGGGAAAAATAAAAAAGGGACTTCCATCCATCAAAGATGTCCACCGATGCAAAAGAAGGCTTCAAGATTGACATACAAAGTATATGAAGAAGTTGGTCCTAATTCCATGGAATTCCATATCCACCTTTCACTTCTCATCATCCCAAGTTGGAGAATCAAAGATGCATTGTCCAAACTATCGACTAATCCCTTTTTGTCTCATATCACTCATCAAAATCCACCTTCCCTCATAAAACCTAGAATATCCAAATCTTGCATTAACCCTGTCTTGGCATCAACACTTTATCATAAGGACTCTAAGGGAAATCTATCATTATGTGCACATCTAGATAAGGTTAACTTTGGTATCGAAAAAGACTTGACAAGGACATTAAGGGGTTATATACAAGCGCATGTATCTTGGCAAAGCAACTTCTCCATATAGGATATCATTGGCATATCTTGATAGTAGTATCTACATAAGAACCTATGGGTGGTTAAGCATAATAAATCCTTAAAAAAACATTAAAAATTAAAAAATAAAGAAAACAATAAAGATAAACAAATAGTCCTTCAGTGAAAACCACTTCGGTGGCGCTTTAGAAAAGTACCATGATAAAAACCTAGAAAACAAGCATCATGTGTAGAATTGAGCATCTATGTGTGCCATTCTAGGTGGAAGCATCTCATCCCCTCCAATATCCAATTTTATACAATCCATTTTCATCCAACTCCAAAAAATATCTTGATCTTGACAAATGTTTGGGGTACACTTCGCACTTATTTGTGGCAAAATATAGGAATAGTCATTATCATTGATCCTATCCTATCCTATTCAATATCATATCCTATATCCAAGCAACTATTTTCACATGCATCCTATGCTATCATATTATTCTATCCATCATCTCAATCCATACATCCATTTATAGTATTTCATACATTGCTAGACATTGGGGGAAGATACTTGATCCTTGCTTCCAAATAAATCTTGATCCATGTCCTATAGCTCATAAAATGATCTAGACATCATGATCTAGGTATCATCCAAAAAATCCTCAAAAAATAGATCCAAAAAACACTTTTAAAATATTCAAAACATCCAAATAAACCTCAAAATCTTTAAAAACATCCAAAAAACATCAAAATCTCAAAATTAGTCCAAATAATTGAACTACGAAGCTCTACATAATTACGTAGGCAAGGCCGTCTCCGAGAGCCCTTGAGGCATAGGTCTATCCCTTAGGCCCTGTTTTCTTGGTTCGAACATTTTAAAAACTTTAAAAACATCCAAATATGTAAAAAATACCAAAAACAAATAAAAAAATGTCAAAATATCAAAAACAACCTCAAAACATTTCAAAAGTCAAAATCAGTGATATATTCTAGAAAAAAGAAAAAAATCAATTTCCATCCCATTTCTCATTTTATTTGCTATAAAATACCATCCATAATAAACCTATCATCACCCTCACCTTTGGCGAAACAAACATAAGAAAGTACAATCATTGAAACATAAACTTTCAATGAGTCTTGATCATTGTCAAACATATCAGTTAACTTTCATATCAATGGCCTAAACATTTAAAATCAACATCCGATGAATATATTAATGGATAGATCTTTTCTACAATAGACATCATTTTAGATATCAACTAAAACAACTCTCTCTAGTAGAGATATGGTGGCATTGATGTTTTTGTCATTTTTGGTTTTATCTTTTTATCTCATTTACATCACTCACTCAAAATTGCCTTCGTCTTCAATATCTTGGTGTGTCTAGAGGGGTATGTAATGGGGCATAGTCATTTCTTTCATTTTTATGCTTGTTGGGTGTTCTTGTAATACAACCTTGGCAAATACTTGTCTTGTGCATGCAAGGATAGTCTCGAGTAATACAACGACTAGTGTATAAAAGGTTCTTCATACATTTTTTGTATTGGCATCCTTACTTCAATGGCTTCATTCTCTCACATGATAAAACAAGGTGTTTGTAAGTCAAGTATGAACAATGATACTCATATATATTTGTAGAGTCAAATTCCATGCACTAGATGCAACACCACCCTGGTTCTTCATACCTTGGTGCATTGTATCTATTTGCTATATCAAAATAAGGATTGCTCTATATTATTTAACATGACCTAAAAATCAAAGAAAAATCAACTATCCTACCTCATCACATATCCAACAAACTCTCACAAATTTATTGGTATCCTGATCAACATCATTATTCTACAACATCATCATTGTATTCTAATCATCCATTCATTCTTCCATCTCTATCCATGGTAACATTTCTATCCAAGTATCATGACCACAAAAATATATGCATCCCATCTTGCATCCACAAATTGCCAACATCATATCATATCATCCATCTTGCATGAGCATCATCATATATCATTATCACAAAAAAAGAAAACCATGATCATAAAATCATTATCACATGCACCCTGCATCTACAGATCATTAGCATGACAACATATATAAATCCATCCATATATTATAGCATATACCATCATATCATGAAACATCCAAACCATACGTACATCATACATTGCATAGCATGCATACATCATGAGATCATGGCATGATACAAAATATGGTACATTGAGTATGTGATAAAATAATATACATCAAAAATACATATACACATGAGGCTCAAAAGCCAATGAATGTGTACAAATGTGTTTACATCAATGATCAAAATACATAAAAAGGATATGTGTACAATAATGAGCTACCCTGATCGCTCCTCCCTATCAGGAGAAGGGTGATGTGGTGGACCTCTAATCTATCGACTCCCATGCCCTAGTGGCTGTTGCTCACTGTGCCCTGGTGGCATCTATTGAGAGGGAGGTCTAACTGATCTGCCCTCCAATCTACTAGATCCAGTCGTAGTGCTGCTTTGGACAGAGAATCTGGGCTATCATCTTCCCTAGGTATTGCCACCTGATAGAGGGTCTTGTAATATGTGGCTTCCTGTATAAAAGATTGAGTGTCCTACATATGGTGGTCCATGGTGATCATACTACCCTGGGCAATCTCAAGTCACATCCTCTAAGAGTTCTTTGTATCCCTCTCTTCTTGGGTTGTATCTCTCTTAGCTGTAATTTGAGCCACCTATGTCTCTACCTGTTGGTGTTGGGTGATCTCAATATCTCACTCTATTTTTTGTGTATCCCTCTCATCTCTAGCCTGATCCCTCTCTGCGAGGGCCTGCTATCTCTCAACCATCATTCAAATCAGTTGAGTGGTAACCTAGTCTCTCTCAAACTTGTAGTCATCCCACTCTCTACTGGCCTAGTCCCTCTTTGATAAAACTAATACCAATCTGACATCAAGATATCTATTCCCACTAGCCTCCTACTACTAATGTTGACCTAGTTGAGGTGGTACCTACTACTAATCCCTTTATGGTGGATCTTGTCAAGGTGCATCACATTGGGCTACCTACACTATCTATTGTTACTTTGTTGCAAACCTTTGTCTCTGTCGACTCTCTCAGCTAGGGCCTGCCTCCCCTCTCCTTTGTCGAGCCCCTATGGCTCCTGACCTACTAGCACCAACATGGTGTGTAAACGTGAGTGGTATCCTCTAGAGCCACCAAGCATCATAGTCCTTGGGTCATCAAGACCACCTGCCCATACCCATGCAAGGGGAGCCATCTGAACAAACTTAGTCAACATTGTTTGCAACACTACAATAGGACCCAATGCTAGGATCTCCCACACTATGCGAGCATATGTGGCATGGTAGTCTACATAAAATATAGTCTATCTCTCACCAAACTATCTACAGACTCTGTTTGATAAATATCTCTCAATGAAGTGCTAGGTATGCCCAATCAACCAATGGGTATGTCTATAGAAATTCATGTGGAGGTGGTCATCCCTCCATGCCTCACATTGGATCCATGGTCACCACACAAACTCAGTCATGTCATCGAAAACCCCTCTCCATTAGTGTAGCTCCCTTGTCCTCATGTAGGTCAGTAGGGAATCATACCATTATGAGAAAGGATCTCCAACATCTCTCTAACTCTCCCACTGGTTGAGTCATGACTATTCGCTCCCATGCCCATACATGGAGAAAAGTCATGCCTATCGAGAGACTAGTGGATCCCCTATAGCATACATGATGCATGTCATGATATAAATGGGCGAGGATGCAGGGTCCCCACACATAAGTGATACCATCTATCACCATACCATCGATCATCAATCCCCATCGAATAGGAAAATATTGTGATCATCTATCGAACATCAAAGGCCCCATGATCAACCCAACTAGAATCAAAGTGATATCATCTACCTCCCCGATATAAGGATGTAGATCAATTTATTTTTCTACCATCTCTAGCTCATCCTCATCCTGGAGTCTTGCCATGGCCATTTCTCCTCAATCAATATCATATACAACTCAGACACCTTGAATAGGCACTCTAAGGATGCACTAGACATCCTCCAGAGTCACAATGCACTCTCTTGTGGTTAGGTGAAATGTAATTGTGTTAGATCTCCATCGCTCCATGAGTGTAGTCAGCATCGATTTGTGTGCTTGAATATCAGACATATATGCAATGTGATAGAGACCAATCGACACTAGGAACCTAATCTCGACCCTGCCAATAATAGCAAGTCACTCCAAAATCCTAGGCTTGTCCTCCCGAGAGTAGATGGGATGAAGCACCACATGTAATTATAGCACCCATGACATCAAATTATCAAATTTTTAATAAAAACCTAAGTTTGTTAATAAAAAAAACAAACGCGCCACTCTGAACAAATGTGGTAAAGCACAACAATCAAAAGCGAGCTTGTTTTCAAATGCGGTAAACCCCAAAATACAAATGCGAATGCATTTTCAAATGCATCACTTTATCCGTGCTAGTTTATCCCAAACACGATAGACATTGGGGTTTAGACGTGTCGATCCATAGATTGACGTGTTTGTTTTCCAATGTTTGGCTACAAATTTAACAATCTAAAACTATGTGCAAGAAAAAATTAAAGTGGTACGTACCGGCGGGCCTGCTCTTGCTGGCCTTTGGAACTATCACATCAGGTCTATGTGATGTGGGGCTTGAGGAATGTGCACCATTTCGAGAAGGTGTCCTAGCGAAGTGGATGCCTAGAGCTTTAAAATCTCATAAAGTGAAGAGTGAAAATGAGTATATTTTGAGCCCAAAAGCCTATTATGGCCCTCAAACCTTAGGGTTTCACCCCTAGTGGACCTGTTGGTCTATTTTTTGACCTTCGTCATTGATCCTAACCATTTTATCAGCTTCCTAGGACCTATTTTTTGTCCTCTATTCAACATAACTACTCACGTAACCTTGTCACGATTTCGACCCAAATTTTTTTTTTTTTATGATCGATCTCGAGGGGGTAGCACACCATTGTTCCTTCGTCCATTGGGGCATAGTGGGGCATCAGGTGATTTAAAAAAATAAAAATCCAAACAACATCAGGGCTTTGAAACAGCGTAATATGTACCTCACTTCAAAGAGGGGAAAAATTTAGACACCTCAAAATGTCCTGAATGTATCACATATCCTAATATCACTTATTAATATCATTTTCCTCATTTTCACGTAATTTCTCTTTTAATTGAATAATTTTCAATTATTTGATTAAATTCATCTTTTTCCTCTATTAATTAAATAATTGACATTATTTGGTTAATTTATCCTTTTTCATCATTTCTTACTAATTTTTCCCTTTAATTAAATAATTTCCAATTATTTAATTAAATCTAATTTTTCTTCTATATCACATGATCAAATAATTTTTAATTATTTAATTAATAAATCCTAATTTCTTCTAATCCTTACAATTAAATAATTTTTAAAATTATTTAATTCTCTAATTTCTTTCATTTGTGCAAATAATTTTTGTTTTTCAAAAGAAGGATATTCCCTTCTCAAAATATCTTTTCCCTCCAAAATATGTAAAAAGCATATTCCCTCCAAAAGGAATATTCCCAAATTCAAATTCAAATTTGAATAGATATTTCCCCTCCAAAATATCTTTAACCTCTTTTCCATGAAAAGTGGGTTTTGGGCTCTCATTCAATTTCATCCATTGATCTTCATCCATCTCCTTGATCTCCTCTCATCCGTCGATCTTGATCTTCAATATTGATCATTGATTTGATATTTTTAAATCTATAAAACAACTCAATTTTCCTTCAATAATCATTCACAATCTTCATGAGCTTGAGAAATTCATTGTTTTGAGCTAATTTTGAATCATAATCATCATTTTGAGCTTTGAAATCATGATAAAGTGCTTAATAGAGCAATCCAAATTCACTTGGAGCATAATCCCCCAACGGGATTACAGGTTTGCACATTGTTTTGATTCAATTTTCTTTGAATTTTATGTTTTAATTATTTTGATTGAATCTTTTTGATGTTTGCTAACCCAATTTTATTAAGTATGGGCTAATATGATCATTTCTTGATGGGATTTTGATGTTTGTTGCATTGATTGCTTGATTTCTACCTTTTACAACTAACCCACATTTTATCCTACGACAAGGGTAGTATTCTTTGCAAGATAATGATAGTTTGTATCATCATATCTTGCCTTAGGTTATCTTGGTAAATTGAAACTCATCTTTGTTCAATGATCATATGATTGTAGCCTAGCCATAGTTACTAAGATGAGGTAAATTAACTTGACAATGCTATCAAGAGTACGTATCAATGAAATGCTAACATTTGTAAAAGTGATGTTTAAAGGATTTGTGGTATCATTGATGACACCTAAGACATAATTTGTTTGGTCAAGTATAATTTTAGTTCTTAGTATAAAATGTACAATGGGTAAAATATGATGTAGTGCTATGTGGCTTGTTTATTCCTTTTGCATATGAATGTTAAGAAGAGAGTGCATTTATGTAATTAGTCAAATTAATGTGTGTATTTTGAAATAATTTCCCTTACAATGGCATAACGGATTAAAACTAATTTAATAAATTTAAATGGGAAACTTTGGGGATGCAAAATTTTACATCCACAATATCTTGAACCAATTATGTTGTTAAAAAATAATAATTGTGTTATTACCCAAGGTAGTTAACCTTGCCATGGGAACAATAAGGATGTGATTATTCTTAAAATTAAATCATAGGTTGATATAGATTAAAAAATAGGACATATATGTAATTATGTTTCACATATATATTAAATCTACAATCGAGGTAAATGTTGAATCATAATCATATAAACAAGTGGTTCAAGGTATGATTGTTAGGATGTTAACTTGTTCAAGTAACACTTGGAACAAAGTAAAGTATCCAAGGTTGCATTCAGATTTAGGACACGCTCTGATAAAATTTAAGTTATATAATGATCAACACTTGATGCATTATGAAGGAACTCAATAACATATTGAAGGCATGCCATGTCTTCATACCTTAAAATGTTGAAATTTGATCAAGTAATATGATGTAGTGTAAAGGAACATGTGAGTATTAGGAATTATTAACAAGTCTTATTATTGAGCTTGAAATTCATACTTATCAAGTAACAATATGCAAATGATGGTTTCAAGCAACAATTGATTCATGCATGTTTGATGTACCCAACCCAAGTGACACTTGACACTTGCATTAGTTTCAATTGATTGAAAGTAACACCTGATAATTATGTATCTTCAGATGTAGTAAGTTGACTAACTAGATCTATGGCTCAAGGATGTGTTGAGTCTCACAAACCAAGGTTAGTTTTAATTGCAACTAGAGATAAACATAGCATATCCAAGGAAGTAGGGTCTTAAGTAGACTTATTTTCTGGACATGAGTGTTATCTTTTGGACTTCAACAAAGATGAACTTAAATTGTGAGACATAATATACACTTTAAATACAAGTCTTTCCTTGGAATAATTTTATTGAGGTACATGGTTTTGAGGTTTATTATATATTCATAATAAACAAGTAAAAATCATTTCACATGTAAAGAAACAATCGTAGAATCATCATAGTGATTATGTAATAATTCTCCAGTAAGGCTCATAATATCATCAAGTAAGGAATATAAGAGGATGCAATATATCACAATTATCCACATGAAGAGCTAAAGGAGTATCATCATAAGGTATGACATCATCATGTTATGCATGAGTAAATCAATCATGAGGTGAAAAAAATTGATCATAATGAATCTTGTCATAGTGTATAAAATATACGTTATATAAAAAGAATGGATCTATGTATGTGAGAGTAGCAAGATATATAGAAGGTATATCATCATGAGGTGTACCCATGTAATGAGTAGGTAGAGATTTGACAACATCAACAATATCCATCATGTAATGTGTTAGGTCTCAAAAACATAGGTTTTTAGACCATAAGAGGGTGCAAAGGGTGCCAATCTCTTAATACGTTTTTGGCTAATGAACGGGGCAAATAAGGTTGATCACCCCCTGCTCTTTAGGCTCTGCTAGACCTAGGCGGGTGTACCTGAATGATAAGGTGGATTTGAAAGCCTAAAATGGTTCCTAACTTGTGCACCCTACTCACAATGGCACAAGGGTGTGAAGTAGATGTAAAGCTTACCGACTAGTTCCTACTGTAGATGTTTTGAGAATCAAATGAATGAGTAAAGTTTTGTATAAACTTGTTCTAAATTTTACCAGTGCTTAATCTATTGGGTGAATGGAGTCGAGAGATGGATGGTGATGATGGATGTGTAGGATAGATATATCTATTCCCTAGCTTAACTCTAACTCTTGGGCACTTTTAGATGTTTGCACCTTGTAAAAACATGCAAGTTTGTTAGTTACTATAATCTTGTTTATGAATCCCAATGTTATCCCCCCAAATTACTATGATCTCATGAAAGGATTTTTAATTCTTAACTTGAGGGAAACCAATCAAAATAACTAACTTAAAAGGGTTTTAATCCTCGACATGAACCAATTAAAATGAATTATCTGAAAGGAGTTTAATTCATCGTAGCCAGAATCCAATCAAGAAAACCACACAACAATAGCAAATGTGTCAGGTGACAAATTGTATAAATTTGAATAACTTAGGAAAAACACTTTGGAGACAACATAGCAACACATAAGAATGAAAATCAACACAATAGTTGAACATTAGAAATAAATCACAGATTTTGAACAGTCTCCTCCATTACATTTACTTCAAATAATAATACTTTGATAGTAGAAGTCTTTTAAAATATGGGCACGAATGGATGGAAGTGGAATGATGGCGGTGATGATTTCCTAACCTGCTGATGGTGATTCTTCATCTTTGAATTTATCTCTCATAAATACATTATATCGTCAAGAGTTATGACTCGCTACTCGCCCTGCAACAACTCTTCGCTCAATTAATTATCTTCAGTAAAATAAAATAATTTAATCTTAATTGTCTTCGTTTCTCATAAAAATAAATCCTTTTACAATACTTTAATTTCAATTCCTTTGCTGGCAATTTCTCACTTTATATTTTACCCCGAAATATTCTTTGGGTACAATAATTACCCATTCTTTAACTTCCTTGTGAAATGTATTTCACAAGTTTCACTTTTCAAAATTACATATTTGACGCTCATATTTATTTCCCACAATGATAGATTTTTCTTTTCCCGTGCAAGATATTTCATTAAAATAATTTGTTTGACTTGCATTTCCGTGAAAATATTTTTTGCTACTCCCCTCTTTTCAAACTCATATTTCACCAATACATTTATCTTCACTATATTTACATGGTGAAATAATCACCCATCCTCCCTAGGTGAAAATGTTTTCACAAAATCAATATTTTTACCTTTTTAAAATCACTTATCATTTTTATTTATTACCCCAAAATAATTTTTCCTTTCTGGAACACTATATTTGAACAAATTTGTAAAATATTTCACTTTATATTCATTGCACACCCGCTCACTTCTTCCACTTTCACCGCAACCACCACATGTAGATTTGAGACCCGCTGTGGGAACACGAGAATGCTCACTGCTCACCTACATAGGCATTAGGGTTTGCTGGCAGGACAACTAGAACCACCGCTCTCCCACACAAGGCTTGGGGCTACTTAGCGGGGATGTGGGAAGGCTCACTGCTCACCCACACATCCTCAAAATTTCCTTCACGGGGATGTGAGAAGTGCCAATGAGATGTCTTCACCGAATCTTGTTCCAACGCAAGAACGCCAGCTGCTACAATCACTCCTCCCCTAACATATGAATTGTTACAAGGATACTATGTTGAAATTAATGTTTATTTGGGTACAATACATCGATGTAGTTGGTGCCATTAATTACAGACATTTCCAGAAATATATCCTCCAGGTCTCTCTCGAGACTTCTGTCTTCCAGAGAATTCTTGCACCGACCTCTAGTTCTTAGCGTGTATCTCTTGTCTTCTAGAGATCTCTAAGAGATCTATAAATTCAACTTCTTCCCGTCCACCTTGTAGTGTGTATCAAATAATAGTGTATTATTGTATAAGTAAATATAATATTTTATGTTGTTCATCTGTGTTTTTTTCTGTGCAAGTATGCTCTATTTTTTACTTAGTTCTTCATGGTATCAGAGCTGTTATAAATCTTGGGCAGTGATTTGGAGATTGTGCAGTATCAAAATTTTGATTTTGTAGGTTTCAATTTGGTTGTGAGCAGCACCAACATTCTTGTGAAAAGTGAACAATATTCTAGCAAAGGAAAGAATATCAATACAAAAATATTGGTGAGAAATTTTCATTTGGGTATAAGGATTTTTGAAGTTTTTTTAATTCTCATCCAAAAATGAGGGAATTTATGGATTCTATTGGCATTGCCTTGCCCATAGTTAAACTAAATGGAAAGAATTTTTATGATTGGGTATCTCATATAGAGATTTCTCTAACACTTCAAAATTGTTATGAGATTGTTTTTGGCAATGAACAAAGACTAACAAGTCCTAGAAAAGATCAAGAAGATTGGGACAAAAGGGACAAAAAGGCTTACACTCTCAAAAGAAGTTTTTCCAGAAGTTCGCAATGAAAGAATTGGAGTCAAAGTATGAGATATTTTGAAAAATATATATCAAAATTCAGGTGATGTATGGATCCTATCTCTCACCACAGAGTTATATAATATGAAATTATCAAGTTCACAAGAGTTAGTCCCTCATTTAAGTAAATTAAAGGAAAAGAAAAATGAACTTGCTTCTCTTGGAAAAGATATTGATGATAAATATTTTGTGCAAATAATTTTACAAAGTCTTCAAGGATCTTATCAATCATTTATAAGGGGACTAGATACTGCAGATAAATTAAAGAGTATTAATTCTGAAGAGTTATGTGCTAAGCTAGTGCAAGAAGAAAAACGTCAAATTAAAGAAAGAGAATCATTTAATGATGAATCTCAAACATTCATAATGAAAGGGAAACAAAATTACAAAAAGTCACAAGAAAATCAGTCTAGAGAAAGGAATTGGAAGTATGAGAATAAAAATGTCCCACCTAAAGATTATAATAAAAGCAAATGAAAATGTAATTATTGTGGGAAAATAGGTCACAAAGCCAATGAATGTTATAAGAGGATTAAAGATATAGAAAGGAAGACAAATAAGTTTACAAAAAGTTTTGATTCTAAAAGTAATGCTCTTTTATTGCACTTAAAGCAAATAATTCTTATAAGGAGGATTCGGTTATTGATTCTGGTGCCACACAACATATGTGCTATAATAAGGAACAATTTGAATCACTAAAGAATGATAGTAATTTAGAGAAAATATATTTAGGGAATAATAGTGCATTGGAAGTTAAAGGAACTAGAAATGTTCAAGTTGATAACAACGTGTTCAAAAATGTGAAGTTAGTTCTAGAATTGAAGATAAATCTTCTTTCTATATCTCAAATTGCTAATCAAGGGTATAAAATAGAATTTTACAATGACAAATGTTCAATCAAGGATGCGAGTAATAATTACAAAGTGACTACAATTGGTAAAATGGAGAATGGGTTATATAAATTCCAAGAATTCACTTCTAAATGTAGAAATGAGAATATGTGTGCTATTGCCAAATATGATGATATGAGCAAGTTATGTCATGAGCATATGGGACATATCAACTATCAAAGTCTCAAACTTATGGAGAGACTATATATGGTGCATGGGCTTCCAAAAAAATCATCAAGTCACAAGGTGTGTGAAGGATGTGCTATGGGAAAACATGTGGAAAGTTTCCCACAAGGTAAATCATGGAGAGAAAAAACTCCTTTATATTTGGTTCATAGTGTTATAATGGGTCCTTTTAGGACACCATCACTTGCAAGATCAAGGTATGCCCTCACCTTTATCAATGATTACACTAGAAGAATTTGGGTATATTTTCTAAAAAGGAAAGATGAAGTGTTTGATAAGTTTAAAGAGTTTAAGGCATTAAGTGAAAATCAAAGTGGAAGATCTTTAAAGATAATAAGAGCATATAGAGGTATGGAATATATGAACAAAGCTTTCTTAGATTTTTGTAAACAACATGGTATAAAGAAGGAATCAACTATCTCCTACTCACCCCAACAAAATAGAGTTGCAGAAAGAAAAAATAGAACTATAATAGAAATGGCTAGATGCATGCTTCACTCTAGAAATATAGAAATTAAAGTTTGGGGTGAAGTAATTTGTACTGCAGTTTATATTTTGAATAGAACGCCTACCAAGACAGTTTTGAACATAACACCAGAAGAGACATGGAGTGGTAGAAAGCCTACAGTATCTCATTTTAGAGTCTTTGGTTGTAATGCATTTGCCCACATTCTTGATGAAAGAAGGAACAAACTCGAAAGGAAAAGTGAGAAGTGCATAATGGTTGGGTATAGTGAGGAGTCAAAAGGATGGGTTATATAATCCTAAAACAAATGAAATTCATATCAAAAGGAATGTATGGTTTGATGAAGATATTGAGAGTGAACATTCTCCTACATTATCTTACTTTCCAATCTTGATTGATAAAGATAAGTCTACTAATGACTCAAATGAAGGTTTGCAATCTTCCACAGGAGGAGAAGGAACACAAGTTGAAGCATCAAGTGAAAGTGATGATGAAGACACACAAAAGACTAGAAGCATCCAATAAATCTACCAAGAAGGCTCCAAAAATATGTTTGCTAACTATGCTCTTATGACTAGGGTGATGCAGGTTGACACTCCAAGTACATATGAGGAAGCAAAAGGAAAAGAAGAATGGGAGGCAACAATGCAAGATGAATACAATTCCTTGATGAAAAATGGAACTTGGGAATTGAGAACTCTTCCAAAAGGTAAAAGTGTGGTTAGTTGCAAATGGACCTACAAAACAAAGTTCACATTAGATGGGGCAATTGAAAAACATAAGGCAAGACTAGTGGCTAGAGGCTTCTCACAAACAAAAGGTATTGATTATATTGAAACCTTTGCTCCAGATGCTAAAATGAGTTCAATTCGTATAATAGTTGCTTTAGCTGCAAAATTTGGTTGGAAAATCTTTCAAATGGATGTAAAAAGTGCATTTCTACATGGTGATTTAAAAGAAGAAATATATATGCAACAACCACCAAAATTTTTTAAAGTTGGTGAAGAAAATTTAGTGTGTAGATTAAAAAAATCACTATATGGTCTTAAACAAGCGCCAAGGGCATGGTACTTCAAAATAAATGAGTACTTTATAGATGCATGATTTAAAAGAAGTAAATTTGATCCAGATGTGTATGTAAAGCACATTGATGATAAAATCGTTATTATTGTACTATATGTGGATGATTTAATCATTATAGGAGATCACACAAAGTGCATTGAAAGTACCAAGGAACAACTTAAACAATCTTTTGAAATAACTGATCTAGGAATAATGCACTATTTCTTGGGCATGCAAGTATGGCAAAAAGAAGGAAAGATCATACTTTCTCAAACAAAATATGTTCTTGATGTATTGAATTTTTTTAATATGAGTGATTGTAAACCATCTAATACACCATGTGAAGCCACATGCCATCCACAAGAATCTCTTACTATGATATTTTGTGATAATCAAAGCACTATCAAGCTAGCAAAAAATCTTATATATCATGCAAGGTCTAAGCATATAGAACTGCATCATCATTTTGTTTGTGACTTAATTGAAAGACAAGTGGTAGAGCAAAAAATTTGTGGCACAGAGGCACAAATTGCTGACATATTTACAGAAGCATTGCCTACTGTAAAATTTATCAAACTTATAGACTTGTTGTAGCTCAAGACAGCTCCTATCCTCTCCAAATAAACATTATGGGGGAGTGTTGAAATAAATGTTTATTTGGGTACAGTGCAATGATGTAGTTGGTGCCATTAATTACAGACATTTCCAGAAATCTATTCTCGAGGTCTCTCTCGAGACTTCTCCTTTCCAAGAATTCTTACACCTACCTCCAGTTCTTAGCGTGTATCTCCCGTCTTCTAGAGATCTCTAAGAGATCTATAAATTCAACTTCTTCCCGTCCAGTTTGCAGTGTGTATCAAATAATAGTGTATTGTTAGTATAAGTAAATATAATATTCTGTGTTGCTCATCTTTGTTTTTTTCTGTGCAAATATGCTCTGTTTTTCACTTAGTTCTTCACTATTCATGGTGTTTACTCAAGTTCTGATTCGCAGTTCTTCTCGTACCATCGTTGACATCATAGCAAAAAAATAGGGTTTTTCTATCCTCGCCATTCTGCGGAGATGCAAGTCTTTGCTTCAATCAATGTAGGGATCCCTCTATCGAGCCCACACGCAAGAGCTAGGGCTCCTCCAAGTATGATGAATTTTCATTCATTTCCCACATACGAGGCAAATATCCAACAGAGTAAGAAGACATTTGATCAAGGGAAACTTGAGTGCAGTCCATTGTTATGGTGCGACCACCTTTACTTTTCAACACTGCCTGTTCAATAGCATTCATTGATAATGGCGTTGATTAATTCCTAAATTTGATGTATCTCCTCCGATGCTTCGTTATACTTTTGTATCACCTTTTCTCATCAGCCGCATGTTTCATGTATTCATAGCGATGAACAGCGCTCAATACGTTATCTTATGGATGCGTTTGACTTAAACATCAAACACTGCATCAATACTCGCTTTCTGAATTTCAGCCTGTTGTAGGTATCCATGTTGCTCGTAAATCTTGCTTTCATATTCGCCAATTTTCTGTACTCAAACTATCGAATGATTGATGCGGGAATTTTCCCGGAAAATCTTGTTTCGCAGCACTTCTGTGATCTTTATTTACCATTCTCAGCAAGTATGAAGCTAATTCTTGGAACAAACCCGGAAACATTATATTCTCCTTCGTTTGCCAATCTCAAAGGATTCGTGACTGCGTGTATGCCATTTGCGATTTCATCTTCTAATTCCAATGTTACTCCCTGCCGAGCAAAAACTGCCTTGGTTTTGAAGTCATGTGCCCATTCTCGTGATAGATCTCTCACTCCGAAAGATTGTTGTCTCCTAAAGTGCAACTCATCTTGGCAATTTTATCTGTTTGATTGGCCATCCTCCCCGGTCCCTGTATATTTCATGCCTATTTTTGTGCCACAGTGTCCGCAACAAGTTATTCTTTGCTTTGTACAAATTGGAACAACAGGTTGTACCCTGAGGGTGAAGAACCATCGTTTCTTTAATATCAAGCATTCCACAATGGTATTAAGTCGCCATGTTTCTTCATTTTTAATATTTGTATTTATTTCGATCGTAGCAACCTTTTGTACCTTGTATAATCTATAAATTCGGTGGTACCATTTTCCTATGGCGCCTTATCCGGGTGCATGGAAGAATTTGAACATTTGCACCATTATGTCTTCGTCTCTGGTATCAAAACAATATAATTTTGGAGTCAAGTTGGATAAAGGGGAGCGAAAAAACTCAGGCATCATCCTTGTCTCCTTTTAGGAGATTCCTCCAAGATACTTGAAAGTATTCATCGATGCTCCTTTCTTGCTAACAAATGTTTTGAGAAACACTGATGCAATGTAATAGTATTCCATCACTTTTTAGTATTTCCTCTTCTAACTTATCAAACCTTCGGTACTCCAAGGAAAATTCCAATGCATGCTGGACTTTGCTTTCAGAAATGCATATGTTAAACATTCTTTCAAATATGTTGACCCTACTCTAGGGTCTGTATCCAATGACTCTTTACTTGGTTCTATTGCTTTTGTACAAAGAGTGGCATACTTATCTATTGCCTTAGCAAGTGAGGTGTGCACATAATCAGAAACTTCTGACATATTAAACAAGGAGCCAACACCTAAGATACATGATAAAGGGTCGTCATTCAGCTGACCTAGGTAATAGAAGACCTTTGATACAGCCAAAGCAGCCATTTGTTGTTCACTAAAATCTTCATCTGCACATGAGCTTTGTTTGTTTTCAATTGTTCGTGTCATCCAATTTAGTCTTCCTGTCAAGCACTTCTCAATGGTCTCATCTCCATAATCCTTTTGAGCATTACCTCAGGTTATTGAATCTTATGGTGCTTTATTTCCTGCAACTATTCCATCAAAACAAAATACATCTTAAGCTGAAGTGGGTATTCATCAAAATTATTTTCTGACATCTTGCATTGTGACAAATAAATCAAGTTGCCTCCATAATTGCCTTGAAAAACTGATCAAAACTTCTCCTTCAACCATGAAAATGCACCAGCACGTTGAGTTATGATAGGGGAGCATGGGTGTCGGATGGATTGGCATGAAATTACCAGGATTGCAAACTGTTATGTTCAAAGTTGTTCACTTAGCTGTTTCTGCAAACTGCTCCTGTCAACCCCAATTGAAACTCACCAACTTGCTATTTTGCAAAAATATCAAATGTGATTCTGAGAAGCTTCCACCCTGGATATTAGCTCATTTAGGTCAAATGAACATGTGTGGAAAAGGGTTTTCCATTAATCCATCTCCTTCATAAAATATCAGGCACCAAAGTTGACCTTTGTGACAACTTTCTGAAAGTGCAGATGTCAAAACTGTGCAAAATCCATTTGGGTTTGGCTTTCAAAAAATACCAAACGAACTGCCAAGGCACTGAAAATTGGCATGAAAGCACATTAAGGTGGGAAGAATCCGAGACACCAATCAGTTTATCATGACAATCTTCCAATTGGTTAATATCGTTTTCCAAAGTTGACCTTTGGGCAGATTTGACACTAATCAGCCAACAAACTGTTTTTAAACCTTCCAACTTGGTGTTTCAAAACTTCATCAAATCAAGTTATGGGAAGCTAAAATCAGGTGGAAACACTTTCATATGGTAGGTGAACATGTGTGTGAAGTGATTTGGTGTGAAACTGAATTGGCTTGAAGTTATGATTTTTTAAAATAGGCCTTCAAGACAGATTTCACCAGTGTACTTTTGGGGTGTTACAATCAATTTTTTCATTATGGGAGCCCTAAATTTTACCAAAATCTACATGAAATTTTAGGCTCCAACACAAGGTACATGACCAAGTAAGATCTCACTACGTGTGTACTCATCATTATCACAAGCCATAGGATTATATAGACATTAATTTTTTATAGTCTATAACTATTAAATCAATATGAATTTTTATGGTAAAATTGTGTAATTTTTTAGAATCAAAATAAAAATATTTTGGATCAAACGCCATGATCTATCATTAGAAAGAGGAAGAAAAATGATAAGATTGCAAACTTGGCCTATAATAAATAGATGGGGAGGGTGGTGAAAGGAATATAGGGAATGAAAATTGAGAAAGGAGAGGGATAACTAATGTCAAACTAACCTAGGAAAGAAGAGGCACATTCTAGAAAAATATAACATAAGAAATGCCAAAGGAGATTAAAAAGATGAAATCAATTTATATTAATAACTAGGTAAAAGCATGAAGAGTATGCAAGGAAGAAAAAGACAAAAAATATGGGGCAAGGATCATGTTAGGCCAATACCATAATCACAAAATTATAAGAAAATAATACCATTAACTTTGTAAACATAAAATTGAATTAAGTTGTAAGGAAACAAATAAAAGTAAATTAAAGCTTCATATTTCAAACTAAGTGTAAGTCTCAACTTGAGCTTAATGAAATTCAAATATATCAAGTGTTACCAAATGAAACTTCATTGTTTGTTTGTGGATATTTGTAGAAAATGATGTAAATAGATGTTATGTAGTTGCTCTTTGGATGCAACTTTTGATCAACATGTACTTACAAATTCATAGATCCTTTTGGTGGAATATTTAGAGTTTCATTTATAACTTTTTGAATGTTTGATTGAATGGTGTAGATATTTTTGATGAATCTATTTAATTGAGATTGATTGAGAGGAATTTCCTCGAATGTAGGAGGCACAATGAATAGTTAATATTTGATTTATTTTAGATGGATGGTGAATATGTATTTTGTTTAAAATATTTGACAATTAAATAATCTATTGCAACATATAGCAAGGTATTAAATAATTTTTCAGAAAAATGGAGGGTTGAGATCAAATATCCTAAATGGATGAATGTAATCTGAATTAATAGAAAATGGTGTAAAGTGGAGGGAAATGAATTTATTTGTTCATTTAATTGGAATTATATATATATAATTGAATAGTAGTGTAGGGAGGTGGTAAATTAAATAATTTTTTTTTAAAAGTATTTAGCATGGGATTGGTTATATTAGTATGGTGTTTTGATTATATAGGTAAAAACAAGTTTTGAAGGGGACTTGAAACCCTTTAAAACAAACATCAATTGACACAAAATCCAGACAACAACTTGACTATAATCAGGTTACCCCATAATAACAACACCACAAAAATAACCAACCCAATAATGATCAAAGAATCAATGACCTAAAAATCACCAAGCCCTCATCTAATATATCACACAACTAACACATGTGTATTAAAAACAAATACATGTTTAGGAAGACCTCTCTTCCTCTTTTGAATGATAGTCTAGGACACACCATTTTCCAAATCCTTAGATTAGAAGAGAGGATAGAAGAATCCTCTAATCTTGCCTCAACCTTCTCCACCACATGTAGATAATATGAGAGTTTAACTATAGAAGGGCATCTAATTGAAGAAGACAAAAATTGCGTAAAATCCAAATGCATGCAAGAGAAGGAGAAACAACCAAAACAAGGTCAATAGAAGGCATTCCATTAGGAAATGAAGAAGGCATAAAAACTGCATCAACCATAGAGGGAACCAATCCTTCAGTACACCCACCAAGATATGGGGAAGCCATACGAGATATACAATCCTTAAATTTAGAAAAATCTCCAATAGTCAATTTTTTAGTATGGGAATTCCACCACCAAGTAGTTAAACCCACCAACCTATGATGAGAGTGAGGGTAGTCAAAAGAAATCTATCTAGTAGAAAATAATCTTTGACAATGGAAGTGAAGACCCTCATAATCAAGTAGTTGAGTCTAGGGCCCATCCTCCACCATAAGGACAATATCCTCAGGAAGTACCTTGGAAATGCCAATGTCAACCAAAATATGAGCATTTGGTGTGGAAAAAAATTGAAGAAGTAACATCAATCTTAAGAAACTAGCCCATCACCTTGCTAATATATTGAAGGAAAGAGATTACCCAAAAATGGAGAGGAAGTTTAGGTAATTGAACCCAAATTAGTATGATATTGGGGGATTTAAAAAGATGGTTGAATGGAGGGAACCAAGGATTATGTGAGAGGTAATTTTGACCTCACATCTACAACCTACCATCCAACAATGCTTCATTATCTAAAATATATTAAGTAACAATGGAAAATCCCCTAGCACAAGGATGGATCTTGATTCTATTCTCCATGAGATGCCTTCAAGAATCCAACACCCATTGATGCAAGTTAGGAAGGGAGGGCCATAAATGATTAAATCTACATATTAAGCCAATATTAGCAAAGTATTTTGCATCAATCCCATCCTATCCACAAAAGATGATTGGGGAGGATTACGAACAAGACATAGGCTTGTTACAATGTGCAAGTTTATAAAATCCTCCACAATTAGATGGGACCCTTGACCCAATCTTGGTCAAGGGGGGTCCCCTCAATAGAAGGTGTGCCAAGAGAACCCACCACAATAAAATGAAATGAGATAGTATCCATGTCACATCCATCCTTGATTGTGGCCATAGACAAAACCCCAAATGGGGCATGACAACAAGAACTAGTACCAATTCTATAATTAGCCAAAGCCCTACACGTACTTGACGTTGCAAGGAATGGTGGAAAATTTTCATTTGAATCTAGCACTAGGGTTTCAAGAGCAAGCAAGAGTGATATATTTATTTAATTATGGTGATGTTGTCAAGATTAATCAATTATAATGGTGATATTGATGAGATGTTGGAAATATTCTAAAATGTGTCATTAGATGTAATGATGGATTTTAGATGTCTACATTTTACCCCTCTTCAAAATGTCATTGTGCATAAAAGAAAGTAACAAAATATAAAATAAAATAAGTAATGATACTATGGTTGAATTGCATTGATGGTAAAGTTCTCTAGGTGTTTTTAGAAAATGGATAGGGGTGCCCCCTTGAGATGGTACGTGAGCTGGAAAAACATGATGATCTCTCAAAAGGAGGTTAGAATAACAAGGTATAGGCAAGAAAAAATGGAGTGGAAAGCTTAAAATTAAAGGGGGTGGTAAAAAATTAAAGGGTGAATGATGGATGCGATGAATGCTTTTTATTTTACCAAATATTTTTTGAGTTTTTGATGAAGGTACTTTTTATTAATTTGGATAAAATTTCCAGATTTGTTGAGCAACTTAAATTTATTATAGCATATGATAGGATGCATCAAGGTATGAGGAACGATGATGACATAGTGCCATATGTGTGAAGGATTGATTGATGAATGTAAAAAATATATAAAAGGTAACAAAATTCCCATCCAAACAAATTGTCAAGACACTGGCAACCTTGGTGGAATATGTTACAAGTTGAAAACATAAATGAAAAATAAAATGAACAATCAATCAAAAAAGAAACCAAACAAGAAAGACATGGAAAAACTTGCCTTTTATCAAAGTGGAAAACCAATCTAACAAGTGTCATGATAGTGATAACGATGTTGGATGAAATACATCGACAAACTTGCCTTTTATCAAAGTGGAAAACCAAGCTAACAAGTGTCATGATAGTGATAACGATGTTGGATGGGGAAATGATATATTGATGTTCAATAAGCTGACTAATGTGTATTTGGGAAAGGAATCTACCAAGATGAAAGAATTTTATACAAGTTGATTGGTTATGCTTATGGATAAAAGTACAAACATGTGTCATATTTTAGGCCAACTAAGTAGTTTCTATCAAACATCTTTTGATCATAACGTACTCAGCCAAAGGAGTTTTGATTGAAACCATGTGGCAATGAAATGGATCCTACATGGCATACAATAATTGTTCGAAAAGGTTTGGGGAAAAAGGTATACACCTGAATACCTTTTGAATGAAACTATTATAAATAAAATTAGAAAAAACTTGGGCCCGATCATTTCGCTTAAAACTCGTTCAAAGTCAAAGCATTTGAATAAGATTCTAGGTGTCTGCTGCTTCAATGATATGTGTTCTAGGTTTCCTAGGTAAAAAAATAAACTATGTTTCATCTAGAAAAACTTGAAAACTAAAGCTCCAAAAATCCTTGATGTTATATATCTTTACTAATTATATATTTTTTGAGAACAATATAAACTTCTGTGTGCCAAAGATAAAGAGATGTCAACAAGGCTACAACCTTATTGTACTAAATGTCATTCTCTATATTGTTGAATCATCTAATTTTTAATAATGAGGTTTTTAATTGTAATCTCAAAATTCTCTTTCCATCAAACGATTCTAAAATACAAGCTAGATTTTAAATCCATTTTTGGTAAATCGCACAAGCATCATAATCATCCTTATTTTGTCTAACCAAGATATTTCAATAGAACAACCTATGGTCTCAAAGGATAATCCTACCAACCCTTAGGTTCCAAGTTTATTCCTATGATGATCCTACAATTATCTTGTTGCTACAAATTACCATAACTAGTTGTTTGCTTGTATCCTTAAGGTGATAAGTTTATAGGATAACTGGGTAAAACTTAATACTTTTGTAGATGTCTGATTTCATTTCTTGGGTGATTTTTTATTAGCACTACCTTTCTTGTGTTGTCCTAAGTAATCCCATAAAATGAATTGGTTATTTAAAAACATGTACATGATACCCTTTTTGGTTTTTCCCAATAAAATTATAACTATGAGGCTCTAATGGTTAGGTGTTGTCCTAAATAATTCCACTGAGTGAATTTTATTATTTGTGGACATTTATATGATACTGTTTTTGTTTCTTCCCAATCAAATCATAACTACTAGGCTCTGATGGATAAATAACTAGGAACATATAGTTTAACTAACACTTTTACTTTTCAAGTGGTCTGACAACATCTCACACATCTTTCATTGTTATGTAACCCTTCTTATTCTTCTCAAAAGTGGGTATTGGGAGGGTCAAGTTAGAGTACATCATGAAATGTTGTATAGGAAAAAATATACATAGATCATAATGTTATTAAACATTATATATCTTAAATAATCTTAGTATTCTTGAGATTCTATATTAAATAGTAACCTGCCTTATCTATGCTTTCACATTATGTATACATTTCTACTAGGGACGTTTTAATTGTAAACAAAATTTGTGGCCATGAAAGCTCAAAATCATGTCTCCCAAATTCGCATAGGTATTTACACACTACTTATTACCTAAAAATTTATTGTAGTGGATAAATCCTTTAGCATTTCCAATGACACTCTATTTGAATTTGTTTCTTCATAAAAGTCAGTTATACAACAAATTTATTACTCTTAATGCTTTTATCTACTGATCAACATAGACTATTATCTTCTTCCTTAGCCCAAGGATTAGTTTATTCAAACAATCAACTAGAAACTCAAATATTATATATATAACCATTACAATTTGTATTATTCTTTTAATATTAATTAAGAATATTTAATTGATTATTTTGTTTAATCAATAATGAGAGCTATCTTTACTTTAATTCTCCAGTACTTCTTTATCTTCTACAAATCACAAATATTAATGATGACGCATGCTCATGTACCTTATCAACCATTATAAAATTAAATAAATTTTTTATTGAGCTTCTTAACCATTGCAACTTAAGCTTGACCTTATATTGTGTGTAGATTTTACCTTATTGATAAAATAAATATACAAGTATGACTTAGTTGTGGCTAAAAAAATATTTATTAATGTAAATTTTAATGTCGATGTGATTACAAATTTTATTGCATCTATTATAGGTCTATATGTTGTTAATAAAATTGATATTTCTGACTATTATAACTCAATTTTGACCTTTATTAATGATTACTAGAATTACAATTGATATTATTACTAGTTAATTATTAATACAAATGTTAATGCTAAAGTAATTAGAAAGCTTTGTGTCATAATAGGCCAAGAATGGATTAACCTTCCACAACCCTTCCCAATTCGAGAAAGAATGTATCTACAATTAATTTTATGAAATTCCAACCCAACTAATTCAATAGCTAGTGTGAACATTCTTGAACAAATATGCACTAAACTATAATATGTTTAGTTTATTTTAGTTTTTTGACACATCAAACATATAGATTGGCCCACAACACCAATTTAATTCAGCCAATCCTTAGTAAGGATTATTTGGAAAAATTTGACATGAGTAACTACCACACTTCCATCCTCAAATTCACTTTGTGATTGGATTTACATATTAGATCTCTCATCCCAATTTAATAAAAGGTTAAGTTCAATATTTCAATTTCATGTTTAATTATATTATAATATTGAATAATTTCATGTATGAATCTTGAGTTGTTATGTATGATGATTGAATGTATGAATAAATCACAAGATTATTTTAAAGGTTTTAAAGTTGAACTTGTATATTAAAAATGTTCTAGTTTCAAAATTAAATGTATTTTTTTGTTTTAATTATGCAGATCCAATTATACATATGGTTGATCAAACTTCTCATTAGGCTAATCATCATGATGAGAAAACTCATTCTAGATCTACCTTATTTTCTAACACCATTAAGAGATCAGATGGTTCCTTGAGATGTTTAGAGAAAAAAATACATAACACCCCAAACCTATCAAATAGAGACATTTTATTTACTATTAGGGATGAGATTACAGGTATGATTGAATTCATTCAATAATACAATCCCTATGTTGATATTAGCATTGAGAAATCTTATATTTCTCTTTCTACGAGCATTAGTGGCCATGAGAAATGGTCATCCATTTCTAGGTGAATTTCATTAGATAAGGTTAATAACATGTTCCTACTTTACCAGGGTCGAAATAGAGTGAGAGGGTATGCCACAACTAGGTGTGAAAACCAACTTGTGGCTCCTTTTATTTATCCTAGATGGTTGGAAACACATCATAGATGGCCTTATAATTATGATTTTCCGCTCTATTTTTATAAACAATTATATGTCGAGTTTCATTTATAGTTAGGTGTTGATTGTACATATTTTCTTGAGCATGTTGGACAAGGGCGAGGGAGGTTTTTTGAAAAAAACCTCAATTTAGATGAATAGAATTTCCACCACCCATCAACAAGAGGAAATTACTTGGTCCAAACCTTTTGGTTCTTCTAAAAAATTTGGAACTAGCAGCAACAAAATAACCAATAGTCACCTCTGCTAGATGTAATTTTTTAATAATATTTCCACTATTGCTACTTAGGTTGATCAAATATATTCTGATCATGTTGGTAGATATTTATTATGTCTTTAAATTAGCCTTCCTCCTATCAAGGCTAATCTAAAAGTTATGATCCATATATTTGTGTTGATTTACCATCACCACATGATGTGGCATGAATGAGTGAGGCAGATTCTTTGCATAATTTGTATGCATGCTTCAATTTATTAGGAGAATACCATTTTATTAGTGATGAGTATGGGATGCCTATGGATGGTATATCAAAACATATTAGACAAGATTTTTCTAGACAAAGAAGCCAGGGTGAGACAGATTCACAAGGTACATGTAGACATCAAGATATTCTAGTTCATCCTGCAACCCCCCTCAACATGTTCAGATTGATCCTGAAGCCTTCCCCCCTTAGCAGGTCCCAGATTAGGTTGAGGCTACTGCACCTAATTTTAGAGGAGGCACATATAGCACACTTTTTTTGTAACTGAGATATACCATATACAAGTGTACCCACATTCATACATTCTTCTAAGATTAGTGGGATTGGTAGAGTCCTCCGGATTACAATATAGGTACAAATAATTTGTATATATTGTATTCAAAAACTTCACATGTATATTTTAAAATTTATTTTAAACTGGATTGCATGTTCAAGTTCTAACTCTTGATTGAAATCACATATAAAAATTTCTAGGAGTATGATAATGTTTTTCCAAGATTTGGAGATTTGTAGTATGTTGGCGATCCTATACATCATAATAAGGTATTTAAAAAATAGGTGCAGAGCTCATTTAAGTACATTTGTATTTATTGTAAATTATATTCACTCATTGAAAGTACACATTTTCTAACTTTGTAGACACACACCCACACATATAGGTTCCAAGATCAGGGCATGCTTCTCTTCAGAGTTCTACACAACATCCTTCACATGTTGTAGACCCTGGGTGTCTGAAAATTTTAATTTTACCTCAAGCATATAAATTTAAAATTAAATTTAAGAAATTTGTAATTTGTGTTATTTATATATACATACATACACATATTTACATATATTTAATTTTATGTTCTTGGATACATCTACTTTCTTATGTAGGGATTAGTATAGGGCTCGAGACAGGGCTCAACATAGAGCGAGGTTGATTCATCTATTTGTAGACATTATATACATTTATATGTGTGTTTTATGAATTCATTATATCTTTAGACATGTTCTTATTATGACTTCATGTTTTGTGCACATATGTTATATGTACACTTATTGTTTTACACATTTGAACATTATTGATTTATTAGGTTTTATGTTTTATGTACACACTAGAACATCTTATATCTCATTTCAATTATTTATATATATGTATATAAATACATAACATGACCAACAAATTAGTATGGGTTGACTACACTTGATCCATGAGGATACGAAGTATAGTTATGCCACTAAACGTCAATCCCAATAGGGATCATTCAAATAAATACTAAACTAGGAATCCATTAAAACTAACATATCAAATCATGAAAGCTTTGAAAAAACCTATTATAATCCATTGAAACTTATCCTATTGAGGCAGTGGTATAGCGTTGATGTGGAATGATGACCCTTTCCCAATCTTGTGGATAAATGAGCTTGTTTCAATCAATTTTATTGAAGAAAACTGATGAAACCATTGTGAGATGTGTGATGAAACATGATTTAAATGCTAAAATAACATAATGCAAACTATTTTAACATGATTTATGCTAAGATAATCAAGATGTGTGAGTGCAAAGATAATCTAAATGGATTCTAAACTAAAAAGATTCAAACACTAATTAACCAATAAGCTAAATGCATGCATCTATGTTATCATGGAAGCCATTAATGAAAGCTAAGCTAATATGCAAGTGAATTAAGCTAAAATGATGTAAAATTTGAGTTCAAATGCAAGTGAAAAAAACAACATAAGTTTGATGTTAAAGGATTGATCCATTTATCTCCAAATATTGATCTATTTATAGGAGAGAAAATAAGAAATGAAGAGTTGAGATCAAAAAGGTTAATCAATGGTCAAAAAAGAAGGAAGTGAACCATGGATTTTAGGGGAAAGGGGTTCTTTTGTACTTGTAAGGTTTTCACCTAAAAGGAGAGAGATCTTTCACACCCAAAATCTAGGGGGTTCATTCAAGACTAATGCAAGTATGATTAAGATGTGTTTTAATGAGATGTACTCAATGCAATGAGCTAATAAAAGGGATGAATGACCAATGCAAAAATAATGAAATATAGCTTGATTGAATCTACACAATGATATGCAAAAGGATAGATTAAAGACAATATACAAGATAAGTTAGAAGGGAAAATAGAAAGAGTGCACCTGAAAACGAACAAGGGTTGAAGTGAAGATTTCAGATGCCTCTAAAATTTGGGAAAATCTAATTTTTTGGCCAACTAGGACACTTACGCCAAGCTAGGCAACTTAGTCCCAAATCTAGGAAATTGATTCAGAGCCCGTTTTAGCCAACTGGGTAGATCTCCAAAAATACATAACAAAAACATGCAGTGGGACTAAGTTGCCACTATTGGTGACTTAGTCCACTCTGACTTTTCTAAAAATTTGAAAGTGGAAACATAAACCTACAGTCTGCAATCTATTCTCCAATTGAAATTCAGATCCAAATATTTGAAATCACCCGCAAAAAATAATATAGTTTGGTTTCTAATGGGGGGTTTACCTTGGTCAAACCCCTAGTTGGTATTTAAACTTTGAAAGAGATAAGGAATCTACATAAAACCCTAGCCCTAAGTGTGTCTAAGACTAGGAAATCTAAAGTATGATGCAACCCTATTCTAACATGCAAGAATAAGATGCATAAATGAAACTAGAACAATGTAAGAATCATTCCAAGAGACCCTAAATCATAATAGAAATGAATCTTAATGACATACAAACATTCCTTAGGCTCAAGATAGAGAGAAAATGGAAGATGGAATCACTTTGAAAACAAGTCCTTAGAATTGATTTGATGGCTAGTTGCATCTCCTCAACCTAGATTTCTCCATGATTCTCCATAGGCATCCATGATCAACCCTTTTCAATGTGAGATCTTGGACAAAAAGTGAGCTTGAAGACCTGCAAAAACCCTAGCTTGTTGCCCTAAGCTTCAATTTTGCTACAGATAGAATAATGAATCTTCTTGTGGAAGATATTCAACACTTGATTCTTGAATTTTGCTTGTGAAAAATGACCTAAAAACATGTATTTATAAGCATCAATACCTAATTTTTAGTTATTTAGACCTAAGAGGCCAACATCCATCAATTATTTTTATTAAGTCAGAGATTTTCCCACTCAAAATTACAAATTACCCCAAAAGGGACTAAGTCGCCATCTTGGGCGACTTAGTCCCACCAAGGGTTTTTGAGGTGGGATTTGTGAAATTTGGATGATTTGGATGTTATTTGTCTGGACTTGAATGATTTCTTGGGTGGAATAAGCCTCAAGGTCCAAAATAATGAGTCTTAGGGGCTTATAAATGCTATTTTTAGGAGTGATTGATGCAAGGGTGTCTAAATTAGGACCAAATTAGGCACAAAATTGTCTCTTTCTTCAAGAGTATACCATTTTTGGTGACACAAGAAGATGGGGGCATGAATCCTGGATTCTCATCAATGAATGAGAATCAATAATCACATGGATCAAGGAAAGAATAAAGGGTTGATATTCTTTCAAAAAAACACACCTTTAACTTGCACAAGAAATCTTGTAAGTTAACTTGCACATGAAGTCTTATAAGTTTGTTATAAGGAAGAATATTCCTTTTTTGAAATGAGCAGAGAAAGAGAATATTCTTTGGAATATTCTCATGGGTGAGGGAAATGGATATTTAGCAAATTAAAACAAAGTTTTAATGTGCAAAAGGGGAAGAAATATTTCATGAGAATATTCTTGTTTTTCCCTTTCAAGTGGGGGGAATTAGATTAATTAGTAATTGATCATTAAACAAAGGTCTAACTATGCAATTAAGGGGAATTAGATGATATTCATTAAATAGAGTGATTTAATGAAAAAGGGGAAAGTGAAATGATATTTAATTAAATTAGAGGACTTAGCAATTTAAATTAAAAAATTAGATTTATTCAATTTAATAGGAGAAAATGTTAGCATGAAAGGAGGTGAATTAACTTGATTAAATTAATTAGGCTAATAGATGTAAATGACTTTATAAATTAAATAGCTAGGTTAATTTAATCAATTAAGAAAAAAGAGGATGGGTTTCAAGATGAAATGATGTTAGTATACCTGATTCGAGTGTATTATATCATTTAAGACATTTTTAAGTGTACATTTTCCCCCTCTTTGAAGCAAGGTACCTGTTACGTTGGTTCAAAGATTGATGATTTTTTGATAAAAATAAATAAAAAAATCCAATTTGTGGATGCCCCACTATTGTCACAGTGGAAGGAATAAGTTGGTTCCTTGCCCCCTCGAGAAATCGGGAGAAAATTTTGAATTTTGGGTTAATTTCTCGACAAATGTTAAAATACTGCCTCAAGGGTCCGAAAAGGCTTCGAGATGCAAAAATCATGCCAAAAACACAAAAAATGGTGCAAAATAAGCTTCAGTTGAGCAAGATTGGTAAAAATGGTGAAAAACCCTACCTACATGGTTAAATTAGGGAAACAAACCCCAATTTGCAGGCATAAATAGGTGATGGAGGGTCACTTCCAATTCATTTGTGCATTCACACCTTAGAGATTTGCTATAGTTAGAGCTTTGACCTCCTGATGAAATGGTGCAACAAGTGCTCCCACAACACATTTCCAACTAAGTTTGAGAGTACTAGAGGCCTCCAAGCGCAGGACCAATAGTATGTGATTCAAAAATTTACTTGCATTTTGACTTTTAAGCGCATTTATTGCAATTTGAAATTTGGATTTTGGAAACATCACTATATAGTGATGCTATTTTGAGAATCAGTGAAGCTATTTTCATTTTTAGCAGTGCTATTGTGATGAGCGATGCATTTCATGATTTGGAATTAGGGTTTCCAGATTTCAAATCATGGCACGGGTGTGAATAGTGACACACCTGCTCAATTAATTTAGATTTAGGGTTTCCAAATTTTAAATGGCGACGTGGATGTGATGAGCGACACATTTTACGATTTTCAATTTTAAATGCATCAAGTGTCATTGTTTGGAATTTGATTTATAGCGATGCTTTTGTAAATAGCGATTCTTTTATCATTTTGGGGGATAAAAACTCCAAAATTAGCCATTTTTTTTAATTTTTACATCGTGCGCTTCGTGGGTGCAGGAGGTTATCCAACCTTTGATGTCCCATGAGAATTGGCCAACAATTTTGTCAAGACTTGATGATTTGTCTGAGCTTCGACAGGAGCACATGGGGGAGATTGACTTGTGTACGTTGCCTACATTCTCGTTGTGTAGACCCATTTAGCAATGATGGCAATGCTATGTGAGTGATGGCATAGTGAGACATCGTCATTCCACTTACCCATCAATGAGGCGATAATGATGCTGGAGGATGTATGGCGACAATTGCCCATACATGGTGAGCACATGATTTACAACACTGATGCAAGATATGATGCTTGTCATGAGGGTCTTGACGAGGAGTCCATTTTCTTGGTCAACTCTCATATTCACCTCAAGATGTACAGAGGTCGAGCATCGACCTTCAAATTAATCATTGCGGTAGTGATTTTAGGATTGGCTTCACCAGATCGATGGAGCAGGGGATTCAGTCCAGGATGGGGGCTAACATGGCACAAGATATTTTTTTGGAGGACTCAATATGCATGGGGTCCAGTGATGTTGGCCTCCCTTTACCTTGATATGCATGATTTCGTGTACTGTGATGGGAAATCTATTGGTACATGAGTCACTCTTCTTCACATATGGGCCTTGGAGCACATTTCCATGATCCAACCTATTGTCCATATGGCAGATGTGGAGTCAGATGATCCAGTCATCTGGAGGTACAAAGGTGCCATCACTATTCAACACATAGGGAAACTCATTATCTCATACTAGAGGAGAGTGATTTATGAGATGACAGTGTTTAGATGGCAGTCATGGCTTCAGATGCCAACATGGTATGATGATGTATAGAAGTTATTCTTTGCTCGAAAGACCCAGTACATGTAGGGTACAAACACCTTTTTGAGGATTTTCCTAATTGTTTATATAGATATACATTCATGGACTCATTTTTGATAGCCTCATGGATATTGTACATTTGATGGATATACATAGAGTGACCCAGATATTGTACCATGACAATTATTTTTTGATATATATACAAGATGATACAAAATCATGATGTGATGTGTTCTTTATTTTATGCGCATGAATGTATGGATGCATATGATATTTATATGATGTGATATGCTTATGTATGGATGCATTTATTTTTCATTATATTTTTTATGACATGTTATGAGATGGATGTTATGATATGCAGATATTATGCTTATACAAATGATATGGATGCATTTCTTTTTTGTGTCTTTTTCTATGTAGTTTATGAGATGATGATGTATGCATATGGTTGTATGGATAATGCATATGCTCATGCTTATGATATGATAATGCAGTGTATGTTTATGCTATGTATGTAACAATTTAAGATTCCTAGAATAACAAATCTATATTATTCATCTCAACTTAAATGATAATGATATTGTAGTGAGATATGTATTTCCATATTTATGATATGTTGTGATGATACAAGATGTATGCATGTTGATGATTTGTGGATGCAAGATGGATGCATTGATGATTTTTTTGTTGACTGTGATGATACCAAGTTAGTGTGGAAAGAAGATAGAAGAAATAAGACGAATGATTTGACCATTGATTTTGATGATTGATTCAAAATGTCCAACAAGTCTATGATCCACCGAGACTTTATTAGAGATGGTGATGAGAGATGCATGATGATGATGATGATGATTTTCTTATATCTTAGGAATGGGATTTTCCTTCGTTCCTTATTTTTGATATAACACATAGACACGATGCATCAAGGTATTGATAACCAGGATGGCATTGTATCTAGTGTAATGGACTTTGACTCTGCAAACAGATATGATAGTTCTTGTTCACACCTTAACATACAAAAAACTCATTGGAATGTAGTTTAGTAGTTTAGAATATCTTGGACCAAAGCATATGCAATAGTCAACAATCTACCCCAAATGACTTCCCTACACACAACCAAGCAAGTATGTGCCAAGGTTATTTTACAAGAATACCCGCAAGCATAAAAAAAGAAACATAATGATCGATGCCCCATTCCCTTCTCTCTAAATATTTTTGATAGACATCATCGAGAGGTCCTTAGAATGTGTCATTACAATAAATCATAAGAAAAGATCAAACAGACAGTGTTATCTATATCTCTTGCCAGGTTTAATATAGGTAAGGTGATTTTTGATACTGATGTACATCATAGGAAGGATACATCCTAGGACATGTTGATCTGATGTTTTGATTAGGATGAGGTGTGTGATAAGATGTTGATACAAAATCCACTGACTCGTTTACCCATGATCTAGACTTTAGATTTTGACACTTAGGTTCTCACTTTATGACTTGTGATACCTGCTTTATACTTGTTTTGCCAAAGATTGAAAGATGATGATCAATTTATTATGGATGAAAGTATATTGCAGGTGAAAGCGAAATGGGATGGATGGATTTGGGTTTTTTGGAATATTTCAATATTTTTGGTATTTTTGAAAATGTTTTGAGGCTATTTTTGGTCTTTTTGGGAGTGTTTATGTGAATGTTTTGGTTTTTGATTATTTGAGGCTGTTTAGGATTTTCCAAGGCTTTTCCAGTGTTTTTGTGTTTTCCAAGATTTTGTAGATGTTTAAGGATTTTGAGTTTTACAAATGTTTTTGTGTTTTCTAATATTTGAATGTTTAGGGATTTTTGAGATATTTGAATGTTTAGGGCTTTTCGAGATATTTGAATGTTTAGGGCTTTTCAAGATATTTGAATGTTTAGGTTTTTTCAAGATATTTGAATGTTAAGGGTTTTTCGAGATTTTCGACCAAGAACCTAACCTAAAAGACTATCTTAGGGGCCTCGGGGGCTGATCAAAGATTATCCTTGCTTACGTTATACATGTAGAGACCACATAGTTAGACTTGACTTATTGAAGATGAGATATGAACAGTTGATGAAATGCCAGTTTATTATGACGAAATCCTAAAGGATTGACCCAGGGTGTCTCAAGGGCACATCAATGCTGTACAAGAATTTGGATGTTTTTGGATTTTTTGATAAACGTTTTATAAATGTTTTTGGGATTTTTGATTTTGATTTCCAATAACCTTAAGATATACAAAAATTTGATATGATCTAGAATGAATTGGCCCCAACATGATGCAATAAGCTACCTCAATATAGGTGGGACAAAATGACCTTTGGAATATGCCAAGTAGTACTAAAGGGGATATGATTCCTCACAATATCAAGCCATGATAGAAGTGCAGATGGGTGATGGAAATAAATAGGATGAATGATGTGATGTATGGATGCAATGCAAAGAATGATAGGATAAAGAGCCAAAGATAGATGGAGGTGATTTATTTACGTGAGGCACCTGTTTGCCAGGTTTTCACCAAGGTACTTGCCCAAAGTGCCACAAAAGTGGTTTTCACTAGAGGATGATTATTTTTCTTTACTTTTTCAATCCTTTTTCTATTTTTTTGGATTTTTTATCATTTTTTTTTTTTTTTGTATTTTCAGATTTACATCCTTCAAGACTAGGCATCAATTTTTTTAAGATACAAGTTGTTGGTTGGTTCCTACAAGGGTTCACCTTCAAGTGTTGATAATTGATATACTCTTGATCTATAACTTGTTGTGATGACCAAGGGACCCAACCAGTTAGGCTCAAACTTTCCTTTACTGTCCTGATTTGGAAGATTCTTCTGATTTTGCTTTAGAACAAGATCCCCTACTTAGAAAGACCGACATTTGATCTTCTTATTATAGCTCTCTTTCAGTCAATTTTGATCTACTTGCAAGTGATTAAGAGCATCAAGATGATGCTCATCCAAGAATTCTAGCCCATTTAGTTGAGATACTTTGTATTATTCATCAGTAATTATGTTCTATAGTGACACGTGCAATGATGTAAGCTCAACCTCAATAGGCAAGATGGCTTCTGATGCGTAGACCAAGGAGAAAGGAGTTATACTTGTAGGCGTGTAGATGTTGGTTCGATAGGCCCAAGGGGTAGGATTTAGCTGCAGATTCTAGTCACGACTAACTTCATTGACCATTTTCTTTAGGATATTTTAGAATGGTCTTGTTTTTAGCCTCAACTTGACCATTGCCCTGGGGGTAATACAAGGTAGAGAATCGATGTTGGATGTTGAATCTTTGACATAGCTCTTTCACATCCCAGTTCTTGAAGGGTGTTTCGTTTTCTGAGATAAGGGTTTGTGGAACACCATAACAATAGATAATGGAATTCAAGATAAACTTGGCAATTTGTTTTACCATTATGTAGGTCATAGGAATGGATTTTATGCACTTGGTAAAGTACTCAATGACTGCTATGATAAACTTGTGGGCATTAGATGAGGTTGGAGTGATTTTTCCTGAGGTCAAGCACCCACTATGAGAAAGGCCAGGGTGTGATCATTGGTTGAAACTCCTAAGTTGGAGCACAAATCAGGTCTCCATGTTGTTGACACTGGACACACTTATGCACATATTGATGGGCTTCTCTTTCCATGGTTGGATAGTAGTAACCCATCCTCAATAGTTTCTTAGCTAAATTCATACCACTAGAATGAGAACCACATATTCCATCATGTACTTCTATTAAAGCGGTCAAGACTTCTTCTTGGTTAATACATTGCAGTAATGTCCCTTTGATGCTTCAACCATAAAGGGTATCACCTAGGATCACGAATCGAGATGCCTTCTTTACAAAGGTCTTTTTAAGGTTGGAGGTGATATTAGATGGGAGGGTTAATCTACTTAGGTAGATGAATATGTCATGATACCATGGGGATCCAGGACCAATGATGACACATGTGAATTCAGATTCAGGGATTTTGAAAGTTGATACAAGAAGTTTTTCTACCAATAATTTGCATTGGAGGACATTATGCGACATGTCTAACAATGATCCAATTTTTTCCATAGCGTATGCTGCTTGGTTGTTCATGTGGGGAATCTGCTCAAAAGTTATAATAATGAAAATTCCCTTGAGAATCTCTACCATCTTCTTATAAGGAGTAATCTTGTCGTCCTTAGTTTGATAGTCATCATTGGCTTGGTTGATAACTAGCTATGAGTCTCCATAAACTTTTAACTCTTGTATTTTCCATAAAACTACTATCCTTAGACTGATGAGCAGAGATTCATACTCAATAGTATTGTAGTACATGGAAAAAATATCTTGTATGACTTCAAAATACAATCGCCTAGAGGGGTGATAAAGAGAATACCTACCCATGATCCATGTTGGGTGAATAATCCATCAAAGTACATTTTCCATTGATCTATTGTATTGACAAGGAATACTGATTCATCAAGGAATTCAGATACCAAAGTATTATCTGCATAGATAGGTGCTTATGCTAGTTGGTTTGTGATCACTTGTCCTTTGATTGCCTTGTGCTCCACATACTCTATGTCAAAATCAGTCAATATATCACCCACTTGGCCATTCATCTAACAATATTTTCTTTGGATAACAGATATTTTCAATGGGCCAATCTTTGCAATAAGCTTGATTTGATGTGACAACATCTAATGTCTGAACTTTTGTGAAGCAAAAACCATTGCTAAGCATGCTTTCTCAATGGATGAATAGTTCATTTCATCGACCACCAAGGTCTTGATAATGTAATAGATAGCCATTTCCTTTTCATTTTCATCATGTTTCATGAGAAGAGCACCTAGTGTTGTTGATGTTACTGAGATGTACAAGATCAACGGTTTGTTTGGTATCAGCAATATGAGCACTAGAGGTGTTAATAGGTAGTCCTTGCTTTGTTGGAAAGATTTATCTCAATTCTAATCCCACTTGTAAGTTATTCCTTTATGGAGAAAAAGTGAAAAGGGTGGATTTTATCTGATAGTTACACTATGAACCTTCTGATGGACTGTAATCTTGCTTGTAACCCTCTCAGATGTTTCAATGTTTGTGGTGGTTCCATGTCTAGGATGGATTTTAATTTTGATAGATCAATTTTTATCCCTCTTTGTGAGATGATATAGCCAAGAAGCTTCCTTGATGTAACTCTAAAGACACACCATTTTGGATTCAATCATACCTTGTACTCTTCAATTATGCCAAAGATGATTCTTAAGACTTCTATATGCTCACTCCTTTGATTTTTCCAAAATATCATCCACATGATCTTTGACTATTTTTTGGATCATGTCATGAAAAACGGGGGTTATTTCTCTTTGATAGGTTTCTCCTACGTTCTTTAGCCTAAATGGCATCATGTTCCAATGATATGCTCCCCATGGATAGGTGAATACAGTTTTGTGTTGATCCTCCTTGGAAATCATGATTTGGTTATAGCCTAAAAAACCATCCATGAGTGATAGCATTTCATGCCCTATTGTTAAGTCTACGATGAGGTCGATGTTAGGAAGAGGGAAATCATCCTTCGGGCACACTTTGTTTAGGTCTCTAAAATTTGTGCATATTATGATGCCCCTAGTGGGTTTGGAGAGTGGTACCAAGTTTGAAACCTTTTCAGGATAATCTAATATTGTTTGGATAAATCCAATGTCAAGAAGTTTTTGTAACTCAAGTTTCACCAAGAGTGTTATTTGAGGGTACATTTTCCTTAATTTCTGCTTCACCAGTTTAGCTTTAGGATAGATTTCTAAATGATGCACAACTACTTTTGGATCAAGCCCTGGAATATCTGTGTATGACCATGCAAAGTTGGTTCATCACTCTTTTAGGAATGTTGCTAGGTCCTTTGTTCTTCATCTAACATGGATTCGACATAGAAAGTGATCTTGGTGCTTTGTCGGTTCTGACTTTGACTAGAGTATCCTTTTCTGCTAGAAATGCTAACTTCTCTGGATGTATCACACTAAGGGGGAGATTGAATCCCCCATCCTTAGGCACCTCAGAGAGGTTTTCACCCTTAGATACGTCCTTTCTTTTTACTATTTTAAGATCAGAAAGTGCCACAATGTGGTTTTCACTCAAAGATCTGTATGTTAGTTGCATTTTGTCAATTTTACGATTGAAGGATTAAATCATCTCCCCATAGTACACCCTTGTGTCTAGCTCTATGTGAAAACCATCTTTGTTATCTTCCCATGGCAAGTTGTCACACAATCCCATGAATTATGAGATCCCTTCATCATTTTTGAATAAATCAAGAATAGGTGGTCCTCATTTTGTTGGGTCTCAAAAATGCAGGTTTGAACCACGAGAGGTTGCCAAGCTCTCACAACGCTTTTGGCCAACGTACAAGGCCAATTGATGCAATTGAACCTTCTTCTCTTTAGGTTCTGCTAGACCAAGGTGGGTGTACCTAATGAATGATGCAGATTTTGAAATGTATTTCCTGATGCAACAATCTACCCACAATGGAAAAAGGTAGTGGATAGACAAAAATACTACAACTTCTCCTACTCCTACTGCATAAATGAAAGGTTTTGAATATATTGTTTATGTGATTCTTATCTCTGGGTTGAGGCAGATCAGTTCCTTCTATCCACATGGGCAATGGGGTCAAAAATAGAAAATGATATGTGTTTTCCTCTTTGGCTTAATTATGGTTGTTAGGCACTTTGAAAAATGAAACTATATAATTGGAATAAAACTTCATTAATTTGTGACTTGCATAAATTGTGCTGGATTCTTCTTTAACTCCCCAAAATAAATCTTTAAATTAATGTGACTTATTTAAAAGAATTTAAATCTAACATGCAAACACCAATCAACTAAATCACACAAAATGGGAATACATTTTGATAAATCAAAGATATACTTGACATGCAGATTTAAACAATTAAAGAATCTCAAGCTGGAGAGAACCAAATAAAAGAATTAGATTTAACACAAAATAACAACTAAACACCAAAAGAGAATATCACCAATTGAAATTCATTATCTCCATTGATCTGTGTCAGGAAAGGCTCTGTACATTCTTTTTATTCCCCAGTCTAAAAATCTATCCTACTCTAACCCCCTGTCCCCTACAAAACTGATTTTTTGAAATATTTATACAGTAAAATTCGAAGAGTCACGAATCTTCATTTAACCAATAAAACCATTTGTTATTCCTGACAACATTTAAAATATTTAATTGAGTTGTCTCTTGGAAAATTAAATATTTTTACAATAGTTTTGTATTTGATTTTGCTTCATATTTTACTGGCCTTCATATTTCACTTTATCTGCTCCTTTACTTTTATTTCCCTGTGGCTTTCTTTCGCTTACCGCCTCACCATGGTTCACCTTCCATCTCTCTGTGGTACAAAGGTGTTTGACTTTGACTGATCCCTTACTGCGCAACCGCGGGCTTAACCTTTACCTCCGACGGTATTGCGGTACTGCCATTAACTATCCTCTTTGTTTTCCACCGTGCCACTGTGGTCTTTGCTTTGACTACCAATGGTACCGTGGTGACCCATCGTAACCGTTCTCTTGCCGTCTATCACTGTCTACCATGCCACCGCGGTCTCCATTCTAACCAGCTACGGTACCGCGGTAGCCGTTCTGCAAACCACCAGCCTCATAACTATCTCACTGCCCTGCTCATTGGCTCCTTTGACCGCTACGTCTGCCATCCACCACGCCACCGCGGTTGCGCGGTAACCGTTCACCGCTCACCCTTCATTGCTATCACCAGTCTTCGTTCACCGCGATCACCGCGGTCTGTGAGATGACCCCTTGCAGTACCATGGTGGGATCTCCTGATTGTTGCTTTGTTGGTGACTTACCGCCCACCATAATACTATAGTCTAAGTTTAGACCGTGCGCGGTGTGGCGGTAAGAACTTTATGCCAGCCCCTTAATCGCTACCGCCATACTGCAAGCCCATTGTGGGAGGTCGTAGTAAAGCGGTATGACATGAATAATAAGAATGGAGGAAGCGTATAAAGTGTATTAGGATTATAGATGGGAAATGAAATGAATATTTTTCATGAAAAGAGGAAATATTATGGAAAATGAGGGGGGTAAAATGTGAGGGCTATATAGGCCAAAAATAAGGCAACGGTACAAGGGTAAAAACTATTGTAGCATTGTAAAAACGGGGGTGAATGATATTTTATGAGAAAAATAGTGAAAACATTATGCTCAAAATGGAAAAATCTTTTAGATTTTAATGGAATTTTTGGGTTCTAACACATTGGTCCAAGTCAGTGAGTTGTGGATATGCTAGGCTTATTTTAGTTGGTATATTTCTTAGGATGAAGGATGTTGTGAATAGAATGAAAGGGTTTTATTCTCAAATAGTTTGGCAACATCGAGGGTGAATTCATCTAGGGTAGTATCACGGGATGTGAGTAACCAAGAGGAATGTTGGTGTAATTAATTATTTAATTACACTTTATTAAGTTTACTTAGGTTTTTCTTAGGTAATAATTAGTTTACTTAATTAATAAGTAAACTTTATTTAGTTGAGCTATTTTAGGTCAACATTAGGGTTGCATACATTTCTTTTATAAAGAAAATCATCTCTTGTAATATCTTAATTCTGAATATATCAATTTGCACATCTTCATGCAAAGCTCTTGATTTTTATTGTTTTTCTCTTCTATGGAAGGCCTTTTGGTTTGCATGTTTGATCTTGGTTTCTAACATGGTATCAGAGCCTTGACATGCAACCCCTTCTCAAATTCAAGAGAAAATCATTGCAGGGTTCATTCAGGGTTCCTCGAGGATTTTATGCCTTGAGTTCATCTATGCGGCATCTTGGATTAGATTGGGCTTTACCATTGGATTCAGAGTGCTGGAAAAAGTTAGGATTGGCTTTCATTTTACTGATTTTGGTCATCGTTGAAGAAATATGTGAGGGTTTCAAGCTCGATGATTTTTTGGAAGCTATGGGAGTAGCCTATTTTTTGGAGCATCTTGGAGCAAAACAGACACTGCCATCGCGTTCGCAGTGCCCCAAAACCTTAGGAATGCTTGTCAAATCATCGATTTTGGAGCAGTTGGTTTCTGAGGCAATTTTTTTTTGCCAGGGAAGCCGTACAACCTCCCCAGCACGCACTCCGAGGTGATTTTTTTCAAAAAAAATAATAAATTAAAAACGGGCGCCGCCGGAGTGACACCACAGTGTCGCACTGCCTGCGGAGCTCGCCTGATCTGGCGATGACTGCTAGCCATCTCACTAACCGCCGACAGGTTTGGGGTTTTTTAAAAAAAAAAAATTAAAATAAATATGCTGCCAGGGTCACATGGGCGACTAGCACTTGGTCCTAGGGGCCTTTTTTTTTGCTTTGTTTTGCAAAATAAGCAGAATCAGGAAAATAGGCATAACTTTTTGCTCGGTTTTCAAAATTGGGAAAATGAGATATTGTTGGAAAGTTGGTTCCGAGCACTATCCAATGGTGCTGGTTTTTTCAGTCAGATTTTGCAGCTAGTGCTTTTTATTACTGTTTGAAGTCAGACCTTCATTTATCGCTTCCAAGCTCATAACTTTTTGCCATGATCTCCGATTTCCGCTATCTTTGCGGCATTGGAAAGGTATTGAGGAGCTCTACATTTCTATTGATGTAATTTTTTCTATATCTATCCCAGGTTTATCATTATTCCAGATTTGGCCTGATGGGTGTTTTGGAGATTACTTAGATATTTTGGTAGTTGAGAGGGTGCAACTTGAATCTGTGCACTTCATTTCAGTATCACATCATTCGTATCATCTACTATTGCTTTATGGATTCCAGGGTTGTTCTTGTTTCGAATTTTTGAGTGTTTCATGGCATCGGGTCTGCTGTTGCATTATTATGATTTTGATATGGTTTCTTGTAAACATAAGTATCTTTCCTTGCTTTCCAGATTCAAGTTCCAGTGTTACTCCACAGTTTTCTTCTAGTGCTTCTTTGCAACAGGGCATGTCATTGAGGGGGGGTTGTCCCACTGGGTTTTCTCCTCTTTCTCTTACTCTTTCATTGCATTTGTACATGGGTACCTGATCAGGCCTTGTTGTTAGGACCCATTCATGCTTTCTTGCATTCATCTTAGTTTTAGGTGCATGCTTTTTTTAGTCTCACTAAGTTGCACTTAAGGGAGGGTGTTGGTGTAATTAATTATTTAATTACACTTTATTAAGTTTACTTAGGTTTTGCTTAGGTAATAATTAGTTTACTTAATTAATAAGTAAGCTTTATTTAGTTGAGCTGGTTTAGGTCAACATTAGGGTTGCATACATTGCTTTTATAAAGAAAATCATCTCTTGTAATATCTTAATTTTGAATATATCAATTTTCACATCTTCATGCAAAGCTCTTGCTTTTTATTATTTTTCTCTTATGTGGAAGGTTTTTTGGTTTGCATGTCTAATATTTGTTTCTAACAAGGAAGACTCAAACCTTTTAGCGGAAGTAACTTTTCCAAGAAGGGTAATCTTGCTAGTAATACAACCTTGGCCAAGATTTTTTAGACATTTCTCAGGAATGATGGGTTATAGAAAACCATTGTCATTTTTTCCTAGTTTCTCATTCTTGTTGTAGCCCATCCCTTCATTACCCGCAAGCCTTTGTTATCTTCCATGGGAAGAATAGGGACATGTCATTTATCTTGGTAGAGTAGTTTAGGGACATTGTCCTCACTAATATCTTCTTGGTTCAATTAAATCCCCCCACTTGGTGAAGGTAGTAGCAACCATATTGATTGTTTCAAGCACTTTGTTGCTAGATGTAGGTTTTGTTACCCGATTTCACTCTTAGCTCAATCAGGTAGAGCTCTTAAGTTTTCAAATGAAAATAGGGTTCATTTTAACATTGCTATATTTCATTCATGCATTTAAATTTTTTTTTATAAGATTACATTATCAAATTTACAGATTGCATTGATACAGATACAAGTAACATAGGAAGGATCGCAAGTCTTTTCAAAGTAATCTTTATTAATAATGTAAATGTATAAGGGCTCACACAAGCTGTGAGACTAACTACTTTAATGCAAAAGAAAGAAAATATTATACATTTATAGATATTAACATAAAGGAATACACATATAAGGAAGAGAGATCAGTCATTTCTTGAATGATTGGTTCTAGTTGAGTTGCCCTGCATCTTTGTTAGTCCTTCACTTGTCCTGCAATTACCTTCAACCTCCTTGTTGCTCCCAGTTTCTTGCATCTGAGAGAATAAATGTTGTTAGAGCAATGAAGGGTCTTAAATCCTAATATGCACATACCTCTATAAACATACAATGTGATCCTCAAGTGCATTAAAACAATTATCATTATCAAGATGATCAAGAAACATAGGAAAATCAAACATATCTACCATATGCACATATTTTCTAACTTGTTTTCTTCATGTGCAAGTATAGGAAAAGTAATTTTATTTTGTTTTATCAAATTTCAGCATGTGAGTTAAAATGTGGCTCCCACAAGGCTTGAGCCCAACATGCTGTCATATGGTGTTTCTAAAAGGAAAATCAAACATATCTTCCATATGCACATATTTTCTAACTTGTTTGCTTCATGTGCAAGTATAGGAAAAGTAATGTTATTTTGTTTTATCAAATTTCAGCATGTGGGTTAAAATGTGGCTCCCACAAGGCTTGAGCCCAACATGCTGTCATATGGTGTTTCTAAAAGAGGCATAGGAAGGTAAATTCATCTCTTTATGGTTCCCTCAAGTAAGCATGCATTACTTATGATGGTGAGCTTTTGGTCACTGTCATAAGTGACATATACTTGATCAAGGTAATCATAAAGTATATATGCAATTTTTACCTATTTTTTGCTTCTAGCTCAAGAATAGGTCAAGTTATGCTTGTTTTACAAGATGAAACAAAGACACATATTACTTCTGCTATATTGCATTCCAAGTGCATAAACAACATTAGAAAGATTAAATTATCAAACTACAAATTGCATTCATGCAGATGCATTTTTAACATAAAGAAAGATTGCACAATTCCTTTCAAAGTAATCTTTATTAACAATGTAAATGTATAAAGGTCTCACACAAGCTGTGAGACTAACTATTTTTAAACAAAAGAAGGAAAACATTATACATTTATAGATATTAATGAAAAGGAATGAACATAGAAGGAAGGAAGACTAGTCATTGCCTGAATGATTGGTTCTTGTTGAGTTGTCCTGCATCATTCCTGTCTTCCACTTGTACTGCATCCAGTTGTCATTTCCTTGACACTCCTGATTGCCTGCATTTGAGAGAGAAGGTTTGGTTAGAGAAATGAAAGATCTTTAATCCTCATATGTGCATCCCTCTATAAACATACAATATAATCCTCAAGTGCATTAAAACATTTAGCATCATGACAAATGGTCAAAAAAACAACAAGAAAATCAAGAATATCTTCCATATGCACATGTTTTTTCTAACGTGTTTACTTCATGTGCAGGTATAGGAAAAGTAATGTTTCTATTTTAATTCATTTAATATCAGCATGTGGGTTAAAATGCGGTTCCCACAAGGGTTAAGCCTAGCATGTTGCCCTCATGTTACCAAGAGGATTGAGAGTGATAGTTCATCTCATTTGACATCAATTGAACTAATACACATCACTCATGATAGTGAACTAATAGGTCACTATCATAAATGACATATACTTGTTTGATTGATTCATCAAGTGATGGTTTTTAATAGAGGAAATCCCAAATACACAATTGCTAAGTCTAAAGGACAACAAGCACAAATCCATTTGTCTAAGGTTTGTTCTCCAAAACCCTTAGAATATATCATGAGCATTGAGAATGATAGTATACAACCATTAAGGGGAGAATTGTGCTAATGACATTATTTAAAATAAAAGGTTTTGAGTTTTGGCTAAGTGGAATAAATCAAGGAAACAATAACTTTCTAATAAATAGAGAAAAGGGGAGCTTAATGACAATTTTGAGAGAGGTGAATGCCAAGGTGATCTAAATGCTAGTGTGGTTTAGGACTAACACAACCATCACTACTATATGAGGGCAGTCACATCAAGGCACATCTCACTACTATGACAAAGGGGGTAGTCTTGAAAAGAGGCTTAATGCCAAGAAGAAGATGCAAGCACAGTGATAAGAATTTGGTAACATTTTAGAGAGTGTTTAGCAGTCATAAATATGTAAGATAGAGGAATTGAACAATTACCTGGGTGTAGTTAGATTGCTTCTAGTATAGGGGACGAGCTCCACTCACATAAATAGAAATATCCTAGGAGGATTCTTAAGTAGGGATTTTGTAGCTAGCTTGTGGAAGAGCAATTTAGAATATCCATCATGAACATAAATGGAGGAGAGTATTGAAAAATGACATGGGAAGTATAAGAATTTTTGCTAGGAGGATGTTTGTAGTCTTAAGCATGAGAAAAGACATTTGCACAGTTGCAAGATGGAAATGAACAGTTTATTATTTTATAATGGTGATCACAGTGAATATTGGTGTGGAAGATTGTAATTACAATAAGAAAAGGTGGAGGACCTCATACACTAAGACAAACAGAGATCATACTCAAATGGTCTCGTAGCAGAGAATGGCTCATTATTTCTTCAATTCATGAAGGTTTTCAACATGTTGGATCCAAAAACATAATTCACTATAGAAGGGAAGGAATAAATCCAGGGATAAAGGGGTTGATGGCCATAAGAATAGGGATGAACTGGGTAGAATATAGTCATCCCTATGAGTAGACATATATTTCAAGCCTTGAATTATATTTGTACTATGCAAGGGTTTCAAATAATTTTTCAGACCCTTTTTCTTCAGAGGGCAGCATTTGTTTATGGAACAATTTAATGGGATAGCTCGTGTTTCAGTTGTACAACATCTCACAAAATCTCATTCATAGTTTAATCTTGCACAATCTTATTATAGCAAGGTGATCATCACAAGGAAATAAATATATCGATAGAAAAGATGGAGAGGAGGCTAAACAAGGAACTAGTGAACCATGGTTCTCCAGAAAAAGAGTAAAGAATATGATCAATAAATTTAGAGGTAGTCAAGTGAGTTTTTAGCTACAAGTGAGAACAATGCCTTGATTCTTGAGAAGCTTCCGTATTTACAGAAGTATAACCCTCAAAAAATTAAAAAAAAAAAACAAAAAAGAACAAGCCCCTCAAATACTCTAGAGGTGCAATGGAAGGCCAAGCCAAGAACAAAAAGAAATAGAAAGAATGCAAGCAACCTCGAGGGCCTATGATACCAAGAATACAATGCATACCTGCAACTTAGTTTTTATTTATTAAATCTTCAGATGTTTACAGAGATGTCAAGTTTCTTCATGTAAACATATCTATAGGAAAATAAAGTAGAAAAGGTAGATAAATATACGAGTGATTCTGTGATAGAATCAATAGGAACTGCAAGGAAAAATGCCTTTGTAATCTCCAAAAATCCTCTGTGAAAGCTTCAGAACCCCCAGTCATGGCGACACAGCTCGAACAGGCAGACAATGCCAAATAAAAAATGAAATGTGAATAATTCTTTTCCCACGTTTTTGTTTTTAGGGTTTTTTATTTTACCCTAATCTTTTGTCCGACAAGCATAAGGTATTTTCACCTTTATTTAAAAATATGAGTAACAAAACTAATATGCCCTTGTCATCCTTCTGAACTATGTGCCTTAGTGAATTTCAATACCTTGGAGATTCTTCATAAGAATCATTATGAATTGTATTTTAGGAGGGAATGTAACTTTGTATTGAATTTCAAAGTTGTAATTCATTTTTGGATTGAATGATGAAGTTATAAATCATTAAGTCAAAAGTGCTATTTTAGATGCAAAGTTGAGCACGTACCTTGCTTATGCCTTATAATTTGGAGGATTCTTCATGGTTACAAAAATGGTGGGGAGGTTTGAAATAATTTTCCAACACATGCCAAGCATATAGGAGCCTTTATTTTTCTTTTTGGAGTGATGGAGAGAATATAGGCTTATTTTGACCAAGTTCTATGCAGTTTTAGGAATGTTTATGGTGGATAAAGTCATGCCTTGAATTTTTCCACATTCTAGAGCCTTGTTGGAGTGGATTTACATGCTATATTTTTGGATTTTTGAGGGCATCCAACCCCAATTGATTCTAGAGCCTTTTTGGTGGAGCTACTTGGAGTTGATGGATATAATCAATCTTTTGACTCATTGTAATCAGTTCTTACTATGCAGTTTTGAGAGTTAGTGATTTTACAGTTATCTCTCAAACTATCAGACTTTGTAATTCATTTTGGCATGTATGATAGAGTATACCTTGGAAATCAATGAAATTAAGTGCTTTACCTTCTCAGTTTTTTTCTCTATTGTGTGCACTTGTTTGATTGATCAAGCTACTTATGAGATTATCTTTTTCCTTGTGGTTTTGTCTCACTGATAGCATCTTTTGTAGAAGATTATGTATGTTGCAGCTAATAAGTTGTGTAAAAGTGCATGTGATTCTAGTTGTGAAAATATCTTTCCTTCTAGGTATAGGCATTAAAACCTTCTTATAAAATATTTATGCAAGAAACATATAAGACTGAGTTGTGTATGTTAAAATTTTCCATTGTTTGAACTTGTGTGTTTAATCTATTTGCATGTCAAGATAACATTCTGGTGCATCACCCTTAGGAGTAGATTTCATTTTCATGTTCCTTTCTTACCCTTTACTTTGCAAAAAGTAGTTTTTAGGTGATAACCAGTTACAAAGCCGACCTTCTCCGAAGGTTCATTCTCACAATAGGTGACCCACAAACCTAAGAATGCTCTCATGTTCCTCTAGAATGCTAAGCTATGCAACTTAGCTAGGGTGCAATTCTATGAGATAATAGTGTTTGGCATGTCCAGTGGGACTGTTCGAATCAGGACAATTTAAAGAATACATGTTACTGCTGGTTTTTGATATACATCCATTGAGTTCCAAGCATTTCAAAGGTTAACATCAGCATATCATGGCAACTCTAAGTTTGGGAAGTAGCAGAAAAGCCAATGCATCATTGAGAATATCACAATATTGAGAAATTTGGTGTTTTCTTAGTATTATCAGCCTTTGGAGGCAGTTCAAACAACACCATGGTGACTTTGACCTCATAACGACTGGTTTCAATAGTCTAGATACCTGCAATTAAATTAGGTTTTCTATCTAGGCTTGATTTTTCTTCATCTTCTACCTTTGCAATGCCTAGTTATCACCACTATAATGGATTTTCAGCTCCATTCCATGAAAATCATGCACATATGTCCTTAAATGAGCAATATTATATAGAACTGCCTATTTTTTTTATTCTAAGGGACTCTGTAACAACATATTTCAGGCATTTTCAATATGCCATCCACCCACCCACCCTTACTCATCCTAGTTGGAAGCCTCTGTATGCTCATAATCAACCTCAAGAAAGCCTTTTTATTTCAATTCAACATGATTATTCATATAATAAGCCTCAAGAGCACCCTTACCAAAATGTATTCGAGTTGATCCAAAAGTTTGATCATATGTTGTGGGATATGAGCCAAAGTCTTGACTATATGAATATTAATGATATTAGTAAGGTTTTCTCACACATGAATGGGATGTTGGTTGACATCAAGAAGCAGAAATAAATCATTATGTAACAACAAGAAATGGTTGAACATGCCCATTTTTATGATCAAGAGTTGAAGATGAAGAGGATGTAGTTTGAAGAAGGTCTTGAAGGGGAGATAGCTGCTAAGGAGGGGCAGATGAAGCTTTTGTTTGCTCAGGTGAAAAGTAGTCAAGATTATTTAGAATATCAACGCAAACTACATGAGGAGGTTTCGAAGGAAGCAATTTGAAGAAGGTCTTGAAAAGCAGAGAGTTGTAGATAAGAAAGAGAAAACCTTTGAACAAAATATCTCATTCACTATGGAGGAGACTAGAACTCCAAATATATTGCATCTTGCTATGGAGAATTATTGATTAACACAAATAAAATATCTCCAAGATGGTGAAACTGTGTTGATAGGATAGCAGGAAGACATCAAATCAGCTGAGGAGTTGTTGATTGATGACAATCAACAATAAAATGGAGCCTTCGACCATGAGGAAGGGCCTAAAACTAAACTTGACACCTTCTTCCAGGATATCAGCTTTGATATTTTTGAACATGCTATAGATGAGAAAGCTAATGTTCAACTTTATGAAGAAATGTGCTTAGACATAATTAAACAATTTTGTTTAAAGTTGGGTGGTAAAGGATCAAAAGAAGTTGACAATCATGGTGAACTAGAACAACAGGTTTACAAGCTTGAAGAGGTGTTGAAACAACAAGAGACTCCTCATGAACCTGATTTGCAAGGCCTTAGCTAGTTGGAGGAGCTTCCTTTCTGATGTGCAAAGGAGATTGAATCTAAAATACCAAAAGAAGGTTTGTTTCAAGACGCTACATCATCCTTTGAACATTTTTCCTCCTTCATTGAAAAGGAAAGGTCTAATTTGGAGTGTAGCTCTTTGGGTGATAATGAGGATTATGTGTAGATTCATTTTTGGTGTATACAAGAGCTTGAGGCTGATGTATTAATTGAAGGTGTGTTGGAGGAATACATTTTATTGTTTGGAGTATTTCCTTCCTCCATTGATGGAATGAGTGATCATTTGGAACAACAATGTGTAAAGCAAGTGAGTGGTAATGAAGAGGAGATTTATGAGCAACAACCAGAAGATATAGCAACTGTCGATGAGATCAGCAAGGAAATCCCAAGCTTTGTCCTTACAAGAGGTTGTCCTATTAGACATTTAGCCCAGATGAAGTCCAATACACCACCAATGATGAATCATGAACTCACACATGAAGGTACAACTAAAGGTAGTATCAAGGATGTGCTTACAGCTAGACAAGAGTATGTTCAACTCACTTATCCTCCTTTAAACAACAATACATATGATCAGTTTGATGAGGTAAGTGAACTTATTTATCTCTTTCAAGGGATGGTGTATCATTCTATTGTACTTTTCTCTATGTCCCATCTTTACTTAGTTGTCCTCAAGCATGTGAGTCATCCTATATTGAGAAGAAAGGGAAGCTACTTCAACCATCCTGTTACTGGTTTTGTTTGACCAATTTCTTGTTGTTAGGATAGGTTAGAATAGGTTTCTAGGTTTAGGTTTTCAATTCCCTAAGTGTTGTTCAACATAGTTAGGTAGTTTCCCTTTTGCAGTTTTTATTTTCAATAAGTTTCCAAGGTGTCCTGAGTTATTGCTGTTGAGTTACAACATTGAACAAAATTGCTTTCAGATCTGTTTTAAAGTTTCTAAGTGACTCTGTGCCCAATAGATAAGCCTAGGAAACTGGTCTGATCTTTAGCAGGAAAACATCTAGCAGAGGTCACCAAAAATGTTAACCGATTTCACTCTTAGCTCAATCAAGTAGAGCTCTTAAGTTTTCAAATGAAAATAGGGTTCATTTTAATGCTGCTATATTTCATTCATGTGTTATAAAAATAAAATCAGAAGATTACATTATCAAATTGCCAGATTGCATTGATACAGATGCAAGTAACATAGGAAGGATTGCAAGTCTTTTCAAAGTAATAGAGACCAATCATTGCACATATAAGGAATGCACATATAAGGAAGAGAGACCAATCATTGCTTGAATGACTAGTTCTAGTTGAGTTTCCCTACATCTTTGTCAGTCTTTCACTTGTCTTGCAATTAGCTTTATCCTCCTTGTTGCTCCTATTTTCTTGCGTCTGAGAGAAGAAATGTTGTTAGAGAAATGAAGGGTCTTAAATCTTGATATGCACATACCTCTATAAACATACAATGTGATCCTCAAGTGCATTAAAACATATATCATTATTAGGATGATCAAGAAACACAGGAAAATCAAACATATCTGCCATATGCACCTATTTTTCTAACTTGTTTGCTTCATGTGCATGTATATGAAAAGTAATGTTGTTGTTTTGTTTTATCAAATTTCAGCATGCAGGTTAAAATGTGGCTCCCACAAGGGTTGAGCCCAACATGTTGTTATATGGTATTTCTAAAAGAGGCATAGGAAGGTAAATTCATCTCTTTATGGTTCCCCCAAGTAAACATGTATTACTTATGGTGGTGAGCTTCTGGTCACTCTCATAAGTGACATATACTTGATCAAGGTAATCATAAAGCATATATGCGAACATCTTGTGTCAAACAGATTAATGTCAAGGTGTTTTCCTAAAGGAAATGTAATAAGAAATGAAATCACATTGATACAACATAATTCCTTAATGATATTTGCATCTAAAGTTAAGAGATGCATTGGAATCAAACACATACCCAATATGAAGAAAGGCTAGTATGGAGCAGCAAGCCTAGAAGGATGATCCAGAGGTTATGGAACAACAAGAGAGGAGTAGAGGTACTTTAGTAGCTGTCTAGGCATATAGACATTGATTTACTCATAAAGCTATGTCAAGAAACTTCTTGAGATATTTATATATCTATATATCCATTGCATCATGGATATGGAGTGAACATAGAAAGATAAACCATCTGTTGTCATTCACAAAAACATCATTCACTGTCATGGAAATATAGTCTTCGTGAGTAGGAGTAGCTATAAGTGAGTGAGAGAGTGCATGGTTAAGGTCACATTGCATTTTTTATCCCAAAGGGAGAGAAATGTGTGCAAATGAAGAGCATAGTGACAGTGTTAATGGATCCCATACAAAGAAATGAAGCAGTGAGAAAAGGTTAGTGTCATGAAGTTTTAGTTGGTACCTGAGATATGATATTGTGACACCAATGATGTATACATAGTAGTTTGAGTGATAAAACATTGAAGGGTATTGATAGAGATATTGAAAGGTATTTTCCATGTTTCAAATACCATATTGGATTTTCTGATGCATTATGAAATTAATGGCTGCATTGTATCTTCTAGCTACCATCATCCTGATCTATTGTGGTAAGTGGTTTTCCATAAGTGGAAAGTGAGCAGCATGATCATCTTAGAAAATGAGGACAATGACTTTGAAAGAATAATTGGCAGTCATACATTACAACATATGAACCGAAAAGTATGTGCAACAACATCGGAAACACTAAAAGATAGTCATATCATTCAAGAGTGGGAGCAACATATACATTGGATCATTAAGTTAAGGATACCATATGAAGAGAAAATACAATGAGTTTAGTTGCAAGCCCATGTGCATAAACAATCAAACCCTCTTACACTGGCACATGAACATGGTCATATCACTGTGTTCTATTTTGGTAAGATAATGACAGAGGTGTCATGTTGAGTTATGCATAAAAGTAAATTATGTACTACATATGTGAGGAGCTAAATGAACAACAAAATTATTATGCAATCATTGGAAGCCTGTAACAACTTGTGTTCATTCCTGAAGGCATGTAGTCGTAACAATGAAAAGAGAGTAGAATATAGTAGAAACAACTTTGATGTGCATAGTTTTGGATAATATAGAAACAACTCAAGCTTTGAGCCCAATCCTAACAACCCATCTTTGAGAAGAAGAAAAAAATCATACTTTATCTTATCAAGAGAATAACAACATTTTTCAAGAAAGAGTGACAGTCCAAAATAGTTGCAAAATCTAGAAACCAGTAACCATGAGTGCATCTAAACCATATCATACATAAAGGCCATAGGGTTTTCAAGTGAAAAGGTGGTATTCATGAAGGAATGAAAAGGTGCATGGAGTCTTTGACTCGTACCCGTACCGTGCAATGGTATTGAATCATTTTGGAAAACCATTTTTTCTTCACACGGTAGCATTGTCTTGTGGAATGATTGACAAAAGAAAGCAGAGATACTGTGTATTTTTTTTATCAACAAAAAAGTCTATACTTAACCAAGGTGACACCCCAAAAACTGAAGATGGAGAAATCACGACCATGAGGAATAGTATAGAAGGCAAACAATGAAACCCATAGCCTAGTTTTTTTAAAATATTCAAGTTTTTTACAAATGGAAATGCATTTTCAAGAAAATGCATGGAGTATGCACAAGAAAACAATAGAATGAGAATGTATTCATTAATATGCAAGAAGGCTCGAATTTGAGAAAAGTTTTCTTTAGAAAAAGAAATAGAACAACTGAACAATTGCATTGGAAGCCTACCTTGAGCTTTCCCCTGAATATTTGCCAGATTTCGAAGAAAAAATCTCTATGATGTCAAGATCTGCCTCCAATCCGCCATGTCAAATTTGTAGAAGCCCTATAGTGTCGATGGCCTGAGTGGTTTTCAATATACAAGGTAAAATGAATTGATGCCCTTGATGTTGTTTTAGGGTTTCTAAACCCTAAGTTGAATGCCGATAGGAGGAAGGATTTTTCCTTTTATTTTAGGCATCTACAATTAAAACTATTTTCCTCGTATTATGTCATGCTAGTGAACTAGGAGGATTTCCCTTTTTAGGCTTAGAATTTTTCTCAAGGCACAAATGTATCGAAATACTTTATTTTTCATTGATGATAGAATGTAAAGCTTTATTTAAGTGATGATGATTTATAAGTCACCTTAAATAATGTTATAATTGTAAAACATAGGTAGGTGCATGTGTTTTGGTTTCAGTCAATAGTCAAAAGTGATGGATATAGTTGGCTTTATGACTTGTTAGAGGTAGTTTGCAGACATAAGGAGAACACATAGAATTCATTATTTCCCTTTTGGAGTGATGGAGAGAATATAGTGGTTTGACTTAGTTTTGGAACATTTGGAGAGCATCTTGGAGCATTTCTTGCTTTCTTTTATGATGGACTTGGTCAAGATTGACCTTTTCAAGCACTTTGAAGCCTTTTTGGGTTGATCTAGTTACTATATTTTAAGCCTTTTCCATGCATCCAACCCCAATCAGTTTGGGAGTCCTATTCTTATGGAATTTTGGAGGGATTTGATTCATATAGTCACTTGAGTGACTATTTTTCATTTAGTTCTTACTATGCAGTTTTGAGAGTAAGAGATTTTGTAGTCCTTTCTCAGACTGGCAGACTTTGTAACTCATTTTGGCATGTATGACAAAGGACTCCTTGGAAATCAACAAATTTAAGTGCTTTACCTTCTCATTTTTTCTGCTCTATTGTGTGCACTTGTTTGATTGATCAAGATACTTGTGAGATTATATTTTTCCTTGTGGTTTTGTCTCACTAATAACATCTTTTGCAGAAGATTGTGTATGTTGTAGGTTATAAGTTGTGTAAAAGTGCATGTGATTCTAGTTGTGAAAATATCTTTCCTTCTAGGTATAGGCATTAAAACCTTATTATAAAATATTTATGCAAGAAACATATAAGACTGAGTTGTGTATGTTAAACTTTGCCTTTGTTTGAACTTATGTGTTTAAAATGTTTGCAAGTCAAGCTATTGTTTTGGTGCATCACCCTTAGGAGTAGATTTCATTTTCATGTTACTTTCTTACCCTTTACTCTGCAAAAATAAGTAGTTTTTAGGTGATAACCAGTTAGGAAGCTGACCTTCTCAGCAGGTTCATTCTCATGATAGGTGACCCAAAAACCTGAGAATGCTCACATGTTCCTCTACAATGCTAAGTTATGTAGCTTAGCTAGGGTGCAATCCTGTGAGATAACAATTTTCCCATGGGATTTGGGAGAAAAAGGTTTTCTCAATATTATCAGCCTTGGGAGGAAGTTTTAACAACACCATCGCAACTCCAACCTCATAACAACTAGTTTCAATAGTCCATTTGTCTGGAATTAATAAGGTTTGTTGTTTAGGCTTGCTATGTTTCATGTTTTATCTCTGCAATGTCTAGTTATCAACAATTTAGTGGTTTTCCACGTTCATTCCATGAGAATCATGCAAATATGTCCTCTTATCAACCATATTATATAGGACAATCTGCTATTTTTATTTCAAATGACCCTATAACAATAGATTACCAACATTTTCATTATGTTTCCCACCCTCCCACTCCTGCTCAACCTTTATATCAACCAATATATGATCAAAATCAGTCTCGAGAGGAGGTTTTTGATGCTAATCAACATGACTATTCACATAACTAGCCTCAAGAACATCCTTACTAGAATGTATTGGATTTGATCCAACAATTTGACCATATGTTGCGGGATTTGAGAAAAAATCTTCATTGTATGAAGATTAATGATATTAGTAAAGTGTTCTCACATATGAATAGAATGTTGGTTGATGTCAAGAAGCAAAAAAAGACCATTATGCAGCAACAATAAATGGTTGAATAGGCCTATTTTTGTGATCAAAAGTTGAAGACACAGAGGAGGCAATTTGAAGAAGGTATTGAATGGGAGATATCTACTTTGGAGGAGCAAAGGAAGTTGGTTTGTTCTCAGGTGCAAAGTAGTTAAGCTTACTCATATTATCAACACCAACTAATGAAGGAGTTTAGAAAAAGGAAATTTGAAGGTCTTGAAAAACGGAGAGTTGCAACTAAGGAAGAATAGATGAAAAACTTACTTGCACAAACACAAAGGATTGAATCCCAATCATCCTCTTATGCTCCAAGTACACTTGTGAAGGAGGAGAATCCCAAGTACATTTTTCCAAGCTTCAAGTAGGATAAACCTTTGAAGTGCTCAAATGAGCATTCTAAATTTGTAATTCGAAGTTTTTGGATTGCTGCTTCAGTCCAACAACCAATTCATAACCAAGAGAAAAATATAATGCCATATATTAAGACTACCAATGACCCTCCTACCCTTCAGATTCCAAGCTGGAAAGGGTCATCCTTTCCACCCTATGAGGTACAAGTGGAATCATCTCCTAGCATCCAAAAAGGAGAAGTGGAGCAGAACTATGATCAAGACAGTTCATTCACCATGGAGGAGATTAGAACTCTAGATTTGTTGCAAATGGCTTTGGAGGATTATGGATTAACACAAAGAAAATCTCTCCAAGATGGTAAAATTGTTCCAATAAGACAACAAGATGAGAAGGTGAAATTTTTTGATGATGAAGTACATCCTACAATTTTGAAGGAGGAGTTTCCTTCATTCATTCAACTTAATGAGGAAGGTGTGGGTCTGTTCATGCCAAGGGATATTTCAGAACAACAAGAAGACATTGGTGGGTTGCTTATTAATGACAATAAACAAGACAATGGAGGCTTAACTCAGGAAGAAGAGCCTAAAACTAAACCTGATACTATCCTCCAAGGTGAGAGATTTGATATCTTCAAGCATGTTTTAATTGAAAAGGCTAATGTTAAGCTTTACGAAGAGGTGTGCACAGACATAATTCAACAATTTTGTTCAAATTTGGTTGGAAAAGAATCATAAGTTTTCACTCGTGATGTACTAGAATAGAAAGCTCACGAGCTTGAACAAGTGCTGAAATAGCAGGAGGAATGTGAACTTGAGAATGAGGAAGAGGAATCCATTCTTTTAAATCAAGAGACTCTTCATGAACCTGATTTGCAAGGTCCTAGTTGGTTGGAGGAGCTTCCTTTCTACTGTGCAGAGGAGTCAAAAGATGATATACCAATTCAAGGTTGGTTGGAAGAGGCTTCTTCATTATTTGAACACTTTCCTTCCTTCGTTGAAAAAGACAAGCCTGAATTGGAATTTCTTTCTTTGAGTGATAGAGAGGATTATGAGTAGCTTCCTTTCTGGTGTATAAAAGAGCCTGAGGTTGATGTATTAATTGAAAGTGTGCTAGAAAAATCCATCTTATTGTTTGGATGTTTTCCTTCCTCCATTGAAGGAATGAGTGATCATTTGGAACAACGGTATGTAAAGCAAGTGGGTGATTAGATGCCTTATTTGTTTGACAAGGAGGAGATCCATGGACAACAACCAGAAGATATAGCAGTTGTCCATGAGAATAGCAGGGGCAGTCCAAGCTTTCTCTTTACAACGGGCTATCCTATTAGGTACTTAGCCCAGATGGAGTCCAATAAGGCACCCACACATGAAGCTTTAGTTGAAGACAATATCAAAGATACACTGGCTTTCAAGAATTGGTGCATCAACTTGTTAAACATTTCTCAGTATATTGTCTTTTCTTAGCTGCCATCATGCATGCAAATCACTGCATATTGAGAAGAAAGGGCAGTTATTTTAGTCTTCCTATAAATGGTTTTGTTTAAGTAGTTTTGTCTTGCTAGTTAGTGTACAGTAGGATTGGCTAAAAGTTTCAATTCCCTGAGTACTATTTCAACACAGTTAAGTAGCTTCCTTCTAGAGTTTTTTTTTCTTTCAATAAGTTTTCTTGGTGTCCTAAGTCATTGTTGTTGAGTTACAACATTCAAAAAGAGTTGTTTTCAAAGTTTTTTTTAGGGTTTCTAAGTGACTCCATGTCCAATGAATAGCCTAGGCAACTGGTCTTCATGTTTAGCAGGAAAACATATAGCAGATGCCACCAAAAATATTACCTATTTTTTGCTTCTAACTCAAAAATAGGTCAAGTTATGTTTTTTTTACAAGATGAAACAAAGACACATATTACTTCTGCTATATTGCATTCCAAGTGCATAAACAACATCCGAAAGATTACATTATCAAACTATAGATTGCATTCATGGATATGCATGTTTAACATAAATAAAGATTGCACAAATCTTTTCAAATTAATCTTTATTAATAATGTAAATGTATAAAGGTCTCACACAAGCCGTGAGACTAAATATTTTTAAATAGAAAAAGGAAAACATTATACATTTATAGATATTAATGAAAAGGAATGAACATAGAAGGAAGGAAGACTAGTCATTGCTTGAATGACTGGTTCTTGTTGATTTATCTTGCATCATTCTTTTCTTCTACTTGTTTTGCATCCAGTTCTCATTTCCTTGACATTCCTGATTGCCTGCATCTAAGAGAGAAGGTTCTGTTAGAGAAATGAAAGATCTTTAATCCTCATATGCACATATCTCTATAAACATACAATACAATCCTCAAGTGCATTAAAACAACTAGAATCATGACAAATGTTCAAAAAAACAACAAGAAAATCAAGCATATCTACCATATGCACATGTTTTTCTAACTTGTTTGCTTCATGTGCAGGTATAGGAAAAGCAATGTAGTTGTTTTAATTCATTTAATATCAACATGTGGGTTAAAATGTGGCTCCCACAAGGGTTGAGCCTAACATGATTCCCTCATGTTACCAAGAGGATTGAGAGTGATAGTTCATCTCATTTGACATCAATTGAACTAATACACATCAATCATGATAGTGAACTAATAGGTCACTATCATAAATGACATATACCTATTTGATTGATTCATCAAGTGATAATTTTTAATAGAGGCAATCCCAAATACATAATTGTTGAGACTAAAGGACAACAAGCACAAATCCATTTGTCTAAGGTTTTTTCTCTAGAACCCTTAGAATATATCATGAGCATTGAGAATGCTATAAGAAATGATATAGGACAACCATTTAAGGGCATAATTGTGCTAATGACAGTATTTGAAATAAAAGGTTTTGTGTTTTGGCTAATTGGAATACATCAAGGAAACAATAAATTTCTAATAAATAGAGCAAAGGGGGGCTTAATGACAGCTTTGAGAGAGGTGAATGCCAAGGTGATCTAAATGCTAGTGTGGTTTAGGAATAACACAACCATCACTGCTATATGAGGGAAGTCACATCAAGTCACATCTCACTACTATGAAAAAGGGGGTAGTCTTGAAAAGAGGCTTAATGCCAAGACGAAGATGCAAGCACAGTGATAAGAATTTGGTAACATTCTAGAGAGGGTTTAGCAGTCATAAATATGCAAGATAGAGGAATTGAAAAGTTACTTGGGTGTAGTTAGATTTCTTCTAGTACAAGGGATAGGTTGCACTCACATAAATAGAAAGATCCTAAGAGGATTCTTAAGTAGGGACTATGTAGCTAGCTTGTGGAAGAGCAATTTAGAATATCCATCATGAACATAAATGGAGGAGGGTATTGAAAAATGACATGGGAAGTATAAGAATTTTCGCTAGGAGGATGTTTGTAGTCTTAAGCATGAGAAAATAAATTTGCATAGTTGCAAGATGAAAATGAACAATTTATTATTTTTATAAAGGCTATCACAGTTCATATTGGTGTGGAAGATTGTAATTGCAGTAAGCAAAGTTGGAGGACCTCATACACCAAGACAAAGAGAGATCACAGTCAATTGGTATTGTAGCAGAGGAATGACTCATTATTTCTTCAATTCATGAAGGTTTTCGACATGTTGGATCCAAAAGCACAACTCACTATAGAAAGGTAGGAATAAATCCAAGGATAAAGGGGTTGATGGCCATAAGAATAGGGATGAACTGGGTAGAATATAGTCATCCCTATGAATAGACAAATATTTTAATTTTGCAAATACAAAGAATATAGTCCTATGCAAAGCAAGGGTTTCAATTACGTGAGGGTAGTTTTCATGAAGGTATGGAAAAGATGCATCAAGCCTTGAATTATATTCGTACTGTGCAAGGGTTTTAAATAATTTTGCATTCCATTTTTCTTCATAGGGCAATGATTGTTTATGGAGGAATTGACTAGGATAGCTCATGTTTCAGCTGTACAACATCTCATGAAATCTCATTCATAGTTTAATCTTGCACAATCTTATTACAACAAGGTGATCATCATAGGGAAACAAATATATCTATAGAAAATATGGGGAGAAGCCTAAATAAGGAACCAGTGAGCCATAGTTTTCCAAAAAAAGAGAAAATGATATGATCACTAAATGCAGAGGTAGTCAAGTGAGTTTTTAGCCACATGTGAGAACAAGGCCTCGATTCCTGAGAAGCTTCAATATTTGTAGAAGTATAACCCTCAGAAAATTAAAAAAACAAAAAAGAACAAGCCCCTGGAATACTCTGTAGGTGTGATGGAAGGTCAAGCCAAGAGCAAAAAGAAATAGAAAGAATGCAAGTAGCCATAAGGGCCTATGATACCAGGAATACAATGCATACCCGCGGCTTGTTTTTTATTTATTAAATCTTCAGACTTTTACAAAGATGTCAAGTTTCTTCATGTGAACATAACTACAGGAAAATAATGTAGAAAAGGCAGATAAATATACCAGTGATTATCTGATAGAATCAACAGGAACTGCAAGGAAAAATGCCTCTGCAATCTCCAAAAAATCCTCTATGAAAGCTTCTAAACCCCTAGTCATGGCGGCATGGCTCAAGTAGGCAGACAATTCCAAATACAAAATGAAATGTGAATAATTCTTTGCCCACATTTTTGTTTTTAGGGTTTTTTGTTTTACCCTAATCTTTTGGCCAACAACCATAAGGTATTTTCACCTTTATTTTAAAATATGATTAACAAAACTAATATGCCCATGTCCTCCTTGTGAACTATGTGCCTTAGCGAATTTCAATACCTTAGCGATTCTTCATAAGAATCATTATGACTTGTATTTTAGGAGGGAATGTAACTTTGTATTGAATTTCAAAGTTGTAATTCATTTTTGGCTTGAATGATGAAGTTATAAATCATTAATTCAAAAGTGTTATTTTAGATGCAAACTTGAGCATGTGCCTTGGTTATGCCTTGTAATTTGGAGGATTCTTCATGGTTGAAAAAATGGTGGGGAGGTTTGAAATAGTTTTCCAACACATGCCAAGCATATAGGAGCCTTTATTTTGATTTTTGGAGTGATGGAGAGAATATAGGCTTATTTTGACCAAGTTCTGAGCAGTTTTAGGAATGTTTATGGTGGATAAAGTCATGCCTTCAATTTTTCCACATTCTAGACCCTTGTTGGAGTGGATTTACATGCTATATTTTTGGGTTTTTGAGGGCATCCGACTCCAACAGATTCTAGAGCCTTTTTTGGTGGAGCTACTTGGAGTTGATGGATATAATCAGTCTTTTGACTCATTGTAATTAGTTCTTACTATGCAGTTTTGAGAGTTAGTGATTTTGTAGTCCTTTCTCAAACTGGCAGACTTTGTAACTCATTTTGGCATGGATGATAGATGATACCTTGGAAATCAACGAAGTTAAGTGCTTTAACTTCTCAACTTTTTTGCTCTATTGTGTGCACTTGTTTGATTGATCAAGCTACTTGTGAGATTATCCTTTTCCTTGTGGTTTTGTCTCAATGATAGCATCTTTTGTAGAAGATTATGTATGTTGCAGGTTATAAGTTATGTAAAATTGCATGTGATTCTAGTTGTGAAAATATCTTCCCATCTAGGTATAGGAATTAAAACCTTCTTATAAAATATCTATGGAAGAAACATATAAGATTGAGTTGTGTATGTTAAACTTTGCCTTTGTTTGAACTTGTGTGTTTAATTTGTTTGCAAGTTAAGATAATATTCTAGTGCATCACCCTTAGGAGTAGATTTCATTTTCATGTTCCTTTCTTACCCTTTACTTTGCAAAAATTAGTTTTTAGGTGATAACCAGTTAGGATGCCAACCTTCTCTGGAGGTTCATTCTCATGATAGGTGACCCACAAACCTGAGAATGCTCTCATGTTCCTCTAGAATGCTAATTTATGTAGCTTAGCTAGGGTGCAATTCTATGAGTTAACAGTTTTCCCATGGGATTTGGGAGAAAGAGGTAGCTCCCCCTACACAAATGTGTCCTTCCTTAGTTTATAGTTTCCACAACCATCATCTTGGATCACTGCTTTGATGTGAGGAATGTTCTTCACAATGGGTGTTTTTTTTTTTGAGGTAGATGCAAGGGATGATGGGTCAAAAAATGAGGAGGATGGCATAGGCCCTTCATCATTTTTAGGGATCTGGGGTATTTTTTAAAACTTGGCCTCAATATTCTTGCAGTAGTAAAAAGGTTTAAGATCTCCATGGATGGTAATTTATCATCACTTGAAAGGAAACTTCACACATTGATGGTAGGTTGAACCTAAAATTTCAAGGCATGGATCCATGGTCAGCCAAGTAGGATTTTGTATGGCAGATCGAGATCTAACACTTGGAATGTAGTCTCTACAATGATAGGTCCCACTCGTATGGGTAGTGAAATGATGCCTTGTGATACCCACTCTTTGTCATCATCTGCTCTGATGGTTGTACTCTTTGATTTGTCAATAGTATCCTTTGAATGGCCTAGGTTCTTGATCAACTAAAGGGTACAAATGTTTAGAACAAAACCTCTATCTACTGAGATTCATTTAACCTTGTTCTTATGAACAATAACCTCAAGGTGTAAAGCGTGATTATGAGATGGTTGTGATGGTAGGTCTTGTTCCGAGAAGGTGAGAAGATGATTATCGATGTACCCTACCATAGCTTGACATTGTTCAGTATCAATATCCTCAAGGACGGATGATGAAGATAAAGCGTTCTCTAGGATTTCCCTATGTGAGGGGGATATCCCTAATATTTCCAAGATAGAGATCTATGTAGGTGTCTTCTTAAGTTGATCTAGGAGATTGTTCTTGTTGGGATTTGATGTTGGAAAAGTAGGTTTTTTCCCTAGATTAAGATGGGACTCCTTGGATAGTGAATTTTCCACATCATGTGGTGACTCCACACTTTGCACTAGGACCTTTGATGGTGACAACAATAATGACACTATCACAAGGAGTGACTACATTAGAATAGGTATGCTACACATTTATGTAATCCTTAGCTTTTTTTGTTGTTTCATTTGCTATGATCTTGCATAGGGTTTTTGTATATCTTAAGATCTTGGTTACTAATTGGTACTTCAACAGATATGGTGTCACTTTATATAAGGTCTTGGATAATATTTTTGAGGCTCATGTAGTTTGTTGTTTTGTGTCCTTTGATTTTATGAAAGTCACAAAGACCATTCTTGTTGTACCAAGATGGTTTATCCTATGGTTCTTGGTAGTTTTCAAAGTTGGAAAGCATTATCAAGTTTGACTCTACCAATTTCTTCATGATGGTTTCAATGGGTTCCGACAACTGTGTGTACTTTCATTTTGGATAGTTGTACTTGTCAGGGGTTTGTCATTGTTATGTGTCAGTGTTGTTGATCTAATTGGTTTTTGTTGGTTGTTGCACAACTGGTTGAATATTAGATATTTGATTATTGTTCACCCTAGGAGCACTTACAACCACCTTATCATCTACCACACCATCATTTGTTATGTTCTTGTTCTTAGCATAGACATGAGGCTTGTTGTTCAAACTAGTTGAGGGTTGTTTGTAAGCTTGAATATTTCCTTGTGAGATTAGAGCTCTCTCGATAAGCTCATCATAAGAGGAAATGCGTTGCATTTTCAAGTGGAAGGATAGATCTAGATCTAGATTTTCTATCATGTTTCCCACTTGTTGTTCATCGAGAATGGGCCACTTGCTTGTACTAGATCTTTGTCTCCATTGTTGCAAGAAATTGGCAAAATATTCTCCTTTGCTTTGTTTGAGTATACAACTCTTCTAGGATTACGTCCATGTTAAGGTTAAAGGAGAAGTGATCTATGAACTTATCGGTGATTTCTTGAAAAGTTTTGATACTGGGAGGCAGTTGAGAAAATCAATCCATGGCAGGACTCGTTAAACTTTGGGGGAAGAGATGCATTAAATAAGAATCATTGTAGGCCACCTCCATACACATGACATTAAACTCTTTGACATGGTCCATAGGACTTCCTCTCCCTTTGTATTTATCGAATTTGGGAATTTCAAATTCGAGAGGGAATTGCACCATTGTGATGTTTCGATCAAATGGATATGGACATAAGTTTTGCGTATGGGGCTTCTTTTTCTTTCCCATCCGAAGATCCTACATTTCTTGTGATAATGCCTTAAGTTGTGATGCTAGATCATCTTGCGGGTTTGGTGGAGGAACATACATTGTGTATGGTGGGATGGCGGATGGGTTGTATGTGGGATTCTGATATGATAAGGTGTTGTATGGTGTGTATGGTGGTGTGGGATTTTGCAAAGGTGATTGAGGTGTTGATACATATGTTCTTGACATGTTTGAGTTGATGATGTTTTGTTGTGGATTATAGTAGGAACCTTGCTATTTTTATTGGGGATACTATTGAACTAATAAGGCTTGTTGTTGTTGTTGGGTCACAAGGGCTGCTTGTTGGGATTACTATTGTTGTTGTGATGCTAAGGCTTCTTGATGTTGGGCTTGCTATTTTTGTTGTGCTAAGGTTGTTTTTTGTGCTGCTAAGGTTGCTTGTTGTTGTTTCTATTATTGTTGTGCTACTAGGGATACTTGTTGTTTTTGATGTTGTTGGACAAATTTCTAATAATATTTTTGTGCTTTCTATAAAGCTAAGGCATGTGCTTTCAATGTAGGATTAGTTGGTTGTTGGGACAACTGTGATGGATTTTGGGTGTTGATGTTTTGAGTGGATAGCGGGTTGTTGATGAGAGGTTGGGGGTTCCCTTGGTTTAAAATCCCTTGGAAGATGGTGAATTGAGATGGAGGAATGTAAGTTTGAGGTCCCATTTGATTTTACATGGTAAAAGGGACCGTGGGAAAAGATGAGGATGGTGCCATTACATTTTGCAATGGTAATGACATACTAGGACCTTAAGTCTATTGATTGAAAAGGTTCCCTTGTCCAAAGTCTTGGGGATTTCCTTGTGTTAGGGATGTGGATAAGGTATTACCTTGGTTGATGGGGTTGGTGACAAAGGGATTGTTTTGATTTAGGTTGATGATGGATGGGATGGATATGTTTTGTAAAACCAATGGTGTAGATGAACCAATTGGAGGATTAGATAGAGATGCCCCTATTTGTGTCAAGGGTTGAATTTGTGTTACAGTGTTGGCATACCCTTGTGGGCTGATTTGAGATACTTGGTCCACACTTCCTTGTGAGATGTTGGGAAAACTTGTGGTACTCGTTGGGATGGGTGATGATGGGTACCCTCGATATGTTGAGGTAGTCATGGACTCATTAAGTGTAAGTGGTTGATGTTGATGTAAGGGGTTTTTGGAAATGGTAGAAGCACAAAATGTTGGTGTCCAAGTGGTGGATGAATTGGTGTTGAGAGTACCCAAAAGTGTGTTACTTTCGTAAGGGAGAGTATGTCCAAAGTCTTTAGCAAGACTAGCTGCAATACTAGGAGTGGATGTTTGATTTAGAAATGGATTCGTTTGGGAGGTAGATGAAGTCAAGCCTTGTGCCAATGATTGCACAACAAAAGATGAGGAAATCAAAGCAACATTTTCTAAGGTTTGATGTTCTTGTTTGTACTCCCATGTGATTTCTTCCTTAGTAAGTTCAAATGGGTTGTTTGTGATGTCTTCTATCTCATATGGCTCTGATGGAGATGAGGGTTGTTGTGATGGGGTGAATTTACCTCTTGGATTGAAATCTAACGGATTGGGATCGCTTGAGGTGAATGTGACTTTGGTTTTCTCCATAATTATCTTGTGTTGTGATTTTGTCTTTACCATAAATTTCGGGTCACCTATGGGAGAGTTGTGTTGATATTTATAGTGTTTGAACTCTCTAGTTGGCTCGAATCTAGGTAAAAGGGATGCTCTAATTATTTTTGGAGCAATCATGATAATGGGAGATGAAAAAGATGGATGATGTGGGAAGTGATCTTTGCAAACGTTTTGGGACAACACTTTTGACTTAAGTTTGATGTTTTGATGTTTCGATAAAGGATGTTTATGAACTTGGAAATCTTTAGGGTAGACTTGTGATAGGTTCAAGATAAACTAGTTCAAAGATGATAACTAACTTAACCAAAATGCATGGAAAAGGATTCATTTCACATACAAAGTAGCTAAGTTAGGGGTTGGTTTGATAGATGTTTAAGTCCAAAAGTGTTGGTGTAATCAATTTTTTTGCAAAGTTTGGAATTTTGATGAAGGGGTGGATGCAATGTTTGACCCAATGTTGACCTAAAGTGAACCTTTGTTTGATAAGACCAAGGTAGTGAGAAACATGATAGACCTCTAAAGTTTTCAAATCCTAAAGACCCAATGATTTAGAGAAGTTCAATATCATGAAAAATACCAAGGTTTTGACTCCAAAAGAATGCATACAAGTTTGGATTGTTCCTTGAAGCATTTTTATAGAAGTTCCTTACCAACTTGTTTCTATTTTGGTAAAGTGCTAAAAGGCGTCTTTTGATGGATTTTGGACTATGATGCCGAATTTTGAAGTGATGACCTGTAGACCTTCTCTTGGGGATTTTGATTTTGCATGAGATCATTTAGAGAAGTCTAAGATTATGGAAAAGAGGATATTTATTGCCATGCGGGTGGTGGTAATATGGGTCTTCCAGCCACAATATCAGCTTGTTCCTCTTCTTTGTCTATGATATATGTTGTACTTCTCCATTGGGTTGGTGTTTCTTTTGTTTCAAAATTGAAGCTTCCCAAATTACTAATTATATCAGTTTGTTCTTCAATGAGTTTAAAGTTTGGTTGAATGATAGTAGGCGTAAGGTTAGGTTGTTCAACTGGTGCAATCGGTCTCCAAATGGTCATGTGGGGTTCAATTTGTGAAGTTAGCTTGCTTAAATGAGTTTCTTTTTTACCACAAACTCTTGTCTTGATCAAGTTTAAACTAAATGTCTATGTCAAAAACATTATCAATTCCACAAAGTCCATTTTGTGAAAAGGATGAATTCAAAGGCATAGTTACCTACGTTAACTTTGGAAAATATGGATTGAGATGTAAACCAAAAAATATTTAGAAGTCTCTAAGAATAAATCCTTAGGACAAGCATTAATATCAAGGTTTTTCCAAAAAGTATCCATACTTAGACCAAAGGGTTTGAAATTTTGAAAAGATTTGTTAATGTTTGTTTGCAATGTTTTAGAACCAAGCAAAGTATTAAACTAACTCACAAGCATTTATCACCCTAGGTTTAGAAGATACTACTTGTTGAATCCCCACTTGGATTTCTCCAAACACTAAGACAATGTGAACAACTAGAGATTTGGCGACACTAGCTCCCCTCTACAACACACACTTCTCAGGAACAACAAATCTCAAATCCTTAAGATCAGAAGATCCTAAAGATTTACCTATTTCAACAATGAATAGTAAAATATGCAGTAACTTTTGAACGACCGTTCCTGCACCAACAAGCATAAAGGTTTTTGGATTCTAAATAATTGGTTCTTAGTAAAGACTTTCGTTCAAGGTGGTCATATATGTGGCAAGATTAGCTCAAGATTATTTCAATCAAGAGGCCTCCTATTCCCTTCCTAAGAAAGGATTTTGATGTGTCACATAGACACTAGGGGTGATACTTGTCGGTATGACATATCTGCACTTGTTGCTTATGAATTTCATCACAAACAGATTTTTCATATAGCGATTCGAAAGAGCTTGGATTTAGCTCATTACCACTTAGGTCATTCCCACCTTTTGAAGTGGGGTGGTAGGACCTCTAAAGACATACAAAAGAAAGGAAGTGTGTTTGTTGTTTGATCTCCTAGATTGCATGAAGCAAGGAGAGAGCATACACAACACCTTTTCCTCACACTAGCATGGGGTTCATTATAAATCCAAATCGAAATATGTGGGTGGTTATACAAAATTTCAAAGGAATGCTTTTGATTCTCAAGATCCCCGAGTGGCACAAGAGAAGGGCATACACATTCAATGAGAAAAATGTAAAGCACAAGGCATGAAAAATACTTGCTAATTTTAACCTTCAAAGAAAAGGTAAGTTCATTTTAAGCACAAAACTAAGTATGAAAGTTGTATTGTTTAATTTTAAGCCAACAAGAAAAATGATGTGAGGGTTCACTTTTAACCAATTTGAGCGTTCATTTTAAAACCCAATTGAAAGCTAATGTGGACCAAAAGCGTGAAATAAAAAGCATGATAAATGGGTTATAATTGCCCCAAAAGTGTCGAAACACTTGTTACAATTATAAGATTTAAATATAAGAATGCTTCTTCAGTCTGAATTTTATCATCCAACCTGCAAAACCCAATTAGCCTATGAAAGCGAGAAATCAGTGATGTGTCAAAAAGCAGACAAAGTTAAAAAGTTAAAGCACATGCTTAAAAATTACACAATTTTTTTTACTAGATAAAAGCGTCGCCATTCATGATAGCATCACTATTCATGGTAGTGTCACCATAAATCAAATGAGTATCACTCTAGTGAAAATAGCGTTGCTCTGCAACAATATAGTGATGATGATGACATCACTATTTGGTGGCATCGTCGTTTTTAAATTCTCGATACTTATAAAAAGTATTAGCGTCGCCATTCGTTTTAATCAACACTAGTATTTTAATTAGGCGTTGTTGTATCAGCTTAAAAAGTGTCGCTATATGGCGAAACCTAACAAAGGCATTGCTGAAATATCTTGGAGTGTCGTTGTATCTGCAAAAACCAAAAAAATGGACTTCGAGAGAAAAAAATGTTAAATGTGACTGATTCTGCCCTCCTTCTAGCACCAAAATGTGACCGATGGATTAGTATGGGTTGACTACACTTGATCCATGAGGATACAAAGTATAGTTATGCCACTAAACATCAATCCCAATAGAGATCAACCAAATAAACACTAAACTAGGAATCCATTAAAACTAACATATCAAATCATGAAATCTTTGAAAACACCTATTCTAATCTATTGAAACTTATCCTATTGAGGGAGTGGTGTCACATTGATGTGGAATGATGACCCTTTTCCAATTCCATAGATAAATGAGCTCGTTTTAATCATTTTTATTGAAGAAAACTAATGAAACTATTGTGAGATGCATGATAAAAATGATTTAAATGCTAAAGTAACATGATGCAAGCTATTTTAACATGATTTATGCTAATATGATCAAGGTGTGTGAGTGAAAAACTAATCTAAATGGATTTTAAACTAAAAAGATTCAAACCCTAATTAACCAATAAGCTAAATGTATGCATCTATGCTATCGTGGAAGCCATTAATGAAAGCTAATCTAATATGCAAGTGAATTAAGCTAAAATGATGTAAAATGTGAATGCAAATGCAAGTGATTTTAACAACATAAGTTTGATGTTAAAATATGGATCCATTTGTCTCCAAATAGTGATCTATTTATAAGAGAGCAAATGAGAAATGGAAGGTTGAGATCAAAAAGGTTAATCAATGGTCAAAAAAGAAGGAAGATGGAGGCATGGATAATGGATTCTCATCAATGGATGAGAATCAATGATCACATGGATCAAGGAAAGAATCAAGGGTTGATATTCTTTCAAACAAACACACCTAAATGACTTGCACAAGAAGTCTTGTAAGTTACTTTCACATGAAGTCTTGTAAGTTTGTTATAATGAAGAATATTCCTTTTTTCAAATGAGTGAAGAAAGAGAATATTCTTTGGAATATTCTCATGGGTGAGGGAAATAGATATTTAGCAAATTAAAACACGATTTTAATGTGCAAAAGAGGAAGGAATATTCCATGGGAATATCCATTTTTGGAGGAATGTGCAAAGGAGGAATATTCACTTGCAAGTGGAGGGAATTAGATTAATTAGTAGTTGATAATTAAACAAAGGTTGAACTATGCAATTAAGGGGAATTAGATTATATTCATTAAATAAAGCGATTTAATGAAAAAGGGGAAAGTGAAATGATATTTAATTAAATAACTTAGAGTTATTTAATTAAATAAGAGAACTTAGAGATTTAAATTAAATAGTTATATTTATTCAATTTAATAGGACAAAATGTTAGCATGAAAGGAGGTGAATTAACCTGATTAAATTAATTAGGTTAATAGATGTAAATGTCATAATTAATTAAATAGCTAGGCTAATTTAATCAATTATGCGAAAAGAGGATGGGTTTCAAGATGAAATGATGTTAATATACTTGATTCGAAAGTGTGATATCATTCAAGATATTTTTAAGTGTCTACACATACATATACATATGTATATGTATGTATAGATATGTGTGCGTACATATATGTATATATACATATATCTATACATATATATGTATGTATATACATAAATACATACATACATACATACATATATATATATATATGCAAATTATATATGTTTTATGGTTCATAATTTGTACTGGTCTAAATATTTAATATAGGTTTTATTTAGAAATATATGTTAAATTCATGTAAAAATATCTCTAGGTCTATATATGACATTCATAATTTTAAGATAAATAGAAATACATGTCATTATTATCAGTCACATATTGTATCTTAAATGCTTCAAATCCATGCAACATTGAGTATCATGGTTGTTAACTAAATGATAATTAAAATATATATTTTATCATTGTACGACCACAAACATATGTGACTTTGTTTATGCTATTCAATTTTAGCATTAGTTGTCATTTAAAATGTTTGGTTAACATGCATATAGATATTATTATTCTTATATGTTTAAAATAATTTAGATGTTGAATTATCTTCACTATTTTTGCTAATTTTATGTTTATAATGATTATTTCATCTAGTTTAATATTAGTAATTTAGTGTGATTAAATGTGGATTAGTTTTAATTATGCGCCTAATTATCATCTAGATTATGTTAGTAGTTGATGAATTACAACTAGATGGGATTATATGATATTATTTTATGAATATTTCATGTTGATTATATATATATTGTGCTTCGTCTATCTTTGTGTTGTGTGGATATGGCTAATATTTTAAATAAGTGTGTAGGAACAACTTCTAATGTTGATTAAATCCAAAGACAATTGATATGGATAAATAACTCAAATTGCATGTTGATGTATTATTTATGAAATATTTTAAATAGAAATTTATTTACTATTTTAATTTTTTTCTCCTCTTTATGTATACAAATTAATGATATAAGGTTACACCATCAATTAATAGAAATTTAACTCATTAAAGGAAAGATACAAGTCTAAAAGTGGAATTTGGGGGGATGTAATAATGTACCAATAATATGCCTCATCCCATAAGTTATATGAGAATAGTTGATAAACCAAATCTTTCAAGCTCTAAAATAGGAAATGTTGGATATTCATATGTTATCCTTAGTCCAATATTATAAATATTATAGTTTGGGTATAACTCTTAAATCTAGATTTTTTGGCATATCATGATAAATAGGAGATTTTAACGGAAACCATTTGTGTCCAAGCCAAGCTTATGAAAAGAACACTGCTCCTACTTGGACTAATCTTACTAGTCTAGTTTGAGTAAATCTTGATTGCCTCTTATCTTTTCTTGTTCTCTAATATTGATATCTAGATGTATCAATGCAAACCTTGAGTTGGTAGATGTAGACCAAGTATGAGATTTCTTGGATTCCAACTTGGTATCCCTCCTTCTACTGATACTATATTGATATTTTTTCATACATGTATTAATTTAGATGATAATTCAAGAGGTGCATATGTAATGTTCCCAAATCTAAGTATAGAGTTCCTAGATCTCAAATTTGATTATATATCTTATTATTAGAAATACTTTCTTACCATATGATTTTTAACACTTTATATGTTCTTTCTTAACATGCTAATTTGTCTATTTTTTAAAGCATACAAATATGACACGTAAGAAATGGATAAGGTTTAAAATTATATTATTGAAGTTCCATTGAAATGACACAATCAATAAGTAGAGAGATCTCAATTAAACTAATATTTTATTAGCCAAATATAATCACAATGCTACAATGATAACTTGTGATCTTCAAAGGAATTAAAATCATAAAGTATTATTAAAAAACTAAATACTAGTGTAGTTTATTAAGATTAATTTTCCTAATATAAAATGTAAATATGCTCAAACTAACTACATAAAGAAAATTTACAATCAATTATAAACAACTAGTTGTATGAAGCAGCTTCACACAAGAGAGAATGAGGAGCTCGAGTGGGAAAAAGAGCGGTTCAGGTCATTCAAATTATTATGAGAACAATGGTGATGGTGAGGCTGAACTAGGTGATGAAGATGACTTTTCTTGGTTCTCTGGTATTTTTCCGCTCTTCTCTCAGTCGAGATCTGAGGATGTTTTCGAGTTTTGTGGTGTCTTTCACCTGGATCAACTTTTGCTCAACTGGGAGAGGCCCTGTTGGCCTAAAAATGACACCACTGGAGATTTCTTTGGCTCTGCTTTATAGTGTGAGTCCTTGTTGTTCCATTTTGACCCTGTCTGGTGCTCGCTTCTAGGGGGAGTAGTCTTTTCAAGGGATGAGACCACTGCCTCCTTTGCCTATTTTTCCTTTGTGGGTTTGTGGGCTTGCTCCTACTGGACTGCTTCTAACGGTCCCTCGCTTTTCTTCAGTCTCTTACAGGCTATTGATTTTGTCATGCTTTTTTCGCTTACTTCCTAGTATTGGGGATTGTTGAGCCCTTGTTGGTGTTCTCGAGGGTGTTTGGGGGTTTTTGGCCCTTTCTTGTGCCTGTTTCACTTCCTTGATTTGGCTAGGTGATTCCGTCTCACCCCTCTTGAAGCTCTGCAAAGCTTTTTTATAGTCCTTGGATTTTGTCAGTTTGGTTCTTCTTATGGACTCTGGATTTCATGTGGTTTATGGGTCTTTTATTCCTTGCTCTTCTTGGTTCGAGTTGGGGTACGGGTTATCCTAGCCTTCTGTCTTGAATCTACATTTCTTTGCTCCTGGGGGTTTCAAAGTTTTTGTGGATAATCAGATTTTCGATACTAGAAAGCTTTTCTCGGTGGACTTTTTTAAAGATTCCAAAAGTTTTTCTATCACTACCTGTGAGGTGATAGTGGGTTTTTTATGCAAGTCTATCGAGTGGTCATGGGGGCTATGCCCTATTTTGAAGTTGTTTGTTTCTTCCTCTAGGGCCATCAAATATGGTTATCTTGAGAGTAATATCTTTAGCAACGCTTATGGTGGTTGCTCTGCTTTTCTACCTTGAAAGGATTGGGGTTTGTTTGAGGAGGTTGTTGCTTTGGCTCCTTTTGGAGCTAGTATCCAAGCTATTCTAGGAAGGTGGAACCTATTATGTGAGGATACCTTTGTGGTCCTCTTTGAATATTTGGATGTTCCTTTTTTGGTGAGTGTTCTAATTCACAACGTTGAAGTCTACTTGGAGTTTTTTGGGATTATTATCCTATGGTATTGGATGTCTTGTTGATGTTCTACATGGGTGTTATGATATCTCTGGTTTTAGACCTATTGTTCTTGGCTGGGTTGCCTGCTTTGTTAGAGGTTGCTTATGGGGACTCCTTGCTTTCTCATACTTTGGCATAGTTGGGGCTTCATTTCATATCCATCTCATTGGTTATGAAGTCATTGGGGGTGTGCTTTCTCTTTGGTGGTTGTTGAGCTGCCTCATATTGCTTCCTTATTGTACTTGATTCTCATGTTTCCATGGGATGAGGTGTGTTTTCTTACTACCAGAGTGTTGAATTCCTATTGGGTTTTACAGTTGGGGTCTCCTATGGAGGTGGAGATTGCTCTTGTTGAGGTGGAGCCCTCTCCTATAGAGGTGGAGATGGTTGTTGTTGCTATAGTGGGTTGTTCCCTTTCTTTCTGCTAGTTCCTTTTAAGGTAGAGCATGTTTGTGTAGGATATTGGTGTCTCTTGTAGTTTTGATCATCACTTCATCCTCTCTTATAGAGGGGAGCTCTCTCTTATTGAGGTTGAGATTAAGTTGGTGTATTGGGAAAAGTGGTGCTTTAAGCTGGCAGTGGCTCCTCAGTGCTTTGTTTTGCTCGTTGACTCCCTAATTGTGGTAGGGAGTTTGGATGTGTTGGACTTGCGATTATTCGAGAGCTATTATTTTAATGGCATTGTTATTTGGAAGATGTTGCTTCATGGAGGCCTTCATGTTCAGGTCATTTTTTCCAACTTGGAGGTGGATGTTATTAAGGAGGGTTGTTCTCACAACCTGATGGGTGGCTTATAGGCCTGTTATGCTAGTTGTGCTCTTGTTTCTAGACAAAATTTGGTCTTTTGATTGAGGGGTTGATGTTCTATAAGGGTTGTTGTATGGGTGGTACTGCTTTTGGTATATGCTTTCTCCTATAGAGGTGGAGAGGCAAGTAGGTTGATACCATCAATGCTAATGTTGTTTCTGGTTCAGAATTGGTTGCTCTAAGAAATAGGTTCGATGTGGGATGGTTCTATCAAGGAGTGTTGATGGGCTTAATTGTTTTTGGTGGTTTGGGTTTCATGACCCTCTTAATATTGCTTATATGGGTTGGAAGTATGGTTTGTTTAACCTACCCTTGGGGTGGTGGTTGTTTCAGGATATTTTTTTGACAACTTGGAGGGTGGCCTGTTGGCCTATTTTGTTGATTGTAAGGCCCGACTTGAAAGTTGAAGATGGCCCTGCTTGGAGGGAGTTTGTGTCCCAGATTGGCGAAAATTGGGCTTTTTTTTCTTTGGTCAAATGTGTGCTCTGAAACTTTCGATGCTTAGTGGTATTGTCCCGGATAGCTATTTCTTGATAGCTTTGTTATGGTTTCGTACCTGTTGGACTTTGGTTAATCTCATTAATGGTTTGTGCACCATTTTGTGGATTAACATGGAGATTTTGTTTTTAATTATGTTGATAGTGATTTTGTGGTTACAATTCTAGTTACTTGGCTTGAGCACCTTTTTAGGCTCTGGTTTGGTTTGTTTATTGTTGTTTTCTAGTGGTGGTTGGTGCTATTTTTCCCAGTCTATTTCTCTACCAGTTGTTATGTCTTTGTAACCACGAGATTAGGGCCCTTTCCCTACTTATCTAATCAAAAACTAGTTGTATGAACAAAAGATTAATCAAATACACATGACATTCACATCTACATAGAAAATCCAACTACTATCTAAGAAACCATTTAAAGTAATTAGAAATTTATAAACATAATTTATACATATTGTAGACACCTAAAAAATGACTAATGCATTTTCATCTTATCATTTCATCATTACCCTCATTTCTTCTATCTATAATTAATTAAAAATAATAATTATTTAATTAAGCTAATATTTTCCTCTCTTCATCCATAATAATTAAACCATTTTGTAGTTATTTAATCATCTTAATCTTTGTAGCATATATATATTAATTAAATAATTTTAAATTATTTAATTAATTCATCACCTATCATTTTCCCTCCAACATTAATCAAATTCAAATTAAATCTTTCGTCCTCTATAATTAAATAGTTTTCAAAAATTATTTAATTAGCTAAAACTCCTCTTTTAAATAAATTAAAATAATTTATTTAAATTAAATATTTTCTTCTAAAATAAATAAATTAATATTTATTTATTTCTCCAACTATCATTTTGAATTAAATAATTTTATTTATTTAATTCTTCTAACTTTTCCTGCATAAAAATGCAAATTTGGGTCTTACGCTATCTTGAATTTTCCTATCCATTGATCTTGTAAATTAATCTCCACCATTGATCAAATATCAAGTGAAATATTTAAATAAAAAGATTTATTTTCATTAAAACCCCCTAACACTCTTATGATAAAAAATCACTCTAGCACTTTTATCACTCAAGCATTATCAAGCATTATTAAGCATTATCAAGCATTTATCATTATCATTGTCAAGAATAGGTATCATTTATCTTTGAGCATTTATCATTATCATTAATGTTCTTTTATATGTTTGTTACTTTGAAGAGAAAGTCAAAATCGAGAAAATCAAGATTTTAGCTATGATGACTTTGCTTGTTATCTAAATTATATATTCTAAACCAAGATCTTGAACTTAATTAAGTGATTGTTGAAAATATGATTTTGTGTTTTGTTACTATTTTGTGATTCACATTTTCATCATTCACACATGTAAAAAAGTACAAACTATATTTTTAACTATTGGAATGAAATTATTTGAATTTTTATATAATAAAATGTTTTTAAGTACCTATCCAAATGTTACAATATGTATATATGGTCCTAGTTCAAATATCATAAATAACTTAAAGCTCATGGTACATATAATCTAGATCATCTCTATCTTTTATTATCTCCAAAATATTTTCATGATCTTCAATAGGCAACATCCACTTTTTTTGGCCACGTCCTCTTTTTGTAAAGTTTCCAAATTTAATTTTGTTTATCGATAATCAATAAATATAATACCATTTTTATATATCTTTATTTATCGATAATATGTGTCTTCAAAAACTGATCCAATGGGATACTCTTGTCCATCACCATCTATCATTGATTATGAAAATTTACAGTTTGGTTACGTACATCTTAATAGATTATAATCTACACCTTTTGTATTGTTAGGATCTACAACCACAACAAAATATCTCTTGTACACCATAAGTAAACATACATGATCATTAAAGTTTCCATAAATCACTAAAATATTTATAATCACTCAACTTAGGTAGAATATAAATCAATTATAAGTTAAAGTTTAATTTAAATTTACATTTAAAATTTACCTGTAACAACTAAATCAGATACACGTTCATAATCAGTTGAATATATTGGATCATAGACATATACAATGTCATTATCTTCAAAAGGAGGCATTGATATTCATTTCCCATTGTGAAACATTTCCATCTCTAATATTCTCACATTGTAGAGTATTTGCATTTTTTTCTCAATGCAATCAACACAAAAACATTATTTTCTCTCACTTGAATAGCAAGAGGCTTGCTATGTCTTGCAATCATGACTTGATGAATTTTTTTATTTAAATTTCAAACATCCAATTAAGAAGTGTATTCAAATTCAATTCATGCACTTGAATTTAAATAAAGTTTTCAAAATAACAAATTTCATATAGATTTAACTTCCCAAAATAGTGTTTGTTGTATATTAAGTCACGAGAACCAAAATGAATTTTGCACCATTCAACAATTTCATTTGCATTATGTATGGTGTTACTCACAATTTCATGTTGGAAAAGTGCTCCTAAGACCTATAAGCATTTTAAAAAGTGGGACTATTGAGAAAGATTGTATGAATAAATCATCACAAGGCAAGAAGTACATGATGAGAAGTTTTCAATAAATTTTTATTTTTATTCCATATAATGTTGCCTACAAGTTCATGTTGGCAAAGTGCATGCTTTACACATTTTCCTACTCCACTGTGCTCTTCTTTTTCATGTCCACTCTTAAAAAATCCATAAAAAAATTATGTCACGTCTAGCATGTTGTTGGCTTAACTAATTAAAAGATTTGGTAGATTTAAATTTTCCTATGAAGTTATAAACAATTCTATTCAAACCAAATTAGCTAAAAACACTATATGTATAGGACCATGAGAAGTTATTTATTAGAAACAACATGTCATAGTTAATTTCTATAATAAATCTGAAATAGATTGATAATCCAAGGAACTTTATTAGAGAAATTATAAGCTACATAAATTAGAAAAACCTAAACATTGTAAACCAATGACTCCAAGAGATGTGCAATGTCAGAATGATAGTAATGCATTAAAAATTCTTCCAAGATGCATAAGTATGCAAATACAAGCTAGGTAGTGAGTTTATATAGAAGTAAGGAGAGGATGGAGGTGGAAAACCAACCAATAGGAATTGACCACCAATAACCACCAATATTAAATAAAGTGATGAAAATAGTAAATTCTCCACCCTTTAAGGATGGGGACACCTCATCACCTTATCTCCTAGTTATTAAATAATAAACTCAATTTATTATCCTAAGAAATCTTAATAAAAGTGTAGGAAAAACCTGACTAAGGGAAAATAAATTATCCCATTAGGAAAATAAAAACTTACACCAAAAATTTCTATAGTAAAACTTGGAGATATTTATTGTTAATCCTCTCATATAAGGGTTGGTTCCAAGTTATGGCATGAAATCATGTATTACATACCTCAAACTATATTTCTAGAGAATTATCAACACTTGTTGGCAACAAAAACCATGTCCTTTGATTTCTTTTTAAAAATTTGTGCCCTTCTGCACCATTGTATAAATTTCATGACATTCAAAATTATGGAAATTTGTAGGTCACATGGATATTGTAGGAAATTTTGAGGTGAAGTGGATGTTGTAAATATTTTGGGGTGAAGTGGATGTTTTGAGGATTTTGGGGTGAAGTGGATGCACCCCTAATGAGGTTGAAGTTCAACAATAGGACATCTTGGCAGAAGAAGTGAAGGCAAAATGATATAGAAGAGAATTGATGGGCTTAGGGATATTGCAAAATTTTATAGACCTACATGATATATCTAGAGTAGGGTTAAAATTATGCAATAGGGTAAATGGGTGAGTATTGAAAGCAAAAAGGGTTGAGGTGGACATTTGGAGGATTTAAGACATATCTAGATCATGCTTAAAATATTGCAATACCAAAATACCCCAATGCACATGAAAATTATGTAGTCGAATAACTTTCATAGTTTTTTTTCGAACTTCTTCAAACTTGAAACACAACATCCCAAACACTAGGAAAATCCTATAATTGTATAAATTTCATAATTTTGATTGGATTTTCCTCAAATTTGAAACAATCCCTGACACTAGGAAATATCATAATTGCATAACTTTCACAATTTTGGTTGGATTTTCCTCAAATTTGAAACAAAGATACCTATTTGGGTGTTCTAAAAGATGAAACACTTGGTGACCTTCACACTTAGAAACAAAATTAAATTTTCAATTTGGGTACTTAGGTTGGAATGGGGGTATGAGTATAATGACTAAAACAACACCTAAACATCACAAACCCATAAAAACTTTCTTAGATTAGTTATACATGATGGGAAATGAGATGGGGATATGAAAACTTGCAAGAGATAATAGTGGCTCTTGTTTCAGGATGAATTTTTTAGTGAAGAATGGAGAGGATTCAGAAAAATTTGGGGCATAGACCACACAAACACATACACACCAAACTAAAAAGGAAAACACTTCAATGTGAGCTACATACAATCAAAATTGTACAAGAATAAATAAAGGAAAACACTAAACTAATGTGCATGGAAAATAAATAAAAGTTCAAGAGAAGTAATGCTTCATGAATTTCCCATGCTCTAGCAACTCTTCAAATTCTCAATTCATATTCTCAAGAAATTAAGAATTTCCCCCATAAGTGTTAATGACAACTTAAGGCCCCAACCATAAAGGATCATTTTTTTCATGTTTACCTTTTTCTTGAGCCCTTGTATTCCACATCAACACTAGATCACCAACCTCAAATTTTTTGCCCTAAATAATACTTGTCTTGTTGTTTCCTTAGGTTGACTGCTTGAGCTTGCCTTCTTGACTCACCCAACTCTATCAGTTGATTGATCGTCCAAGTCATTTCATCTTCAAAATCTTCATCATATTCATCGATAAATTTATAAATAGGTAGCATGTTTTTACAGACATTGCAACATCCATACCATACACCAACTCATAAGTTGACTTTCCTATGGATTTTTTCAATGTAACTATGTCAACCCATAGAGCTAACCTCAATTTTAAATGCTAGGATTTCTTATTCTTTCCTATAATCCTCATTTTCATCAAAATTTTATTAATGTAGTTTTTATGTCTATTCCCTTGTGGATGGTAGGGAGATAGGTATTATTGGTTAATCCCATACCTAGAGTGTAAATAAACAAACTCTTCATACCTAAAACACTAAGCATTTCTTGTGATCAACTTGCTTGGAACTCTAAACCTTGTAATTATGTGCTCCAATGAAAAATCCAAAACCACCTTGTTGGTTGCTCTCCTAGTTGGGATAACTTCAATCCATTTTGTGAAATAATTAGTGGCTACAAGGATCCACTTGAATCCATCATTGGAATTCTCCATGATCTCACAATTGAAGTCAATTCCCCATTACTAGAAAATGGCCTCCACAACTATATGTCTTAAAGGTAAGACTCCAAAATTATTTAAATTACTTGATAAACTTTGACATGCATCACACTTCCTTACCAAATTTTGAGTATCAACAAATAATGTCGGCCACCAATAGTCCACTCTAAGTATTTTTTGGGTTGTTTTCTTTGTTGTAAAATACCCATCATAATTCCCACTATGTATCTCGAACAAAACCATAAAATATTGATTCTCATTCAAAAAACTTAAGAGAAAACCATCCCTATTCTTCTTGTATAAATCAATATTAGTGATGACCTATTTGATTGCTTGAAGTTTCAACGTCCTTTTCTATTTTTTAGTTAAATTTTTAGGGCATGTTACATGTTGCAAGTATAGTATTACTTATTTGTACTATATCAAAGTTTCTAGACTACATTCTTTTAAAGGAATTTGTCCTTCTAAGGAATCTACCTAATTAGCCTATAAATTTGATTCATCCACGACCTTAGCAAAACCTTGTACTCTGACCAAGTTTTTGATCTAAATATCAATGCTGAATTGTTGGATCTTATTAATACACCTACATATCCTTATAGTGACCTCATGTTGTATGAAGATGTCATTCAAGCTATATTTGGAACATATGCAACAATTGTGACCCCTACCAAGTAAGGCCTTAAAAATTCCATTGCTTTTACCAGTGCATATATTTGCTTCTCCACAACATCATATTTTAATTCTAGAGCTTGAAGGGAATTTTTGAAAAAATAAACTGGTTTTCATTACCTTCATCATTATTTTATAGAAAAACAACAATTGTTTGAAAAGAAACAAGTGAAAACAATTGAAAAGGCTTTGATAAGTTCAATGAAATAAAAATTGGAGCCTACTTAAAAAATAAATTGATGCTTTGAAATGTTTCAATAGGATCCTTACCCTAAGCTATAGTCACTACTTTTTTCAACATTTTTGATATGGATTTTTTCTTCTCTACAAAATTAGGAATGGATATTCTAAAAAAGTTAATTTGATCAAAGAATGATTGTATACCTTTTATTGTCTTTGGTTATGGGATTCCCTCAATTACAACTACTCTTTTAATGTCAACCCTTTTACACCTTTCTTGGAGACTATATGGCCCAAAAGCTTCCCTTTTGTTACCCCAAACATGTATTTATTTTGCTTCAAGGAGATTCCATATTCCAAAGCTCTAGTAAATATTGTAACGCCCCGCCATGCAACCCTAGAGGAAGTTGCAATTAACTACTCAAAAAAACTATTTTTTTTTTTAAAGTATAATTAACATGCAAGATCACTACCCATTGCAACAACCTCTAAGGTTACGAGACTGAGATTACTTAATAACCCACGAACAACATTAATGAATTGAAACCACAACATTTATCTACTTAATAAATTAAGAACACATACATTCCATATAAGGTAAAATACATCAAAGAATAAGAGATACCATAAGATCCCAAAGTACAATAATCTAATAAGGAGATTACATCTCTCATTCCTCGAATGAGGTAAATCCAATAGGCATGGTTACATATTACAACTTTCCACCTCGATAAAAAATGAGGGGTAAAAAAATAACAAGAGCAACTGAATTGAAAATAAGCATAAAGAGTAACTGGATCCCACGAGCTCTCCAACTGGAAATGTTGTCAACATGAACAAGAAGAAAGCCCAACAGAGTAAGGTGCACGCCTCCCAACCAAGTGGTACCCAAAGGCCCACCCCCCGTGCTAAGAGATAGTAACAAGGAATCCTAACCAAGACCATCTACCTCTAGACATAGGCTAAACCAGAACTGAATCAAATTGACACAACCAATCACAAGTACGCCAAAACATTATTGACATGGATTACATTGCTTTAGTTATCACTTGATTAAACTACCTATGAAGGTTACCCAGTTTACCTCTTGTGGCTCTGGCCCCTAGCGGAAGTCACTCTTCTACTTGACAACATACATTCAAACCAACACCAAGGGAACCCAAGTGCATATGAAATAGATAAAAAATTCGCTCCAACTCTAGAAGGAAACATGTAATGAAACTCACTCCAAACCTTGGAGGCAACAATTTCACGTAATCCACTCCTTCCACAGGAGGCACAAAACATCCCCGTTTGTGGAAACCGGATAATAACATTGACATAACCTCAAGCACTAACCAAGGGAATTAACAAATGGTTGACCTCAAAAAATAACAACCCCCATCCTCTAGGATCCACTGGAAGACTTACATATTAAAGACACATAACCCATTTCCCCAAACATGAACACGGGAAAATAATCACATAAGGCAATTGGGAGGAAATAACTAATTTTGGATATATTAAATCCACTTCCCTTAATATAACTCAGTAGTTTATTGTCTTAATGAAACTAATTTAATATGCCTCTTTTAGACAAAGGAAGACATTTAAACCCAAAATATTTAATTCCCTAATTGCTTTTAAATAGTAATGAAATAAACATTTACTTCATCCATTCCAAACAGGTTGACAACCTGATACGACAACCCACATATTTAAAACCCTATCTGGAAGACTTTACACCCTTTCTAATTAATTTCCCCCAAAGCAATAACAGAAGGAATTACATTTAAACAAGCAATTTAATCAGAATTAAATCTACTTCGGATTTCCTAAATCCACTTCTTAATTCACATATGGTACTTTATTGCATTTAATAAAACTGAATTGAATAACGTCTCTACTAGACAAAGATGAAATAAACACCAAATATTTCATTCTCTAATTGCTTTTAATTTAATATAAAATAGACATTTATTTCAATCAATTAGAAAATATCGTTTCGAAGTAAATAACGGTTTCCTCTTTTCGATATATCCATTTAAAAAAAATTAACTCATCCATTAGACATATCCCTTAAAAATTAAATATATCGATCTATCAATTACATTATTTTTAAAATAAAATCCACAACCTGACTAAAACACTATAATTTATATTCTTTAATTCCATTTAAATCATGCCCTTAATTTAAATCATTATCTTAATTTATGTATATATTTAAAATGTATATATACATAAATTAAAATAAATAAAACTCATCTATAAATAAAATAATCTATTTATATATATTTATATATTTTAATATTACATAATATAATATTAAATATTAATATATATTAATATTTAGTATTATAAAAATATAATACTTAAATATTAAATATATTTATGTTTTGTTTTATATGAAAAAAAGTGAATAAAGAAGGAACCTGCGGATTGCTTAGGGTCGCGTGCCAGTGAAAGGTCGGTCGGCTATGTTTACACACAGTCAACCCCCATTAATGGGGGTGAATGTGTGTAAACATAGTCATCCCTTTTTATGGGCAACAACTGTTGTATTAGGGGCGTGGGGTGCGCGCTGGGCGTGGCTCCCCCACAGCGCCTCCCATGGGGGGTGTGGTGGGGTGAGCCCCCAACGCCTCCCCCAAACCCTCTGTTTTTTTATATATTATTTTTTCTTTTTTCTTTTTTTGGAAGAAAAATCAGACCATGGATTCTAAAATCCAAATTCTCAATAGGGTTCGCTTTTTTTTTCTTTTTTCTTTCCACAATAAGAAAACCCAAAATAACAATATATATATATATATATATATATATATATATATATACCCAGTTTTAATAATTTTATTTAATCAGTGGAGCAAATAATATCGAAATGATCAAATACAATCCTAATGCAATTTTTTTTCCTAAAGAACATCATTTGCAACCAAAGGTTTTGAAGTTTTGAAACTAGATTCAATATGGGTTTTTCTTGCAAATCCAACAAAGTTTATATATTTTCAAATAACAAATAAAAGTTGTAAACCTTTTCAAAATGGAATTAATTTAATAAACATAATACCTGGTTTCCAATGCTTGAGAGAATGACAAAATGGTGCAAATCTTTCTCGTCAAATTCAAACTTCTTCTTAGCAATCTAACTGAGCTTCTCCAAAAAAACCCAAATCCAAATACACAACCAAAAATTCCTTTCCTTTTCTCCATCTCCATTTTTCATCCTCCCTCAAAATTTTATCCAAAATCCAAATAATAGTCAAAAGAAAATTTGAAAATATCTATTCAACAACTATAATCAATTTTTGAAAACAAGAAACAAAAAATATCTTAAAATATCTCTTTTTTCAATTTTTGAATTCAAATTTTTCTAAAATTGAAATTTTAAATTCTTTTTCCAATTTTTCCAACTTAATCTTTTCAATTTCCACTTTCACACAAAATATCTATAGATTTCAAAATGCATAATTTAACTTATTTCAACACAATTAATTTAATTAATTAATAAAATAAATCTAATCCAAGATTAAATTATTTATTAATTAAATTAAATTAATTAATAAATTAAATCACATTTCTAACATAAAACCAGATTAATTTACTCAACAACTTAGCTATAAAAGAAAACATTTACCTTTTCTAACTTGCAATTTAAATAAAATTGAGGCAATTAAAACCATATTAAAGCAACTTAACCCGACTAAAACCGATGACACACTATGACCAGGGTGATGGCTTGGCACAAAAAACCTAGCTACTATCTCCCAATTGACTATCGTTGGCAATGGACACGCTCAACCCTGTGAAACCAGGTAGAGTCGATGTCCTGTACCTGCCAACCTGTGAACAAAAAGTATATCGCACATGTATATTTGCATCATATAAAACACACCGTGAAGAGGAAGTCACGAAATCGCAGGGCGCTCGCATGCGAGTGGTTTAATCTCATCCCCTTCACCAATATAGTGTTACAAACCGACGAGTCTAACATCAATAATATAATCAAAACATAAAGCATCATTAATTCAAATATCCACTTATGCTAATCTAAAGCATGCCATAATGATAACATCTGAATAATATACCATCACATCAAAAGAGCAAAACGGAGGGGTATTACAAAGATCCTCTCCAACTGTAGGTGATGACCTTCCTTTTTTGAAAAAGAAGTCAGTTCATCCTAATAGAAAACTATGACAACATTAATAAAATATGAGAATGCTACATTCATGGCTCTATGAAAAGTGGCACCAACATTGGTTAAGCCAAAAGGCATCAGATTACATAAACATATATGCGCTTATGTGTAGTGAAGGTATTCTTATATTCTTATAATTAATTTTAACCTTCACTTAGTTGTATCCTAGAAAACCGTCCATATTTGACATCAAATCACAACCAATAACGTTCTATAGTGTAGCTTGGACATATTTGGTAAAGGATAATTATCCTTCAAAGATGACACATTCAGGTTTCAAAAATCCACGCACAATCTAATGTCTTCATTCTTCAAGTTATTATTAGGATTAGATTAGAAACCTAGGTGGAATATCTTATTGGCTTTATTAATCTACCATTCCTAATATTTTTTCAGCTCTTGCTACATTTTTGGAGCCAAGGTTGGGTTTATATACCTTTGCTTCCGCCTAAAAGGTTTTGCATCATGATTCAAAGGAATCTCATATTGAAACCTATCTTCTCAATAAGCTTTCAGGTCATCATATGAATAAGAAATTACATTCTTGTATTTTATGAGCAATGTAATAAGCATGGTTCTAATATTCAGATTCAATTTCTCACCTATAAAATCTTTCTTTGGTGATGTAATTGTACCAAGATTGATCTCCTCTAGATCATGTTCATGCACAAGGGTTGATTTGGTCACATGTCTTTTAGTAACATCAAAAACTCTAACACCACTAGTGCCTTCATAAGCTTGTTTTTCTTGATCTGGATGACTTCATTTCTAAAATCTCCTTTCTATCAATCACATCAACAAAATTTTAAAATCTAATTTCTCAGCTATGGTATTCATAAACATAGTGCAAGAAATTGAGAAAATATTAACCATCATGGAAAATATTCCAGTGATTTTTTTTTTCAAGAATGAAAGGTTTAGTTAGCACTTCTACCTTTGAAACACTTTCCAAGGTGATATACTCAAATCTGATAGCAATGTTGGCCACAATTTCAGCCATAATATTCTTCCCCATATCTATACAGTCAACTAATAATGCATCAAAAAAATTAATTGTATCACATGCAACAACCTTATATTGTTTAAGTATTTTTTTTTTTAATGAGTACTTGGCTTTTGAATTGTGAGAAAAATAACTCTGAGTCTCCTAGAACTCTGATTTTCTTTATTTCGTTTTTGACAACCATATTCAAACCTAGTAGGCTTCTTTATCTTGAACATGTCAAGCATCTCAACCTTGAAGTTGTCTATGTTTGAATAAATGAAACACACTTCTTCATGAGACTCAATATCTTCAATAATGGCATGAGATCTCTTATCTTTTTCCAACTTCACATTTCTTCCATTGATAGGAATAAGGGTATAAGATGAATCTATTTGGATGCTTCCCCCTACTAAATAGAAAAAACATCTTTTGAATAGTAACATTAAATATTGAGGGGGGATGCCAACTATTATGAGATTCATAATGTATGCTTTTTATTGGAATGAAACCAATTTGAACTCCATGTCCTTCATAATGGAAATGATAGGTGCCTCCCTTGAGTCCATAGAAAAACATTTTCCATATGATTTTTCTGAAGACCAAGTTGACTCATTATTAATAGAGGCATGACATTGGTTGATTCCCTAAATTCAATCATGTAATTCTTCACTAATTTCACATTCATCAACAAGGTCACATAAATTGGGCCCACTTGGCATGGACACTTATTCACTATAGTTCCTAAATAAACTTTAGGTATATTATAACTTGCATCCTTTTTTTCAACATTATTCACATACTTCTTGTTATTTCTAGGTTAGTTGGTATCATTTACACTATTTGAATCTAACTAGAAACAATATTTCCTATCAAGGTCATATTTTTACCTTTATGCTCTTCAATCTTCATCATTTCTAGTAAGGGCATTGAAACTTTGATTTGATTAAGGACCTCAATGATATCAGTTAGAGTATATGTTGGTAAAACATAACTGGGAGCATTTGTAGGAACATGTATACTCACTTTTTCCTTCTATTTTTAATTTTGATCCTTTGGAGCATGAAAATCCTCGGGAGTGTGTTTCTTAGCTTTATATCCTTGAATCTTGGTCTTGTTTTTATGCTAAGAAGTTTCCATATGAGGTGCATTTTCTTTGCCACCTTTTCCTTTTTCTTCACCATCTGTGGTAAGGGTTGGAATCTTTGCTTCATTTTTATATTCTCTAATGAAGATGTTTCCTACATTACCTTGACCAACATTGTTTCCTTCACTTCTTAGGTTGTATTTACCCTTAACCTGAGAAACTGTAGTAGTTGTTAGAGCTATGATTTCTTCATTAGAAGGCCTCCCCAATCTTAAATTTGAAACAACAAATTCAAAATTATGGGCATGATAAATTTCTTCTTCATCTTTAAAAAAATTGCTAATGATAATTGTTGTTCAAGTATCTTCTATCATTAATGTTTAATTCAATACCACATTCATATGATGATGAATATTTTTCAAAACCTTAGCATAATACAATAGACATCATTTTAACATCTTGGTGTTTATCATCTTGACCTATTCCATGGTCAAAATTATTTCCTCCATCACATGAGTGATTATTTAAGCCTAAATAGATTGTGCTACCATACATTACAAAGGAGAATGAGGCATTTGACATGAAACATACTAGGGTTTTCCTCCATAGAAATTTCTCAAAGATTTATGATGGGATTTGATGTTTCTTTTCTTGAAGACCCTCTATAATGATTATGGACATGATTGCCATTATGCTAAGTTTTATGATAAATTTGATCAGATAGCTTAAGCATTTTTATTGCTTCTAATAATTAGGTTTATCATGAGGAAAGACTTTTTCATTTTGGTCCATTCTGTAGCTTAGATTCTTTAAGTTGATCATCACTTTTTCTAACTTGTCTTTAGATGAGGCTTATTATCTTGTTGTCATTTATTGTTAGTCAAAATCTTAATTTCATCCCTTTTATGAAGCTTACCTAATGCTCTTTTGTTATTCTCTATTTGAGAAACCACCATGTATGCATCCCTCAACATAGGAGGGCCTTTGTGTCTCAATGATGGCCCATCTTAAGATCATATAAATTACAATATAAAACTAAACACATATATTCACTAGGTCTAAGGTAGGCAAGGATTTTATTCATTACCTTGGTAAATATTCTATTGAAATCAGGAACAAACTCATTTCACCCTTTGGTGATATTAGTGAACTCATTTATGGTTAACCTTCATCCAATCTTGTCACCATATTTTTCTCCAGGAGTATCCACTAAAAATCAACCCATGATTTAATTTTTGATGCAAGAAGTACTTTGTATCAATTCCTTGCTTCGTCAATTAGAGATTGCACAAATAATTTCATGAGGATAAATTCATCCTCAATCTCAAAGTCATTAGTTAGATTTATGAATTCTTTCATATAAGCTTCACTAGGTAATGTGGTATTTCCAAAAAATTCTAAAGAAGTCATTCAATTGGGACTGGGGTTGGATACCCAAGAATCCCAATGAAGTCAAGTTGTTTATATCTTTCTAAAATCATCAGCACATCCTAGCAAGAACATGATGCTTACCTCCCCAAATAGATTATTTTTTGATCCACTAGGAACAGATCCTTACCTTTTTGATCCACCAAGAACATGGCACTTACCTTTGATCCTTGTTGTGGGACTAAACCTCTAGCTTTAATGACTTGAACATTCTTAAATGACTTCACTGTATGGGAAGAATTGCTACCTGTTGATCTATATCTCTCAAAGCATCAATCCTTATTTTTAAGTCATCTCAAATCCTTTGATCCTCCAACCTAGCCAGCTCAACCTTGAGCTCATTCACTTCCTCTAAAATCTCTACTTCCCTTTGAATTTTAGTTTTCTTTTCAAATCTAACTACCTTTGGTGAATATTCATCATCTTTAGTCTGTAAAGGTCATCTTTCATATCTTTAGATCCATTTGTAACAATATATTTATACCAATAAGGACTTTTGTCTTGTTTTATGGGAGACAAGACATGATTAAAAAAATCATTATCCCTAGGGATAATTGCCAATTGCTAGGGTACTCAAGAAAAGGGAATTTCATTGATATCATTCTCTATTTGTAACCTTTATTTTTTGTTTTCAAGATTTCTAAGGAATTTATGGTTTTCAAGTCCCATCCAAGAATTATCACATTCACCTATTATTGATAGGTTCATGTCAATGTTACCATCAAATGATTATTTCATATCACTAGTATTTTCTTTTTGCTATGATGAACTAGAGTTAAGAGTGGAAGGCCTACCTAAATTCTTAGCTAAATCCAATTTGGTTTGTCTTCCTACAAATATCCTACTAGTTTCTTTTGTGGATCATTTTAAAATTGAGATCTTCTACCGTCCATGTCTGATGTTATCTATGCAATCAAAATGGTTAACCTTTGATAGAGTCACCACCCTAAGAAGGGAAAGTAAAATAATAGATCTCAAAACACTATTGGCATAGTATTGGATGCAGATAATTAAAATTTTGACCCACAATATCTGACTACTAAATCCCCAATAGAGTTGTCAATCAGTTGGTTCCCCAACTTATATTCTAGTAACTCCTAAAGATTTACCCGATCTTATGCTCAAAGATGTTGGAAATTAGGAAAAAAAATAGGAAATCATTTCAATTGTGATTTTCTATACACTTTAGGATCTACAAAACCTAGGTGGGTTTCCCTTATGACTCTGAGTGTAAATATGTTACAAATCTATGACTCATCACCTAGAAAATTAACTCTCATAAAATTATGAAAAGGATTTCTGAATTAGATCTTAAAACATGTATGATCATTGTGATCAATTTGTTTCAAATATGAAGATTCAAACAATAACATGAAACAAATAAAAATTTGGTTTAAAATTTTATCATTTTAAAATCAATTATAAGTCTATGGGGAGAACAACGATTGATCGATGCCTATTCAAAATTACAAAATCATTACAAAATACATATGCATTTCATTACACATGAATAAACTTCAATGATCACTCAAGAATTATTACCTTATAATAATTCAACTTGAAAAAGGCTAACAATGTGATCCTACTTCAAAATTCATTTTGTGATAGCAACAATTTTATTATTCTCAATGAAAAAATTATAGTGCTCCTTGAGCAAAGATTAATAGTGAAAACAATACATATGCAACAAATGTGCATTAATCTTTCCAAACTATGGATATACAGTAACAAAAAGAACATGGAGCACACGGGTGGGAACAGGAGCGGGCGAGGATTTTTGAAATCCTCTGAGGATGGCGACGATGGTGAGGGCGACGGATGCAAATTCAGATGCTTTGGGGGCTCTCTATGTTTTGTGTTCGCGTTTGCTCTGGGGTTGGTCCTGGAGGTGCTGGATTTTTTTGGGGTCTTGCTCTCAGACGCCCTGGGAGACTCTGTGCTTGTGTTTTACTTGTTGGGAGCTAGTTTTGCTGGGTTGCGACTCGTCTCTTGTCTGTGTTGGCTGGAGATCGTTTTTGGAGTTATTAATGTTGCTTGTGGTGGGTGGCGTTTTGATGTCGGCTTCCTCTCTTTGGCACGAGCCTTTCCTCTCTGGCTCATGGTTGTCTTTCCTTCGGTGAGTTCTTCTGCTACCCCTCTTTTATAAGCACCTGTTGTTGCTATGAGAGAGGCCTTTCTGGTCCCTTTTTTCCCTTCTAGTGATGCTGCTATAGTTGAAGGAAATTTCTAGGCTATTGTTTTCTTGGCTTCCTACTCTTTGGGTAGCTGTGTTAGAATCAGAGGCTTTCTAGTTGTGGAAATCTGGGATTTCCTCTTTCATGCTTGGCCTTAGATGGATTTTGTTGCTGCTCATTTTGTGGTTGTGGGAGGGGTCCCCTGTTGTGGAAGTTTGGCTTCTATCAGGGTTTCCTTTGGTCTTGGTGTTTGTGAATTTTGGTCCTCCTGGTTTGTGAAGATTTCTTTGCTGAGGGGGTTAGTTTTTGCATTATGGGATTTTCCTATCCTGTTTTTGGGTGTTTATGCTGCCATATTTTTTGCTATGAATGATGTTGCTATATGGCCTTTCTGCTGTGAATATCCGAGAGATGGTGGAACTTATTTTTATGTAGGGAGTTTTTAATTCTATGAAGGGTGTTTTGGGTTTCTGGTTGAAGGTGCCCGTGGTTTTAATGATCTTTGTTCTGGCTAGTGTTGGTATGTCCATGGCTGGGTTATCTGTCTTAGCCTAGTTTTTTGTGCTATTGGTGGAGTGTCTTTACTTTTCCTGTTAGTTCTTGATGCTTGTGATGTTAAAGGAGGATGTGGTTTCCATTCCTACTAGAGTCACTTGTCATCGAGATTTTTAACTAAGTCTCTTATAGAAGAGGAGATTGTTCCTACTAAGGTGGAACCCTCTTCTATTGAGGTGAAGGTGGTAGCTGTCTCTTTGAGGTGGAGCTTTGGTGGGCAGGAGCAAAGTGGTTTTGGTGGGAAGGTATTCCATTTCTTTCTCTCCTTCAGAGGGGATCCCTCTACTTTAGAGGTGGAGGTTGGGTTGGCGTTCTAAGACGGATGGTGCTACAGGGAGGCTGATACTTCCCATTTTTCCACTATGTTATCCAAAATCCCTATTGAGGTGGGGTGTTTGATTTGTCTGGTTCTTCTGAGAACTAGGGTTAGGATGGTGGTCTACACCATTAAGTTTTATGTTTTTCTGGGCTCAAATTTTGCCGCTGAGCAGATGGTTTGTTGTAGCCTGGTTGCTTTATTTCCTAACTCTTTCAAGTGGTTACTATCATCTAAACTTGGTTATTTGGGTTAAAGGTCCCTGTGGTTCTTGTTGTTTGCAGCTTGAGTTGTATTGTTGATCTTTGATGGTTGCTGCTATTGGGATGTTGACGATTTGATGATTATTTTTTGTTAGTATCTTTCTTGCTTTGGATTGGGTGGCAGATCCCATCAAAACCGCTTGTATTGGGTTTTGGGGCCCCATCAAAACCTATTTTTCCCATAATAAAAAATAAATGTGCATTAAGGGATTTTACAATCCTTGATTATTCTATCCAAAAAATTATTATATCACACACTAGAGATGATACACATTGAAAGCATCTATTCATATATGCTTCAGATCAAATTATGCAATTGTTATTACAAAAAAATACATTATCATGGACTAAATTACCCATAATTTGACAAAAAAATAGAATAATTTTATCTCACCCCAAAAATCCTCTTAGACACCTCAAAACCTCCCCCCCTTAAGTGATGAAAAATCTCCCATCTTAAGTCCAAAGATAACCTTGTAGGTCATGAGAAGGAGAAGTGTGCCTCAAGCCTAATGAACAATACATTGAGTGCAACTTCCTATAAGAAATTGGAGTCTCTATTAGCAAAAACATGCCACAAATCATTTTTGTAGTAAAAGTTGGAGATATTTTCTATTATTCCACTCATGTAAGCGCTAGTTCCAAGTTATGGCGTGAAATTATGCATTGTATGCCTCAATTTGTACTTTTGGAGCATTATCAACACTTTTTGGTGGCGTAAGACACTTCCTTTAAAGAAATTATAAAAAAATGTGCCCTTCTGCACCATTGCAAAAATTTCGTGACATTTAAAATTACAGAAACCTCAAGGTCACTTGGATATTGCGGGAATTTTAAGGTGAAGTGGATGTTGCAGAGATTTTGAGGTGAACTAGATGTTGTGGGGATTTTGGGGTGAAGTGGATGCATGCCTAATGAGATTGAAGTTTCACAATAGGATGCCTTAGTAGAAGAAGTGAAGTCAGAAGGATATAACAGAGAATTGATTATCTTACGGACATTTCAGAAGTTTACAAACCTACAGGATATATCAAAAGTAGTGTCAAAATTTGACAATAGGGTAAATGGGTGAGTATTGAAAGAAAAAATGGGGTGAGATAGAGCTTTGGAGGAGTTAAAGACATATCCAAATCATGCCTAGAATCCAACACCAAAATGTCCCAATGCACATGAAAAATTCTCAAGCTGAATAAATTTCAAAATTTTGCTTGAAACTTCTTCAAACTTAAAAAACATCGCAAACACTAGGAAAATCCTGCAATTGTATAACTCTCACAATTTTAGTCAATTTTTCCTCAAATTTGAAACATATCCTTAACACTAGGAAAATCTCATAATTACATAATTTTCATAATAAATTGGTTGGATTTTTCTCAAATTCGAAACAAAGATATCCAATTGGGTGTTCTAAAAGATGAAACTCTTGGAAACCTTCACATTTAGACAAATTTTTGGCTTTTCAATTTGGGTACTTAGGTCAAAATGGGGTTATGAGTATAATGACTTAAACATCACCTAATCATTGCAAACCCATGAAAACTTTCCCAGATTGATTATACATGATTGGAAATAAGATTGAAGAGATGAAAATCTACAAGATCTAACATATTGTATAATTCTATAATTAAGAAGAGATTGTACTATAATTTATTGATAAAATTATTATAATAAACTATAAATATGAAATAACTATAAATTAATACATTAGAGATATTAAAGTAAATATTAAAATTAAAATTAGGTAAAAAAAATTGAAAAAAAAATAGTTAAAAATGAAGGTTCCCACAACTAGATAAATAATCTAAATATTATAGATATAATATGTGAATAAGAAATGAAACCTAAAATCATCTAAATAATATAGAGTAAGAGAGGGGTAGAGTGATGAAAATGAATATAAGAAAAAATGGAAATGTGAATAATATTATATTACTATAATTTTTCTAATAGTTATAATAATGTCAAAGAATGAGAATTAATAGTTGAATTATTCTTATAAAACTAGTATAAATATTTTAAATACATCTATTTAAAATATTATTTAAGAAATCATCTCAATTTTATATATTAACCAAAAATATTTTCCTTTTACTTATTTTATTTGTTTGTATGTTTTCCATCTATCTAAACAAAAAATACTCAAGAAATCATCTCAATTTTATACATGTATTTAAGATATTTATACTAGTTTAATAAGAATAATTTAACTATTAATTCTCATTCAAAGTAGCTCTTCAAGGTAAATCATTTCTAAAATAAAATATATTTTATGTAAATATGAATTTAAACAATCTCTATGTATTTTGTTGTTTATCTACTTATCTATTTATGTGTGCATCTATTTAATAGTTCAGGTAAATATTAAAATGGTATTCATATAGAAAAAGAAAATAAATCATGAAAGTAAAAGTTAAATTAAATCTATTTTTTCATTTATCTTTTTAAAATTTGAGCATAATTTCTATGATTTATTGCAAAATTATTGAAAAAGAAAATAGCTCTTCAATCAAATATAAAGTAAATAATGTCCAAAATAAAATAGTTCTTAAGTAAAAGTTAAAATAACTAATGTGTTTTTGTATATATTGTTTATATATTTACGTGTTCATATCTAAATGTGATGATTTAAATAGATATTAAAATTTTTAATTGTAAATAAAAAATACTTTCTTTATATTAATCTAATCTAATTAAAGGAATATCCACAATTATACAAATGTCACAACATTAGAAAATGTCTCACCTAAACTATCTATCTTATATATATAATTATATAATTTTTAAATTTTGCACTCTTCCTTCCTATCTAAGTTTATTGGAATGCATATCATTTAAACAATCAATTTTATTATTGATACAAAATATTTTTATGTGGTGAGTTGTTTATGAGGATAGAGGTTATAGTGGTGCATGTTAGAGATTTGTTTTACGGAACTCAAAAATACATATATAATGTATTTTGTGAAAGACTCTACCCTATTTGTACTTACTAGATATGACATTTTCCACCTACCTTCACATTATTTTACTAATGATAACACAATGATATTCAATAAAAACTAATTAGAAACTACCTAAATACAATATAATTTTAAAATGTTTAATTTTTTTATATACAAAAAGTATGGCCGACAGTTTGAATGTAAATTCTTCTACCCTTTCATTAAATTTTTATATATAATAAAGTGAAAATTCAAAAGCGTTTTCGGTAATGTACTAGTGGATGGTGAAGATATTCAATAGAAAGTTGTGATTAGAAAGGTATATTTTTTTTACGATTGAGAATATGGGAATTTTTTATTGTTATGATTTATTTTTGTTAGAATTATCAATGTAATATTTTAATTGTTCAATTATTTTATTTGTTTTAAAATAGAAAATCTTTTTAAATATTAAATTAGTTGTTGAAAAATTAATTTAAAATATTTTAAAGTTTATAAAAAATATTTTTTTATTGATAAAATTATAAATTATGTCTAGAATTAAGAATGTTTGACAGTTTTTTGTTTCAATTATTTTGAATCATATTGTACATGATCCATTATCTTTCTTATTTTCATTCTGATGATAGATTATGAAGTATGATCTAAAATGTTGACACAAAATTTCTCATATAATTATATCCAAAAGCATTCTTAATTTTACTATTATAAACCATGAAAACATTATATATTTTACATGTGTAATTGTTTTAGAAAAAAATGAGTTTTTCAATTATATTACTGTTGAGTGTAATTGTTTTTTATTAAAATAAATATTTTTCATTGGAATTTATGAATGAAAACAGTATTGAAAGGATTTCAGAACTTTGAACAGCAGAAAGTAAGTATAAAATAGAATTTAAACAGTACAAAGTAACTCCAAAATAGAATTAGAACCAACAAATTAAAAAGACCATCCAGAAAGTAATTGTTTTTAAAATAATTGTGCTGATTTTGTTAACGTATGATTTATCATGAGATATATGAAAATATGCAAAATAATATTCTTACATGAACCTTGAAAACCTCATTGTACTCCTGTTTTTATTGCAGGAAAGAGTGCAGACTAATATTATAGGGTTCTAAAACAGGTAAGGATGTCAGCAAAGACATTTGTATTAGTCTTGATTTAGCTGCAGGAGATAAATATCTCCAATGGTTTATTGAATCTCATTCTTTGTTAAGGAAATTTTATGGTGAAGAAATGGATGATGCTCCGCTTATCAAACTTCCTGAAGTGCAGAAACTCCCCACATGTATTACATGGATTTTTTTGGCTAGGTAAGCCAAGTACCCATCTGCCAAAGGAAGTGTTTTTCAAGCATTTTTTCTAAATACTGTTTATTCTTTTTTTTCTAACTTCAAATTTTGATTTTTGATATTTCTTCTTATAATATCAATGTCAACTTCAATGGATGAAAGTTTTTTTTTGGATGATAAAAATATATATTTTTATATAAATTAAATAAATTTATATTTGACATTACATATTTTATAAGTTGTTTTTGGTATATTATTTATGGTTTCAAATTTTTTATTGAAATTAGAATTCAATGTGCAGGAATAAGAGGATAGAAGCTAAAATAAAGATACAAGAGAAACCTAATTTCAATAAAGAAGAAGGCGATCTTTTATTGTAAGTTCAATGTACATATATAATTTATAAATTACTATTTTCCTAATGATGATCTTATGTGATAGATAGACTTCCAAAATTACATATTTATGTTTGTTTCTTCATATATAAAATATGACTTGCATTAAATTTAAAATAAATATATCAAATTGGAAGAAAAATTTAAGAGATTTTATAATCTTCTTTATTATTTAATTGTGATTTTGTGTTATGGGTGCATTCTTGATTTTGTTCTCTTATTTTGTGGTGTTTTTTTTTCTTCAATTTCAGTTCTGAACAACCATGCATTTTATTTAACGTGAAATCCAAGCATTACCTATTGTGTTTTATTTTTATTACACAATGGCAACAATACTTGGAGAAGATCTGTTCTTTGTGGCTGCCCTTTTTATTGAATGTTGTACTTTCATCTAGTTGGACACATGCTGAAAATAAAATAATAAAAATGGTTCAAAGATTTGGAGGTGATGGGTTAAACTTATTGAGCAATAATCTTACAATGTTGCTGAAAGAAAGAGGGTTGAGGCCTTGGAGACAAACCCATAGCAGTTCCATATGCAATACAAAAACAGGCTAACAAAGATGATAAAGCACATTTTGCAATTGTTTTGAATCTAGAAAATTTAGTGGTGGATCAAGTCAATGGAAACAAAAGCTCAAAAGAAATCTTTAATAAGTTAAATACTCTTTATGAAACAGAGAGTATGGTGGTTAAGTTGTCTTTAGAGTGTGATGGTTAAGTTGTAGAAGAATTGGCAATCAAAGATTGACCTTATTTTCTGGGTGACAAATTCAAATACATATTATACTCATGTGTCCCTTTGATTTTGGGGGAATTCAAATCCAACCACTACAAATCATCAATTTATATAACAAAATTTGAAATCCAATCAGCTTAAAAAATAGATGGAATCTTACAACTCTAAATTAAATTCATAACTTAAATAAGAAAATATACTTTATCCTACCATATTTACAATTTTCAAATACCACTATATATAATTTATAAGATCAATTTCTCTCTACAAATCCTTCCCTATCATTATCCTTTGAAAACTACCACCTAAAAAGCTCCTTTCATGACAAATAATTCCTTTTATCTCTTTCAGTCCTATCATAAAGCCCTCCCCCCTCCCCACTCCCCACAATCAAAACCTTGAATCCCATTGCTTTTCATATAAAACTCCCCATGGTTGCCATTTTTCAAGTATTATGAAACTAGGGTTTGATCATAGCCAAATATTATAAACCTAGGGTTTGATCAATAGCCTATGCTATAACAAATGAAGTTTCTCATCCTTTTTATCATCATTTTTTCATTCCACTTAGAAATGAACACATAGCATGGTTTACATTGTATTACTAGCTTGAAAAACATTGGAACTCTTTGCCAAACAAGCAAATATATGATGCACCATAAATCTGCCATTTGAATCCTTGTGGTGTTGGCTCATTTGCATGTGCACATTATGACCAATAAAAATGTTAGCACATACCACCTATATACCATTGATGTCTTTTCTGTTATTACACTAGATGGCAAAACAAAAAGAGAGCCTTAATGAGCTCCCATCAGGTCATAGTGCACCAACACTCTCCCATGGGCCTACTCCTATGTCAACACACAAGCACTTAGATCAAATTATTTTTACCTAACATATCACTTTTTATTTTTAATTAATTAATAAATATAGTCAAACATACAATCTGTTGACTGCATAGACAATACTGTTTGTGGCATTGAGACTACGACCACCCCACAATCTTACCTACATGAAGAAGCCAACATTGCATTTGTAGAACTCTTTGACCATCACATAGGAAGCATCTATTACCCAAGCCTATTACTATCCACCCACTAGAAAGTTCCTAGTCACCACTTAAACACAAGAACATCACTTGTAAGTGTAGGGATAATTAACAACTTAAGTGCTCATGAGGACTAGTTTGAAAGGCTCTAACAAAGGAATGAACATTTAGACATAGATTGTCATGATCATGAACATGTAGAGAAACAATTAACTTGATAGAAGCACAAACTTAGAAGATTAACATAAGAATGAAGAAATAATGGAGATATGTAAGTCTTTTTATACAATGTATTTGTAGGTACATATAAAATCTTAACTTGAGATTTTTAGATTAAATATTATAAAAAAAATTATAAAATGAAATAAGATTAAATATTATCAAAAAATTATAAAATGAAATAAAGAGTTAGAAAAGGGATGAAATAGAAATGATGTCAATAAGATGTATAATAATCATGACATCTATTAAATAATTGTTTAGATTTATCAATTAAGATATCACCATTTAATGAATTCATCAATGCAACATTATTAAATATGTAAACATAATATTAAGATAAAAGGGTTGCCTGCCGAGATTTTACTTAAAACTTCTAAGAGTTCTTGGGTCCAAGCCTTGGACTATGAAGGGATTCCCTTCTGATGTAGAAGCTATTTTAAAATAGGTAATGCTACTGCACAATGTGGTTTTGAGAAAAAATCCATGAAGGCTACATGGTGGAAAGGTGCTTGTCAACAACATTATACAGTTGAGAAGAAAGTTGAGCAACCTAGGAGTTTTTCTGAGGTGGTTGCTTTGGAATCACAGGGCCTTGGGGCATCCTCTTTGGATGTCTCTAATGGTGGGGTTGTTGATGCTATGCAAGACTACAATGTTGAAACCCCTAATGAGAAAGAGAGTGGGCCTATGGTTGCCACTTCTGGTGATAGTGCTCCGGCTATCATTTCAGGTGGCTCTCTTGATATGGCCACGCCTACAGGGAGGAATACAGATCAAATCTCTAAGACAACGGTTGTAGGCTTTCTTATTTAGGATAATGGTGCGTTGGCTTGGCTTGATAAGGCAACACAAGTGGAAGAGGGTTGGATTACTGTAAAGGGCAAGAAATAAAAGTCCTCTAATCCTCCTTTTGACATGACTCTTCGCTCCCACAAGAGTAATTCTAAATGTAAATCTTGATGGTTCTTGTTTGGGGGCTGATTTTTGGTTGACTGTTGGTTGTTTTGTGACTTTGTAATTAGTTGTGGTTCTTTGGCCTTGGTTGTTTTTTTATCCTTGGTTGTCTGTGCTTTCATATCTTTATGTTTAGACAACCTTCTGGTTGAGGGTTCAAGATCCATTCAAAATTTGTTTGTAAAGGGTTTCGAGGCCCTTTCAAAACTTATTTTTACCTTAATCAAAAACATAATATTAAGATAAAAATATTTATCATATAAAGCTATGTCTTCATTATTGTTAAATGATTCTATAATAATTTTTTTAAAAGAGAATGCATCACAAAGTGAATCATCATGAAACAAAGAGTCATTAACCTCATTCTAAAAAGACAAAGAACCATCATTATGTTCATCATTAATCATATCATCAATAGACCATAAGCCATAATATACAAAAAGAATGACTATGATGAACTACATCGTAAATAACAACTTTAAATAAAGATGAAAATAAACAATGCAGCATGCAAAGGCACATTACTAATGATGGAAGAAGTACAATCATCATAAAGCTCATCATTAGAATAATCATCATAAATAAGTAATCCTAAATCAATAGACATGGGAGAAGTGCATTATCAACATTGACTATATCTTAAATTAAAAGATATCTTAAATTGTAAATAAACAGTTCCGAATGTTTAATGGAGGTTCTAAGTCCTTATTTTCTTATTCTTCCAGTTTCTTGCATCTTCCAACCCAACGTTCAGTGTTGTTAATAATTGAAACAGTATTTTAGTAGGCCATATAATAAGAACACATTGTTTGTTAATTGTATTCTTTTGTTTGATCTTTTGTAGGATGACAATTCAGCATCATGGGTTGTCAGAAACAGTTCTTGATTATCTCAGTGAAGTTCTGGAAGCCAAAGATAATGAAATTAAGGTTGTAATGTGGCTCTTTAATCCATTTTCAAATCTCAGCTAATACATGCTTTTTTGAATGACAAATTTAAAATCTTATTTTCTTCGTGTTGGTGCACATATATCTAAGTCTGAACCAGAACTGAATTTCTTTACAGGAAAGATATGATTCTCTTCTCATGCAAGATCAACAAAAGGATAATATTACTTGTTCTCAAGGCAATAGAAGCTATGTTGACAAGGTGGCCATTGCCAGTACAATGGATCTTGAGAATGATCTTGAAGTAGCTATGGATACCTTTAATATATTCTTTTGCCGTCAATGTCTGGTATGATTTCAAGCCATTCCAATATTAGTTTAGTTGGGTTATTCCATTTCTTTATATCTAGTTCTCAACATGTGAAATTCTTTAATCTTCCTAATTGTTAAGATTTCATCTCTGTGCAGATCTTTGATTGTCAGTTGCATGATGATTCTCAAGATCTTGTTTTTCCTGTAAGATAAATTTATCCTTTGTTTACCTGTGTTCTCTTGATTTTATTACCTTTCTTCATTGTTGTTATTCTGTTTTGGTATGTTTCCCTAGAGTGAAAAACAACCACCAATGATGCCATCTGAAGAAGATTTTAACATCCCATGTGGTATTTACTGCCATAGACTGGTGAGATATTTGTCCCAAATCTATTTTCTTGTTTTGGTGCTTTCAAAATCCATATAATTATATTCCAATAAGTATTGAAGCAATGTGGAGATCTAGACTCTATATATTTTGAATAACATTCCTATAAACATGTTCATTGTCAGCAAGCAGCAATAGGTGACGACTTAAGTGCCCCGAATTTGTGTTCTGATGCCTCTGAAACAACATATAATGTTTCTGAAAGCATGGACTGGAATGACTCATACTCTAGGACCGAACGTAGTCCTTCATGTGAAAAGCCAGGTGCTGCTAATAGCTGCTCTAAGTTTTGGCATTGTAAATCTGCAAGGGAAAACTCGACAGAGGGAAGTTCAATAGGTTGCGTTGTTGGTGAAGGTGTGGATCTGGTGGATCATAGTCTGAGCTCAAAATCAAGAACTGATGACCCTGAAACATCAAGGAATTCAACCATCAAAACTGAAATCAACAGACAAGGCATGGAATCGAAAAATCATAGCCAAGCTAACTTCCTACGTGGCTTAGATGATGGCGGCTGGAGCACTCTTGAGAAGGATTTATATGCGAAAGGTGTGCAGATCTTTGGTCGTAATAGGTAATAACTTTTTTTAACAACTTCTACTACAGTGTGAATAATTATCAAATTGTTTATAATCAGTATTGCTTTTATTTAATTTTCAATACTAATCTTATAATGAGTAGATAATAAGTATTTTTTAAACTTGTTGAAGGTTTTGGGAATGTCGTAGTTTAAGTGGGTTTGATTAGGGGAAACTTTATGATTAAATGTACTTGTATTCGGATGGGTGATCTCTTGGAAAGTCTCAATAATTCACCCTTGTGAACATCACTAGATGTAATAAGTGTTAAGTGGATCATTCATTCTCATAAGAGATGGGTTTGTGTGAACTACTGCTTATAAAATATATGTCAACAAATTGGAAAAACTCTATGATTAAGTGCACTTGTATTGGGATGGGTGATCTTGTGGAAAGTCTCAATGCTTCACCATGTCACCTAGATGTAATAAGTGACAAGTGGACCATTCATTCTTATGAGAGATAAATTTGTGTGAACCACTACTTATAGAATATGTGTCAATAAATTTGACTGAAAAACTACACAATTAAATCCCATAAACAATCACACAACAATCTTCTTAAAATATAAGAATACTCAACTTGTCTTACCATCCATAAACAACGTGCATGTGCGGTTAGAAATCCTCTGGTTGTCCCATGATCGTCTCTTGAAGGTTTCCCAGGGCTGAAATAAGGGCGCTAATCACATGATATATAGAAAAGGAAGGTGGGGTTGGCCCTTGTTTCCTTCGGGCTCACTATTTGAGCCTATTGACCTCTGTTTTGCAAGCCAACAACTTTACCCACTAAAGCTATTCTACCTCTTTTGATTTTATTTGGACTAAAATTGAAATTACAACTCAAGGCTATTTAAGCTCTTTTCCTACCATCTGCATGTGTTAGTTTAGGGATTCAGAACAGATTAGCCTTTCCTGTTTATGATTAACATATTTCTAAACTATAGTATTATCTCTCTTGTTTCCTGGTTCAGTTGTCTTATAGCAGTAAACTTGCTAAGCGGTCTCAAGACATGTGCAGAGATAGCAGAGTACATGCGTTGTAAGGATGAGCTCGGTGATTGTAGGGATTCCACGGTCTGTACTCCCCCAATGAATTTTCTAACCTTTGCTATTCATTATCAGTGAACTGTTACAGAGGAAAAGTCTTATATCTGAATATGTTTTAGGGCATGGAGGTTCAGACAAGAAAAAACTTTGGGCTTAGAAAAAAGAAACTCAGGCCTCGCCCATGGACAAAAAGAGAAGCAATCCCCAGAAGTAAACTATTGCCGCACTATACTCCTTGCAACTGTCAATCCGCCTGTGGATATGGATGTCCCTGTTTGCAGCAGGGGACATACTGTGAAAAATATTGCGGGTAAGATTCATTTCATTATGTTCTTTGTTGCAGGATTCACTGTTCAAATTGTGTGTATGGGGTCTGTTTCAATTGAAATACTGGGCATTGTTTTGTTTTACTTGTTCGCAATGTTGGATTTGCAGTTGCTCAAAAACTTGCAAGAATCGATTCAGAGGATGTCGTTGTGTGAAAAGCCAATGTGTGACCAGATGTTGTCCATGCTTTGCAGCTGAACGTGAATGTGATCCAGACATTTGTCAAAATTGTTGGATCGGGTAATTTTCTGCTTCCTTCATGTATTTCTCTGATTGATCTCCAGTGGAAAATATTCATTTCTCACTCATCTGTCTGTCCTCCTAGCAATTGTTTTTCTGGTTATATCTTCGATGGAATATCTTTTTCTTTTTGTGTTGATTTGGGATTGCTCTGATTAATCTCTTGTAATAAATACTCATTTCTCACTGATTAATCTCTTATAATAAAAATTTGTCATAATATATAGTTTTGGTTTTGTTAATAGTATGTTTTCTACAAATTCGATGATCTTGAAGTCTATTTTAAATATGACTTCTATTATGTTGATTATATTATGCAAAATTTACTATCAAAGATTATGCTAATGTCTTGTTTGTCATACAAAAATATTGTAGGATGGTTGCAATGCTAGACATCTCATTTTAATTCAAGTATCAATCAAAATGTCATATACAACTCAACTATTAATTCTAACATTGATTAGCAAAGTCAAACCTTGTTATACATAACTCATTTGGTTGTTATTTACCCTTATCGATGGTTTGCCTAAGCCAATTATTAAGCAATGGGAGGATTCATGTATTTAGTAAATTGAGGATTTCTAACAACTTGCCTGTCAACTCTATTTAAATATCAAATAGGGAGGATAAATTAAAAAATAAATTATTCAAAAAAAATCTAATAGGTCATTATTATAAGATAACAAGAAATCATAAGATATATAAAAATAAAATAAGACAAGATACTAAGGATGCTCATCAAGATCGTGATCAAATTTCACATCTAGAGATTGATCAAGGATTCTAAAACATTATGGAGTTTATGAAACAACCTCAAATGAATTTGATGTTATAATCTAAGAAAATCATGAACCAAGATTTGCATAGTGTCTCAATTATTCTCTAAAGCATCAAGATTAGCATTTATAGCATCAAGAGAAGAAATCTACTCTTTTGAAATTTAATGATTATATTCATCTCCCAACTAAATTTGTAAAAGGAGGTCATTTATATTATCTACTAGATAATGTATGTGTTAGTCTTTCTTAGATTAGATTAGATAATCAATTGTACAAAAGAAATACAACACATAAGACAATGAACACAACAAGATACCCTGGGAAAACCCTCCTCTTGAGGGAGAAAAACCCAGCAAATGATTCTCTTATATATATGATAATAAGTGACAGAATTCTGCTTACAACACAGCCCAACAATGGCTGAGGAATTCACACTTTTCTTTAATGTTTAGATACAAGTAAATCTGCTCTTCCTTGAACTCTGTCTGCTGCTATATTAATAATGATCTATTGTTCAAGTATGAACTTCTTCTAGGAATGCGAATCTTGATTTCTGTTCTTCCTCTTCATGCGAATTTCTACTCTTGAATATAATGGCGAACTTTCCTTGTATGATGCGAATTTGATCTGCTGATAATAGGTGCGAACTGCTTATTGGATTGATAATAAACAATGACAAGAAGACCTTGTATTTATGCAAGAGAGGCGCCTCTTCAAGTTAGGTCGGCCCCCTTTAAGGAAAACATTAATAAATACAATTTAGGGTCGGCCATGGTAAGTGCGAGTCCTTTAAGGGTCGGCCCTTTGACATTAGAAAATATTCATTTAATATATTTCTCTTGGGAAGTGCAGACCGGCGCTGTAATAAACATCAACACTCCCTCTCAGCTAGGGATGAACTTCTATTTGCACAAGACACATTATATTAGAATGAAAACAAAATAAAATATCACCTCAACGTGATATTAACCATTATGGCTACTCCCATAGATGGTAAAAACTCATCACGGATTCTCTCATGTGATGTTGTCATGGAGTCACACACATTACATCCACCATAGCTTCTCCTAGAGGGTGGAAACAAGGGCTTTCACCTCAACTCTCTCTCATCAGAGAATTGCATTATCAAGGGCTTTCACCTCAACTCTCTCTCATCAGAGAATTGCATTATCAAGGACTTTCACCTCAACTCTCTCTCAGCAGAGAATTGTATTAACAAGGGCTTGCACCTCAACTCTTTCTCAGCAAAGAGTTGCATTCTCAACAAGGATCATTGATTACTGAGACTCTTTCTCAGTCACGGCTGCATTCTCCACCATACCAAGTTTCTCTCGGAAGTATACAAACTTAATCCTGGCGAGAGGCTTGGTGAGAATGTCTGCCGTTTGCTCTTCAGTGCTGATATACCTCAACTGTATAGCTTTCCTTTGCACCATATCTCTAATATAGTGGTACTTGATCTCAACATGTTTTGTTCTGTCATGAAACACAGGATTGACAGAAAGCTTCACACAGCTTTGATTATCATAGTGTATGATAGTAGGCTCCATTGATTGTCCAAACAATCCTGCAAGGAGCTTACGAAGCCACACTGCCTCACGAGCTGACACACAAGCTGCAATATACTCTGCTTCAGTTGTACTCAAGGCCACTGAAGACTGTTTCCTGCTACACCAGGAGATCATAGCAGTCCCCAAACTGAAGCAACAACCAGAAGTACTCTTCCGATCTGAGACACATCCTGCCCAATCAGAATCAGTAAAACCATGCAGCTCCAAATCCACGTTTGAAGAATATCTCAACCCATATCCGATTGTGCCACATAAATATCTCAGGATATGTTTAGCTGCTACAAGATGTATTTGCTTTGGTTCACACATAAACTGGCTAAGTGCACTCACTGCATAGCAAATATCAGGTCTAGTGTTAACTAGATACATCAATGAACCAATCAATTGTCTATACATCGTAGAATCCACTGGTTCTGAACTAGCTGCAGCTTCTTTCAGCTTATCTAAATTAGTCTCCATGGGTGTAGACATAGGTTTGCAGTCAATCATACCAAACCTTTTGAGAATGTCAACAGTGTACTTCCCTTGACTTAGAATCATCTCATCTGGCTTTTGCCAAACTTCTAAGCCAAGAAAGTAATGCATGAGACCTAGATTCTTCATCTCAAATTTTGAAGCTAATTCCTTCTTGCATTTTAGAATTAGATGTTCTTCACCAGTAATGATCAAGTCATCAACATATAAAACCAAAATTAATGCTTCACCATTTACTACTTTGAAGTAGAGGTTAGAATCTGCATCATTCTTTGAGAAACCCAGACTTGAAAGATACTGATCAATTCTTTCATACCAAGCACGAGGAGCTTGTTTAAGACCATACAAGGCCTTCTTCAGCTTGCAGACATGAGACTCTTTCCCATGCACCTCAAATCCTTCTGGTTGCTCAATGTAAACCTCTTCTTCTATTATGCCATTCAGAAAAGCTGTCTTTACATCCATTTGGTGAATCTTCCATCCTCTAGATGCAGCAATAGCAATGATGGTTCTAACAGACGTGTAACGAGCCATAGGAGCAAAGGTTTCTTCATAGTCAACTCCCTCTTTTTGTGAGAACCCTCTAGCCACAAATCTAGCCTTGTGTTTCTCAATGCTCCCATCAGCTGCATGCTTGATCTTGAAGAGCCACTTAGAAGACACCACAGATTTGTCTTTGGGTCTAGGAACTATATCCCAAACATCGCTCTTAAGTATAGACTGATACTCCTCAATCATGGCATCTTTCCATACTTGTTGACTAGAAGCTTCTTCAACATTTGAAGGCTCTGACTCAATAATCTGACTCATCAAGGCAACATAACTAGAGAACTTGTGAGGTCTCTTGCTTTCTCTGAAGGCTTCTCTTGGAGCTGCAAATCTTTCTGCTTCCTGCATCGTCCTGCGAGCCCAAAGAGGTCTTTTCTTTCCAATCACAATGTCTAGAGGCCCATCAATAGGATCCAAAGGCTCAGCTGGATCAATATCTTCTTTAGGTTTTGTATCCTTGTTCAGATTCTCTGGAATATGGTCAACTTCCATATCTTGAGGAGGTTCTTCTTCATCAACCTCCATATAAGTGCCTTTGGACCTTCTATAAGCAACATCTTCCTCAAATGTGACGTCTCTACTGATCTCAATAGACTTCTATCCTAGAATGTAAATCCTGTAAGCTTTTGATGTCTCACTGTAGCCTACAAGAATGCCTTTCTTCCCAGAAGGTTCTAGCTTTGTTCTCTTTTCCTTTGGAATATGAACATAGACTGGGCAGCCAAAGATCCTCAAATGACTAACTTCAGGCTTCACGCCTGAGAAAGCTTCTTCAGGAGTTTTATTCTCTAAGATCCTGTGGGGACTCCTGTTTTGAACATAGACGGCTGTTCTTGATGCTTCGGCCCAAAGAGAGATTTGTAAGTCTTGATCATGGATCATAGCTTTCACTGCTTCCACAATAGACCTATTCTTCCTTTCAGCAATACCATTTTGTTGTGGATTATAGGGAACACTGAACTCCCTCTTAATCCCTGCTTCAATACAAAAGTCTTGAAATGTGCCAGAAGTGTATTCTCCACCATTATCAGATCTCAATACTTTGATCCTCTTCCCAGACAGATTTTCAATTGTGCTTTGAATTCTCTGAATCTTTCTAATACTTCTTCTGATTCTTTAGATCTCAAGAAATAGATCCAAGTCTTTCTAGAGTAATCATCAATGAAAATAATATAATACAAGAAACCACTAGATGATGCAATAGACATTGGACCACACAAATCAGAATGAATGAGATCAAGAATACATTTAGATCTACTTTCACTGGAATGAAACGTACCTTTTGTGTTCTTGCCTAGGGCACATCCCTTGCATGTACCTTCATGTTCTTGATTGAATTTCGGAAGACCGGTGACCATCTTCTCCATGATAGGTAGAGCACGAAAGTGAATGTGAGCCAATCTTCGATGCCAAAGATCACACATGCTGGTACTGTTATGCACAAGTGCTTGAAGAGGACGAGTGCACAACATGTAGAGACATTCATGTCTAACTCCAATCACTTGAGCAGTTTTGAAGTTGGAGTTCTTTGCCCATATAAGAACTTTCCCTTTAGAGAAGGCAACTTGATAACCCTTGTCTTCTAATGCTGAAATTGAAACAAGGTTCCTCTTTATCCCTGGTACGAACAGTACATCATTCAACTCCAAAGAAATTCCAGAATCCAAGTGAAGAGTGGAGTTTCCAATCCCTTTTACAGAATATCTAGCATCATCTCCAATAACAACTTGATCACTGGAGTTGCTTTCCATTAAGTTTGAAAGGTGACTTCTGAATCCGGTGATGTGCCTAGAAGCACCACTGTCAATCAACCAAGTATTAGAGTCAGTAGAAACATTGCTAGACAAGGCTGAATAAAATAGATAATCACTGGAGTCCTTTTGTAGAGCAACTTCTTCAACATCTGTAGTGGCAACTTGAAGCTTAGGTCATTGGGGGCAAAACCTCACAAAGTGACCATACTTATCACAACGAAAACATTGAATCTTGGACATGTCTCGTTTCCTTTTGAAGGTAGGAGCATCATCATTTCCATCTTCTCGATTCCTTTTGAAGAAACCTCTCTTAAAGCCTTTTCCTTTGTTTGATGAATGAGAGGTAAGAACTTGTAATTCTTCATTCTTTGAGCTTTGACCAATCCCCCTTGCTGTTAGTCTTGACTCTTCTTGAATGCAATCAATCCTCAATCGATCAAACTTGGGAAGTTCGGATCTTGCACTGATTCCTTGGATGAATGCCTCCCATGAAAGCGGAAGACCATTGAGAGCAAGCATAGTCAGTTCTTTATCATCAATCATGTGACCAATAGTGGAGAGCTGATCTTTTATCTCTGAAATCCTCATGAAGTATGTAATAATAGATTCTCCTTTCGCCATTTTCACATGATGAAGTTGTTGCTTCAGAGCAAGGGCTCGACTGGTGTTGTTGATTTCGTACATCTCTTCCAAGGTTGTAAACATCTCTCTTGTTGTATCCAACTTGAAGATAATTGGTACAATATGATCCTTGACGGAATCAACCAATGCTTTCTTTGCCCTAGTGTCTTTCTTCCTCCATTGCAGCTTCTCTTCTTCCCCCTCAGGTTCGGGAACTTTTGTTTTCACAAACTTAGCCAAATCATTCTCTTCCAAAGTTAGCATGAACCTGAACCTCCATGATATGTAGTTCGAGATCCCTTCGAGTCTATCCTCGATTTTCAGACCGTTCACCATCTTGAGAAATTTAGAAGATAGACTGAGAAAGGAATAAAGTGAGTGTTGCGAACTAAATCTGATCACGATCTTTTTCACACCCGCTCTGATACCATGTTAGTCTTTCTTAGATCAGATTAGATAATCAATTGTACAAAAGAAATGCAACACATAAGACAATGAACAAAACAAGATACCCTGGGAAAACCCTCCTCTTGAGGGAGAAAAACCCAGCAAATGATTCTCTTATATATATGATAATAAGTGATAGAATTCTGCTTACAACACAGCCCAACAATGGCTGAGGAATTCACACTTTTCTTTAATGTTTAGATACAAGTAAATCTGCTCTTCCTTGAACTCTATCTGCTGCTATATTAATAATGATCTGCTGTTCAAGTATGAACTTCTTCTAGGAATGCGAATCTTGATTTATGTTCTTCCTCTTCATGCGAATTTCTACTCTTGAATATAATGGCGAACTTTCCTTGTATGATGCGAATTTGATCTGCTGATAATAGGTGCGAACTACTTATTGGATTGATAATAAACAATGACAAGAAGACCTTGTATTTATGCAAGAGAGGCACTTCTTCAAGTTAGGTCGGCCCCCTTTAAGGAAAACATTAATAAATACAATTTAGGGTTGACCATTGTAAGTGCGAGTCCTTTAAGGGTCGACCCTTTGACATTAGAAAATATTCATTTAATATATTTCTCTTGGGAAGTGCAGACCGACGTTGTAATAAACATCAACAGTATGGACTAAGTGAACTCAAGCATTTGTCTTCTCTCTTGTCTTGTTTCCTAGGCATTAGAATTACCTAGAACTAGTAAATTCTAGATAATAGAACATGAATCATTAGAATAACTAGCATGATCTTGATTTATAATAATCCTTTGACTTTCACCCAAATTAAGACACAAATTGGTGTGACAAAAATCATGAGGATTTTGAAGGAATTAGATCTATATAAGCCTCTTTTATTTTACCTTTTGAACCAAAAGATGAAGAGAGCCAAGAAATATTCACACCAATAAAGGGGATAGAACAAGAAGTTCTTTCCATCTTTACATATATAAAAAATTCCACCACCTCTTAGCATGGAGGAAAATATTACATAACATCATTCCAAGGAAGAGGCCAAGAGTGCATAGGAACATAAAATTACTAATCAATACAATAACTTAAACAATTCTAAATATATATAAAAAAAAATCTTATAGCTCCTTGATCAAGGAAAAGAACAATGGGCGTGGGAAAAATAATATAGACATACTCCACATAGGTATAAAGAAAATAACTCCTAGCATACCAAAAAATCATGATAGAAAGAAGATCAACCAAACTCCAAATTCCATATAAAAAGAGTTAAACAAAGGAGGACAATTGTAAGCTTGCATACAAGATGAAAGTAATACCATAAAAAAGACTAAGATGACATAATTAACAACTCCATTTGACAAATGCAAAGGAAAAAGACAAAAAAATATTCTTGGAAGAGAACTTTGTCTAAGTAAGTAAATTTAGATTTCCTAACTATGTTGGGAAAAGTTGTCTCTAGCCTGCATTGCTAATGCTCAATTTTAATACTTTTGTATGCATTCACTTTTTCAACTTTTACTTATTTTCTCTTCACCTGTGAGAGTTGATTTCCCATTCAGAGGTGACATGGAATTCATCCTTAATGGATTTATCCTCACATGGGGATTTAGGTGTCCCACATTGAGGTGGCATCCTTTAGCCATATGTCATCATCTTGTGGTGTGTTTATGACCATCTTGACAAGAGTTACATACATGACATATTCTTATGGTTCACATAAGAGCATGTAAGAGGGATTTTACATTTGTAGAATTCTGACAAGATTAGACACTTTTCACATGAAAAGTATTTGAATGGGTTGAGTAAGAAAAAAATAGGGGTTCTCAAGTTTGGGTGGTCAAATATGATAGATTATGACAATGTAAGAGTGCAAAATATGTTAAAAATATCCAAGAGGACCAAGACCAAAGAAGGGCATTAATATTTGGCACATTCTTTATGATTCCATACATCTTATGGTTTTGCAAATATTTTTCGTAACCTTTCATGGTTTCTAGTTTGAACCATACCTATTTATTGGTGCTTGGAAATGCAGTTTGTATATGTTAATTTACAAGTATTGTTATGCTACTAGAGTTATTCCAAAATTATATATTGGTGATATATTTATAAAGAGGCATACCTAGATTGTATTGCAACCATGGTTGTTGCTAAATAATACAAGTGGTTTTACTTTTGAAGTGTGGGAGTTTTCTCTCGAAAGGGTTTTCCCCACATAGAGCTGCATGTTATATGTTATATTATTTATATGTCTTTCTCTATGTAGTGATTATAAAGATACTAAATTTGTATAATACTCTCCTCTAATATTAGTTTAGGAAGAATTTTTGTATACCTTGTTTTCTTTCACTTGGTATTTGAGCTTAATCACCTCAAATTGAATAAGCCATCCTTATGGAGAAAGGTACAACATATCATTATTTTGATTTATTTTTTCTTATTTGATATATTCTCTTCAAAAAGTAAATAGATATCTAACTAGTTTTTAAGAATAGTTATCCCAATTAGATTGAGTCTCTATTTTTTTCTTTAAGTTGACACTTTTCAAAATAAGAACAAGCAAATATTCTTTCCCTCCAAATTTTATCAAATGAATTTGTTTCTCCTTTAATTATTTTTTCTAATATAATTTAAGATTTGTATGTGAATCCTAAGCAATCAATAGCTCATTTATGGAAGTAGAACAAACCCAAGTAACATTAAAAGAATCAAGACTAATATTATAAATTGAGTATTATCATATTTGTGAACCAATAAAAAGGGCATATATTATGACCACTAAAACCTTTCCATTAGAGTGATATGAAGTAAAAAATATTTTGATGGCAAGCCAACTAAAGAACAATCTTAGCTTTAGGAAAAGATTTAACTTTCCATATCATATCACTTGGAAAATATGATGCATGAATAAACCTAAAGACCATTGATTTTTCATATCCATCATTAATAGTATAGCTACGATTCTATATAAGATTACATATTGCAAAATATATTTTTAGAAACTTCAAACAGTATATTTTAAAAAAAATCTTATTGTTAGAAATATTTTCCAAAGGGGGATTATTTAATATATTAAAAAAAAATCTCTATAAATTTTTTAACAAATTTCATCTCTTTCTAAATAGTGGAGTTTTCAATTAAATCTAAAAATATAAGCATAAAATAAGGAAGAGCTTTGTTCAAATATTTATTTTATAGAATTTGAATGTATGATAATTGAGGAGAAGTTAAAAAATTCCAAACCAACTTAACTAAAAAAATTATTAAAGAATTTCACATCATTAACACCAAGATTGTCTTCCATCTTACTTAAGAAAATTTTATTCTAATAAAAAAAAAAGAAATTTGTTGTGATCTCAAGAACCTTTCCACAAAAAATCTCTCATAACTAAATCAGTTGACTCTACACATTATTAGTGGATAAATTATGTAGTTTTAGTGTCATGATTCCAATCTAGGCCTCTAGAAATGGGCTCACTACTATGTGAAATCTCTCAACTACTTCCATGCACAATGTAACTTCCAATGCCTCACATTAACTAGTATAATTCTTTGTGAAAATGACCTTCAAAATTGGGCTAATACTCTTCTAATGAAACATTGTACATGGTGTAATTTGTAACACATCTTAGACACTAATCTCTTGAACTAAGTGTTATAGGATTGAATACACTTATATAATTCCTACTTAATATCCTTTATTGAAACAATGCTTCATTTTTTAAAATTGAGGAATTTTAGTTTCCTTAAGGATGACATTCTTTAACTAATCATCATAGTGTTAGTGTAGGCTTTAGTTTTCCTACACATATTAGATCAAACTTGTGTAGATTAATTATGCATGGTTATTATGAGAGAATATGACATAATTCATCAATTACATGTGCTATTATCACCCATTTTAGGTAGTTGAGTCTTACACCTTGTTTTGGATTTATTAGCCACAACTCACAATCATTTATTTGTGTTTATCTAAGTAGGTAGAACCATGTACTTTTACATTTATCAAGTAGATAAAACTCCTTAGGAGCAAATGATTGTCAAATTTTAATTAAAATGTTTTTATTTATATTTGCATGGTCATGAAATGAGATTTCTTGATGCTACTAGAGAACATCTTTCATCATAATTATTAAAACTTAAATTTATGGAAAATATTTATTTTGTATATTATTGAATTTTTGTTACACTTATTTATTTATTTTTGTTTCAGTTGTGGAGATGGATCGTTAGGTTATCCTCCAACCAAAGGTGGATATTATGAATGTGAAAATATGAAGATTCTACGGATTAAAAAGCAACAAGTAAGAGTCATTTTGTGTTATATTAAATCTTCTTAATTTGTTATTATATCATTATTCAAAATTCAATAATAATTTATCATGTTATATTTTTTTTTATTAATTTAGTGTTACATATTTTTAATTATAATTGATTTGTTTTATTATATATTAAAATTTTAAATTTAATAATAATTAGTGAATATATCTAGGAAAATTGTTCTAGTTATTTTTTATTAAAGACATTTGATTTTATTTAATCTACATTGTTTACTTTATTTTTATTTCAAGAGTTATTCTATATTTTTATATAATTTTTAATTTTACTTTTGAAAATACTACCATCCATTATTTTTGTTATTTCTTTTGTTTTACTTTTATAGTATTCTTATTTGTTTATTTTAATAGTTTCTTTTGTAGATATTAATATATATTTTAAATTTTGGTGTGTTTATATATATTTTTTTAATTACTAAATAAAAATTAATTAATTTGTAATATTTATATTTTTTTATTAACAAAGTATGTATGTATTATTTTTAATAGTTTAATTTGTAGGCATTAATTTATATTATAAATTTTGATGTCTTTATATTTAAAAATAAAAATAAAAATATTTTCTATTAAATCAATTATATTTTTAATTTTTTAAATATATATTATATTTTAATTTTTATGCATATAATTATGACATAGATTTATATACTTATTATAATTATATAATATATCTCCACATTATTTTTATTTTAAAATAGATTTTAAAAATTAAACAATTTTATTATTTAAAAGTTGATTTTTTATTAATTTTTTTTGATGTATAATTATATTAAGACTTGTATAAATTTTCCTTACCATTTAGATATAACATAAATTGTATTATTGTTGTTTAATGTGAAACTTCATATATAAAAAAATTAAAATAATGTATAATCATGTGTGTAATAGACTTTAATAGAAAATTTTAATGGATGTGAACACTTTTCAAAGGTGATATCAATATACATTTGTATCTAATGTTTGAGAGAGTCAAGATTAATAGCTCTCCTAATATTAAGATCAAAGGGGATATGAGAAGCATTTGAACAATTGTAACATATTTTCTTTCCAACCATGTAATAGAAGAACAATCTCATGAGCACATGGGATGGTTTAGAGTATCCTCTAAAATTTAGGCCTCCTTAAAAGATTACTAAAAAAAATCTTAACTTATTTAATCTAATTAAATTTTAGTGAAAATATTGATGGGGTGTGAATACTATATAATATTCATAGTTTTTTCTCACAATGTTGATGGAGAAGTTGATAGTAGGAGCCTCAAATGCAACCATGAGGTAGGAAATTTATAAATGTTTCATTGTGTGCAATTTACAAGAATTCGCTAATAGTGCCTAAAAGAATAAGTAATTAAGGGAAAGCTTAAGAAAATGTTGAATTTGAGAATGATAAGAAGAAATGTGGCTAGAAAAGGAGGTTTATTTTCTCGCCTCTCGTGAGACTTTGTGCAAACTCTGCCAGCCTTTGATAAATGAAACCATCCCTCCTTTAATTATTACATTTAAAAAGAAAATTAAAATATTTTAAATATAAAAATTTAACATTTAAAAAAATTAAAATTATATTTTTATTTTATTTTTTATTAAATATATGATATTTTATTTTATGTAAATTTTCAATATTTAATTATAATTTTAAAATATTAAAAATATTAAAATATTAATAAAATTTAATAAAAATCTAAAATTTTAAAATATTTAAATATTCAAAATTGTTTCCATTTAATTAATTTAAATATTAAAATTTTGATATCTTTAATATAAATTAATAATAATTTTTTTGATAAAAATAAATTTTTATTTATAATTTTTAAATTTGATTATTGAAGACAATTATGGTTAAATTTTTAGAACAAAAATTTAAATATTTAATATATAAGATTTTAGATAAATTTTTAAATTTTAAACTTTTTTAATATAAAATGAATATAAATTCTAATGTTTGTTTAATTTTTTTATAATATTAAATTCTAATATATATTAACATGATTTAATATATATATATGAATATATTATTGTATAATGACTTACTCCTCATAGAAAATGGAGGTTTACCATCAAACCATATCTAAGTTAAAATCCATTATATGATTAATATAATTTTGTGGAACTATATATAGGAGGTATATATTAGAAATTTTGATGAAAATAAGTTTTTACTTATAATTTTTAAATTTGATTATGAAGACAACTATGATGTTCAAATTTTTATGACAAAATTTTAAATATTTAATGTATAAGGTTTTAGGTAAATCTTTAAATTTTAAACCGTTTTAATATAAAATGAGTATAAATTTTAATGTTTGTTTAATTTTTTTAGAATAAAATTTTAAATCTTTAATGTATAAGATTTTTCTTAATATATTTTTTTTAAACAAAATGTTTTTTTTTTTTAATTTCATATTTTAATAGTTGAATACATTAAAAGCTAAGTTTTTAATTATAAAAACATCAAAATTAGAATTATTTAACATTTTAAATATAAAATTTGAATATTATATTATAATATTTTATATTTATTTATTTAGTATTTTGGATAATAGAAACAATTTTGATTGATTTAATATTTTTTAAATTCATTATTGAATTTAAATCTTATAAATATAATTATATATCTTTAATCAATATTATAATTTAAAAATAATAATCAATATTGAACATCTTATATTTTAGTATAACTTAAATAATTAAATTTAATGTATAAGTTTATATAATATAATATAATATTTTTTTAAATAAAGATTTAAAGATTAATATACATGTGTATTTAAAACTCCATAGAATTATCTTTTTAACTATGAAATTAATATGATTAATTTCATTTATAATCATGTTAATATATATTAGAATTTAATAATATTCTTAAAAAATAAGCAAATATTAGAATTTATATTCATTTTATATTAAAAAGATTTATTTAAAATTTTGTTCTAATCAAATTTTAAAATTATAAATAAAAAATTATTTTTATCAAAAGCCTTATTATTAATTTATAATAAAGATATCAAAATTTAAATATTTAAATTAATTTAATGAAAACAATTTTTGAAAATTTAAATATTTTAAATTTTATTAATATTTTAAATATTTTTAAATATTGAAAATTTTACTTAAAAAAAAAACAATAAAAAATTAAATGTTAAATTTTTATATTTAAAATGTTTTAATTTTTTTTCAAATGCCGTAGTTAAGAAAGAGATGGTTTCATTTATTAAAGGCTGGCAGAGTTCGCACACGAGAGGCGAGAACATAAAAAAACCTGCCGGCCGTAGCATGCATGGATAGGGCAGGCATCGGCATCCATGCCCCGGTGCATTCCTGGTGCTGGATAGCCGCTGCCCAATGTGAGGCGCGAAGGTTTAAGCATAAGACTGTCCTGTCCCCAAACTCAAATGATTACAAAGGATAGACACTTCATCTTTTGTAGAATCAAAAGCTGCGATGAAAAACCCTAGAGCGAAATGGTGAATTTTCAGATGGTCTTCCATAAGGGTTGACAGTTATCAGATATCCATTTGTGAAGATCAGGAAGACTCGGCCTCGGCCTCGGCCAGAGGCAATGGAAGTGATCGATCAATACGTGTGCAGCAAAAATTCCTCTCCTTCGATCACTTCTGTCCCAAATTCCAGAATGGGGAGTGCTTGGTGCAGGTAAGGGGACTGGTCTTCATCTTAAATGATGCCTGCGACCCTTTAAAACCCAGATCTTACGTGATATCAGGAGCAAACTCATACCTTTCATTTGCAGAAGATTTGTGGGACTGAACAATGCTTGAGCCGCACAGAGCAGTATCATTCCCAGACTTAAATATGAAACGGAGGCGAAGTAGCTCTAACAGGACTCGCGACAGTAGGAGGAGACCTAGGATTCGATGGAAATCGCGCTTTTTCGACAGCACCCATTTCCTGAAAGAATCAATCGCGCACAGGATCCTTTTGTCCGTAGGATTACCTGTATCACCAATGCCACCAGAGTTACTCACATCAAAAGGTATGCGGCCTTGACCTTTCTCCGATCCGGAGACACAAGCGATTAGGGCTTGTGAGGGAGCGCCATTTTTAGCTCCAAATGTTTCATAAATTAATATTTATTTTAGATAAAAAAAAAAAAAAACTTAAAATTAGTTTTTCTGGATTCGAATGCATATTTGATTGTATTTATCTATTAATTAAAATTCAGAATATAGTCTGATTTTGAATTTCAAATTTTTAATATAAAGAAAATATATATATTAAAAAAAAATTGACTATAAAATAGGTCTGTTTATCTTAAAAAGACTTATGGAACACCAGTTCCAAAGAATCAAGAAAATCCAAATAAACTAGAAATAGACAATCAACAAGAAAAAAGGAAACCTCCAAATCTTATAAATAGAACACAAACATTTTTTCTTCTAAAGATTATGCATACTGTGAGTGCCAGAAATATAATTTGTTCTTATATTAAAAAAACTTGATCAACAAAAAAATTAATAAAAAATATTATTATTAAAGTTAATCATGATAGAATAAAAAAATAAAAAAATAAAAAAAATCTACACACCAACAAAAATACAATAGTAAATTAATAAATAATGTTCATTCAGAAATTAGACATTAGATTCACATTGGGAGCTCTTATAATTCTTAGATAATGAGGAGGATGGATTAAGTTGTTTAATTTTCTGATTTGGGTAAGCATGTGAATAAGTATAGGAATATATGCACTACGTTCCTCTTCCTGATTTCCTGTGTCAAACAGATGACCTAATCAATGCATGGGAATAATCTCTTTGTATTTATTTAGGATCCAATATGGGCTTTATTGGAAAGTGGAAAAAACTTGATTTCAATCATTACTTGAATAACATATGGGCTCTGTTGTTGTTAGGTCTTTTTGGAAAAAAGAAGTTGCTTTAATGTTCTATACATTAACGTTCGACTGTCTTAGAATCTATGTTTTATATACTTTTATATACTCTACGATAATGTACTGATAATCCATTAACAATACCCATAATGTACGTTGAATTTTAATTTGTTGATCCTATTTTTTAAGCCTATTGTCATTTACAGATGGTTACAGAGGCTCCTTCTAAATGGTTTACTAGAATTTTAATGAAAGGATTCAATTTGATAAGTTGAAATGAAAATTTAATGTGAAAAATGCATACATCTTGATGATACTTTTCATTTCACTGTTCTAGGGTTGCTATAAATTCCTCAATTCAAACAGAATTACATGTCTCGACTTCATTAGATTGTATCCATGAACATAATAACTTTCATTGTTCATAAGATTTCTATAATTCCCTCAATTCAAACAGAATTAGATGCGTCAACTTCATTAGACTGTATCCATGAGCATAATAACATTCATTGTTCATAGGGCTTCTATAATTCTCTCAATTCAAACAGAATTAGATGCCTCAACTTCATTAGACTATTCATGAACATAATAACTTTCATTGTTCATAAGGTTTTTGTAATTCTCTCAATTCAAACAGAATTAAATGCCTCGACTTCATTAGACTATATCATAGTATATATTATTATATAAACATAGTATATATTATCATATTTCAACTTTGAAGCTTCCATTGAAGGCATCTGAATAAATGCTATTAATGCATGATGGTGATAGTTTGATTACATTGCTGACAATGTTTTATATGGTGTGCAGGTGTTACTTGGGAGGTCTGACATCTCTGGATGGGGAGTTTTTGCCAAGGTGATTTTAGATTAAATTTAAAACTAATGTACAATGTGTATTCGTAGGCTGTTAACTCTGAATGTGTTTTTCAGAAAAATGTGCAAAAGAACGAGTACCTTGGCGAGTATACTGGTGAATTGATTTCACATAAAGAAGCTGAAAAGCGGGGAAGCATTTATGACACAGAAAATTCTTCCTTCCTCTTTGACTTGACTAAAGAGGTAATTCAATTTCCCACTGACCCAATTACTCCATTGTATTTTTGGATTCTAAATTGAGTCTTGACAATTGTGGGTATTTGGAAATTATAGAATGTGGTTGATGGGCGTTGGATGGGTAGCAAAATGAAGTTCTTAAATCATTCAAGCACGCCTAATTGCTATCAGAAGGCAAGTATCTACTTCCAAATATGTGAAATAGATAATTCCGTAGATAATTTGACATTTGGTGAGTTCATTGGCAGGTGATTATGGTTTGTGGTGATCATAGAATAGGTATATTTGCAAAGGAGAACATTCGAGCAGGTGAGGAGCTGTTGCTTGATTACAAATACCAGCCACATGCAAAGCCAGCTTGGATGAAAGAAGTGGAACACCCACATCCAAAAGGAAAGCAACCACGCTCTGACAAGTGCAAGGCATCTGCAAAAAGAATAGGGTTAATTTAAATTGTTTCCTAAATGCAATGTTCTTTTAATGTATTGAAGAAGAGGAGAGTTGTACGGAACCATTTAGATGCATACTACAATAACTCTGTCTTTTGGTACCTAAATGTAACTAACTTTGTTTTTTCTTAAATAAAAGGAAAACTAAGTTTCTTTCTTGTACCAGTTTAGTTTATACAATTTATTAAATATTGGTCTTTTATAGGATCAAAATGAGTCTTTAATGGAGATCTTTGGTGGTTATTTTTCATTTTATTAGAGGGGTTGAGAAAGATTTTTGAAATGTTTGAATACGAAGATTTTAAAATCTAGAATAAATTGGGTAATATTGAAAGGAAGTTGAGTTATAGAGTTATTGTTATACACGATTTGTTAGTAATTAGTACATGCTCAACAATTAGATGATAACATAATTGAGAATTGTATCTTTTATAAGTTTTAAGATAAAGTATATTATTGAACTTTTATTTATGTTTGTTCTTTGTAATCATCAAAATTGCATGCACATGCCCTTTTTATTATGTTTTGGGTTCACTTTGAATAGAGTGGATCCTAAATGCAATTACTAACTTATAAGATGCATATTCTTCTCCGATTTTGGTTAATGGCATCAAACACTTCAATTTCTTCTATTACTAATCCCTCAAGATTTATTCTTGACCCCCAAATTTGTTGTTTGTCATATTGGATCACATATGTGGATGTATACTTGACTCGTCACTTTTAAATGCACAAATATAAACCTCAACTTAAAAAAAAATCAAAGTTCAAATTAAAGCCTTGTCAACCACTCCACTAGCCATTATAAGCTAGTGTGGTGTGTGTTTGGTTGATTTGTGTGCCGGGTTGTTATATTAATAACATTCATTCACTCATTTGAAATAATGTTGGACATAATCTATGTCTTGTGCAAAAACTTGTCATGGAGCATTTATGAGATCATCATAGAAAAATTATCAAAGAATTACATTAAACCACAACATCCAAGGTCCATTGCATGCTTTCTTGTTATCTGTAATGTTTATTTTGAGTCATAAATCTAGTTTGTTAGTGGTCTAATTAAGGAGAAATTGACACTAGCAATTCAAAAAAATATGTAGAAGTGTCCCTAAACACTACATGTGTTTATGCACATTTAGAAAATAGAAATTTATGTGAAGTGATTTCTAACAATCCATGATGCAATAGCATCTTGGGTATTAGTAGATGGCATGGAACTAACCATTGGGAGGTGATTTTGCACAAAGGAGGTCACCACTTGTAGCCATAGCTTTTAGGGCTCATGGTGAAAGAAGGATGAGTAATTGACTCACTTGCAACAATAGGGGGTCACCATAGAGAAAATGGATACTCACAACAATGAGGGTTTTTCCAATGGAGCGAGTTGGTACTTGCAACCTAAGGAAGGAGATTGTCTAGGTTTCAAGACGACATCAAGGATAATGTTACAAGTGACAAGGAGTCAAAGAGGAAGCGTTAGTGTTTTAGTTGCATGTGTAGCAAAGGAACGCCATTGAATTGTTCATGTGTTGAGTTGGAAGGGTAAAAGATCAATAATTATAGTCAATACCTACTAAGTGGAGTGTTCGGGGGTTACTAATGGAGTAGAAGAATGGCGACTAGATGAAAGGAGATCATAAGAGGTCAATAGATGGTAATAAAGTTTGTGTTGTTGACATGGAAAAATTTTGTGTTGTAGAATTATGTTGGTTGAATGGATGAAAGTCATAGAGTTAGTTAGTATGCTCATGGAGATGCATGATGGGGGTAAAGAAAAACTCAAGAGGCTACAAGAAGGTAGATGAATAATGGAAGAGTAGCAAAAGAAAAGTTGTGATAGGTAGAAAATATTTCATGAGCAACATGAGTGGCAATGAAAACATTGAAGGGTCGATATGGTAGCCAAGTTTAGTTGGAAAAAATGGGTGCAATAATATGTTTGGGTAGCAAAGAAGGTGTTGATAGTGCAAAGTACAAGCCATTAGAGGGATGAACAATGTTAGCAAAATATTGTTGGGAGGTTTTAGTAGCAAAGTGAATGGCCACATAGGATGAAAGGTCGACGTTTAATACCTAGACCAAGTGAGTAATGGGAAGGACAGGTCACACATAATGAGAGGTTGATATTTAATACGTAGGTCAAGCGACAAGTACCAAAGACAATGGAGAGGTTATGGAAACTATCCATTAGTGTTGCAAGGATGGTAAGAAACTAAAAGATTGATGTGAATGGTTGGAGCGACCATTTGATGACATGTGTACCATTTATTAGCATTGATAAGGACCTGATGTGCATACAAGAATGATTGTGCATGATCCAAGGCAAATTTGGGTGCACAAACAATATTAATGGGAGAGCGCTTTGGTGCTCACAAAAGAATAGTTGTTAGGTGAGTTTAAAATCCTAAGAGTTTAGGTGGGATCCAAGGCTAGCACAATACAAATTATAAGGTTTGGGGAGGAGGCACATGAAAGATAGAGAAATAAAAAGGCATGTCAGAGTTAAGGGAGACAAGAATCTTAGCACGCGAATGTTGTGAGAAGAATAGTTTATCAGTGCCAAGGAGAAAGCATGGGTAGTTAAGCAAGCAATTAGAGTTGTGAATAAATCCATTGGGCTTTGGTTAGGAGAAGAGAAGAAGTGTATGTAGGCATGTAGATAATAAATTAAAGCATAAGAAAAAGGAATTCATTGGAGTTTGGTGGCAAACATAATTATACAAACCAAGAGGAGGTCAAGAAAAGAGTAGAACAGAAGAAGATATACCCAAGGATTTGATTAGAGGTTTGAACAATGAAGAAAGGACCATAAGCAAGCCAAACAAGGGAGAAGCCGCATGTGAGATTAGGTTGGTAGTATGGAAGAGGGAAGGAAACAAGCTATGTGTGTGCAACTAGAAGGAGTAACTACATGTGAGAAGCATGTGAGAAGAAATGAGAGTATCTCCTTGACAACAATGAGTAGAGGGTTCAATGTGCTTTAGGTGAAGAATTCATGGTCTTTGATCATCACTATTGGGTTAGTATTGGGATCTCTATAATGTTTATGTGATGTTCTATTGGATTTTGGAGGGGCAAAAGAGATGATCAAGAAGATGGTAGGTTTTTTTTTAAAAGATAGTTTTTAGGAGGATTGGATGATTACTTGTTTTAAAAAATATAGTTTCTAGGAGGATTGGATGATTACTTTTAGTCATAGTTTATGGTTTTGGAATGCCACCATTGATTGGGAATTTACTAGTAATCAATGGTGCACGGTGAGTGGACAATGGAGGTTGTTCAACATCACTAGATTTCCATATAATGAGGCTCGTAGGTGATGGAAGGCATCTTAGGGCTTGAACTTTCTTAAATAGGCAATAAGGTTGGTTGTTACAAAAAATGTTTCATGGCTTAGCACCCTTATTTTTAATAGCTCAAATGATGAGGTAGGAATGCAATACTCTACTATGGTCTTCTACATGTCATAGTTTGTTTAACAAGGGGTTTTTTATTATTATTTGCATTGAAGTGCTATTGAGGTTGATAGAAAAATAGTTCAAAACAAGATTTTTTTTATTTGTTTCCCTTGAATAGTATGTAGATATATTAACCTTTTGAAATTGTTATAAAGGAGTTTGACTATTTCAATTAATATCATCATATTAAAAATGTGATCCACATAATCATCATTTACCCATGTAAAAGAATACAAAAATAGATTATATTTTTATATTATATTTATAACACATGTTTTATTCTATAAATTTAGCTGAAATTAAAATTATATATAATATCTCATCATAATTATAAACTTAAATTTAATTTAAAATAACAAATGATAATTGCTGCTTCTAGGCCTCGGGTTCATGGAGCCAGCCTTGACCCCTCTGTTTCTGGGGTTGTTTAATTTCCTTGTTTTTCTACAGCTGTCAGTCAGTTGTTTCTGGTTGTGCATATAGTTCAAGTCCTATTTGAACTATGTTTTCCTTTGGCCTTTTGGGCCCTTTGTGAAGGGTACAACACCCTATAAATGCTGCTTATCTTTTTCAAAAATAAATGATGAAAATTACATTCTACAACAACCCTTAAACATTTTTTTTACAATTAGACCCCTTCAATCTATAATTATAATATAAATCAATTAACAATAGACATCATGGAATGAAATTCCTAAGTTCATGTAATAACATTACTAAATTAAACATTAAAACTACATGTCTAAAATTTATAATCAAATGATAACATAATAAAATTTCATTCATAACTTAAAACTCTTATTTTTGGTTTGCAAGAGGTGGAAGTATGTGAGGAGTATTGTTGTAATAAAATTTAGGGAGGGTGAATAGATATTCTTTCCTAAATAATATTTTGATATAATTTTAATATTAAAGATTTTTTTTGGGTTAATTTGAGAGCTTTTAGTCTAGTCTAAGTTAGAGAGGTTATTTTTGGAGGACCTCTTCCCATTTTGGAAATTATCACTCCCTTGTATTAACACATGTGATTAAAACCTAAGCTTAGCAACCCAGCCAAAAAATAAGGCTTGCAAGCTCAACAACCTAGTGGGGGTTTGAACCTTGGTGGATTTGTCAACATGTAACATATTTGTATATCACACCATGCCCTTAATGATAACTTTTAAAATTGAAGGGTTATTTTAAATGAAAACTTGAGATTATATTATACTAGAATTTTGGGTAGGCTTGGTCTCCACATTCTTGCTTATTTCTCTTCATTATGCTTGCCATCATTATGTCAATGCAACTTTTTGAAGTAGAAGTCAAAATTTATTGTGGCATTTTCTAGTTTGTTTTCTTTTAGGTTTTTTTCACTTTTTATATGACAACCGACCCAATGGCCCCACATTTGATGCTAGGTCTACTTCAAGATTATATGCACAATAAACTGGCTCCCAAAATAGTCACAAAAGTTTATTTTAAAGGTAGTACATGTAGTAATGCCATTATTCTTGATGTTGTCTTACAACTCATGATTTTGAAAATGCTTGTAAGTGGCTTGAAAATTATACCTTTATTAGATATATATTGGGTTATATCCCCTCTAAAAGCATGTTATCTAGTCGAGTCAACTCTACTTGGGTTCCACATGAGGTCTACATAGAGGTTATCTCTAAAATATCACCACCAAATTTTTCTTTTTTCATTTTTTTTAAGTTGAGTTTTTCAAGGCCATTTTCAAGCATGGTCCACAATACATTTGGTCTTCCTTGCTCATCTTATCCCCTAGGAATCAAGACTTTTTTTGTCTTTGAGGAATAGTCTTTTTGTGTTCTTATTTGGGTTGAATTTCCTAGTTTTTCATTGTCTTTATCAACTTTCCTAGATTGCTTTGTTGTACCTTTAGGGTAGGTTGTTCATATTGATTAAGAGTTCTTTCTCTCCTATCTCTAGAAGATGGTTTGTGTTTATATTGATCTTTCCAAAAATCTCAAAGAGTCCATAGAGCTTGTGCAAGTGGGTACCTAAATCTTCGCCTACAAAGTCCACTACCTCAACTTTCCAAACACTTGTTATGGATTCTAGACTTCATAACCCAAAATATGTGATTTTTATTTTGTCATTTAGCATGTCAAATCTCCTTTTAAGTAGACCTTAGTGCCTTGCAACCCCCCGAAAAATGGGGATGGTTGCACCACCTTTGCTAATTTTTTAGCATGACATTGGTTTGAAATATGCTTGCCCTTAGTCTTTGGTTGTTGGGCTACATATTTCAAATTCTTCTATGGCGATTGAGTTTGGAGATTTTGACCCCTTAGGGGAATCATCCTAAGTGGTTACCAAACCAAGATCCAATGGAACCCCCATGATGGCTAATATTATCTCTTCTTGATTTGAAAAGAGATCTTCATCTCCTTTAGCCTCCCCCATTAGGGTGAGTGCAAGATCATGGGGGTCCAAAAAGTGGCGATATGACAAAAAAGTGGCTAACGACCTTTTTTTTTTAATCCAAATTTGATGAAATGAAAAGGCTTTATTAAGAAAATCATCAGCTTTCTTAAAATATAAGATATGCCTTATTTGTAATTAAATAGATAATTATTATTGATTTTATACATACATTCTGACTAAAGTCCTAATTGATAGGTTGATTGAAAAACTTCTATAATTATTAAATGATTTCACATTTTTTGAATCCGAAAGATGCACCACATTCTATGCTTCCCATACTATATGATTAAAAAAAAAAAAAAATCATAAATTTTTGACCAAGTTATGGTGGTCAGACAAACAAGTATTAATATTTTAAAAACATTTTAATATAAAAATCATAAATAATAGTTTACTTGTAAAAAAATACAAAAAAAATGTGGCACATCTAGGCACATGTCCTCTACTTATATTGAAAATTTCAAATAAATATAATATTGTTTTCTTGTATTTAGGTTGGTCAGACATAGACCTGCTTTTTATTTTTTCCTAAAACTTTAGTACTACTACATTGAAATTTCAAATTTTCACCAAATATAGATTTACTTTTTTCTCAAAAAGAAAAATTATCTTAGAAACTACATTTATTTAAATTTTCTACAAATTTTGTTCTTACATATTTTTTAAATTATGTTAATAACTTATTCAAATTTTTATGTCAAGTTGTCTAACTCTGCTTTCTAAATTTTTATTGCCACTTAAAGGCCTAGTTTGGACCCCCATGATCCTTCATTGACCCATTATTGCAACCCAATTTTTGAGCTCAAGGAAGCTGAATTTATGCCATAGAAGAAGATAAATTCTTTGATTTTTCCAGTTCAAATTTGGTCTCCAATTTTGTGGACACTCACTAAGAGGACTTTCTATAGATTGACTATAGAGCTCCTGATAATGACACGACCCTTAATCCCATTCTTCATGAATTTAATTTCATGGTATGTTAGGGGTCTCATAGATCCTAGAAGAGAATATATTGTGCGAATGTTCATCAATAATTTTTCAACCTCAATATTCTATGTATATAGGATTTGAAAATTGTTGGTGTAATGCTTTCTATTATTTGTCATGTAATCTTGCCAAGATGTCATTTTCTACATAGTGACCATGGAGTGGGATGGGGAGGCATTGACACTTTCATTTCACTTATGTAGCAACCATATATGTTAGCCCACACATGTGACCCCACCAACCATGCTTTGTAGGTTTTATTTAATCTTAACAACCACTCTCTTGGGGGTGATCCCACAATACCGGTTTACAATTTTTGGCCAAACTAGACACTGGAATACTTTTTTCTAACTAAATCTTCACTTTTGAGCACCTATAGCAGCTAAACCATGAGGAATTTGAAGATGATGCAAACTAGTGATTTGTGACATTTTGTCTGTAGATTCTAAATATATATTTTTAAAATTTTCTGGAATCATATTGCACTTCTTTTTCCATCTCCTTCGAAAACTATTTTTTTCAGTAAACAACAATTTTAAGGAGTGACGCTTACCGTATAACGCGTTTTTTTCCATGAAGGATAAAATTCTATTTTTTTCGAATTTAAATTTGTAACTACAATATCTAGTGCTTCCAATTGGTTTCATAGTGTTTTATTAAATATTTTTTCCTTAATAAAGTTTCAAAGTCAAACCAATTACAATTCAGACATAGGCAAACCATATAACACGTAATTTTTTTTGTATGTATCGAAATTCAATTTTCTTTTGTTGGATCAAGGACTTCAATATCTAGTGCACTCATATTTTTAATTTTTTTTTTGATAATCTGCTATTTTTCCACATGTGTAGAACAAAGAGCTTGATTTTCGGTGAAAAACCTATGTTTAGTAAAAATAAAAAAACAAATACATAATAAAACCAAAACATATTAAAATCATATTCATTGGATAGCTCGTTCTAAGGACTACCATCATCCAGTTGGGTCTGTGAAGTCTCCTCCATTTTCATCCTCAACCCGAGCTTCGAAGAGAAAAAATCTTGAGTTTTTTGGTGCTTGGGGGGGAGAAGGGGGGTTCAAGCGAACCAGGGGGTTTTGCTTGAACCCCCAAGGTTTTGCTCGAACTAGAGTTTGAGCGAACCTCCTTTCCACAAGCCTTCTCTTTTTCATTTTTGTCGGGAATGGTGGGCCCCATCATTAAATGGGTTCACTCGAAGGGGGGTTCTATCAAACCCGTTTGAGTTCGCTCGAACCAAAAGTTTGTTTGAACCCCCAAAAACCAATTTTTTTTGCATGGGGTCATTTTTTGCAACTTTTCCTTCCTCACTGGAATTGTAAACCACTTTTGTGGGTTTACCCTTGGGGTTGTTAATAATTATGCTTTCAATGATGTTGTTGAAAGATCTCTTCTTTGGGGATGAGTGGAAACCTCAATATGGTTGAGTTGGCATTTGATTAATGTGAACATTTGCCTATGTGATAGAAAACTAATTTAAAGGAGACTTGGTGTTATATGTTCAATAAATTATCTTTTTCTACCACCTTGATTGTTTGTAGTTTATACAAAACAATTTATGGGATGGTATGGAAAAAATTCTCAAATTCCTTAGCAAAGCCATAATTTTTTGATGATCCATCTTTTCCTTTTCCAATTTTTACAAGATTTTAGTTGAGACTTTATTAAAAATAATCCTTTTTGATTGAACCTTCCAATCTAATTCTCTATTGAATGGAAAATAATGGGGTCCAAGGCACCTAAGATGAAATTCTTCTCGAACATGTAATTTTTGAATCACCAATCCATAGTGTAACATACCCTATATATGGAGCCTCAAGCCATGCCTGACTCCTAGGGTTGGTTGGATTCAATAGTGGAATGATGTAATCAAATGCATGAATTATTTCCTTTAGATATATGGGCATTAAATAACCCTTTTTATTGCTGCTCATATGAGGCCATGTTGTACCTACACCAAGCTAGAAGGATTTCCTTTCTCTCCTTGTAGTTGCATGTTGCTCAACTTTGTCAACAATTTTTTGTTTGTTAATATGTATACAACTTGGGGTCCTAGTTGAAGGATCACCTTATTGGCTCAAATTGGGGATAAAATTGTGAGAAAATTCACAGTGCAAAGTCAATAGAGAATATATTATGCACACATAAACACACATATTTACATGGAAAAGTTGGTAAAATTATACCAAGAAAAAATCATAGGAAAATATCTCACATATTTTATATCTTAGGAAATATTCATAGTTACAACAATCATCAAATTGTACAAAAAACATGACTTTGAAAGAGTATAAGAAATTCGAGTTGCAAAGTGTAATGCCCCACCACGCAACCCTAGATGAAGTTTCAATTCACAATAAAAGCGTACTAATTTTTTTTATTAAAGTGTATTAAACATACATGTTCATCTACAATTGATAACCTCCCCTAAGGCTACGTAACCAAGATTGCTTAAACCCAAATAACATACATCATTTAAAATTCACTGCATTTAATTACTCATTTAATAAGCATTAATTCAACATACATAAACAACATAAGATAAGTAAATAAATATCCATAATATAAATTCATACCTGAACATCTGGTTACATCACTCATTCCCAGAATGAGGCAATATTACAAAAGTGTTACATTACAAAATTCCACCTCATAAATACAAGAGGGGTATAAAACTTATTACATTTGGAAATACAACAATGCAAGAAAGTTTCTTTTAGTTTCCCCAACTAACTTATGTAATTTCTACAATTTTCCAAATTAAACAATATACACATCCACTTTAACATGCCCACTTTTAAATATAAATAATTAAACTAAATTTGATAATTATTTAATTAAAAGTTCATAAATATTTCATAACTACCTTTTAATAAAGCAAGTTTATAAATTTTCTATAAAAACAGATTAACAAGACATATATTTTTTGTATTGTAGATAAGGTGGCCACGAAAATACAGAGTCAATTACATCGAGATGTACAAAAGCAAGAGGCCAAGCCTCTCAGAAAGAGTAGCAAGTTAACTACAAAAAAACAAGTCCTAAACAAAATTACTAGTAGGTAATCAGAAGACTAAAGTAGAATATCATCATGGGTGTCAACCCAAGCTGTCCACCCCATATATCCCTCCATCCACACAATTTTTTTGTTCTCCTGGATGTGAGCAAGCATAAGGAATTGGTCCTTTTTGGCATTCTTTTTGTTCTTAACCTCCTTGATAAACATTTTGCAAGTCCTCTCGAAGATTTGCAGATTATCCACATTCCTCCTCCATTCATAACCATTCTTCATCTCATAGATGAAGAAAGTGGCATATCTCATCTTTAGGAACCTTTTCAGGTTTTTCCTATCCATCATCATGGTAGTATGAACCTGCAAGAAGATTTTGTAATATGTGAGTTTTCGAAAAGACTCAATAAGAACCCTGGGGGTGTTCTGAAACCTTTCCTCATTCCTACATTTCCAAACCTGCCATAGGATATTAGAAGAGAGAATATTCCAAAACAGATTAGTATCCTTATTAAGCCCATCAATATGACCAGTGATGATTTCAAGAGTATTAATAATCATAGGATAAGTGATACCAAACATATTCCAAATTTCCTTAGCAAAAATACAAGCAAAGAGAATGTGCCTTCCTGATTCAGGCATTTTGCACAAGTTACAGTAATCAGTCATAGAGTTATCTTTTCTAATTGGGAGCTTGTCAAGAATCGACAACTATTTAAAACATTTTATTTTAGGTTCTATAGATCCTTTCCATAGAATATTAAATTAGTTCTTCTAGGAGCAAATGTCCAGGGTGGTGTACCAAACAACATTGACATGGTCAATGATGGCATCATTATATCCAATCACCTTGTATACTTTTTTGGCTTTGATTCTGGATATAATGGTCCCATCTGGCCATTTGCAATTTAAATATCTATGAGAATCCAAATGAAAAGTAGTAGGTAAGTCCTTGGTAGCTTTAATAATCATATTATAAGTTTTCTTCTAGGAGGTCGGGATATTAAATTTGCTTCTGAGATCATCCCAACCAATTAACCTGTCTTGCTCAAAGAGGTCAGCTAATTGAGAGATGCCCCTAGTATTCCAGTATCTAGCAGAGTAGCCTTGGGAGAGGGCGAGGGGTTTTCCAGATAAGTGTAAGTTCCACCAGATGGATATTTCACCATATAGATGACAAAAATCATGGAATTCCTTGTTAGTGATAAAGCTCCTAACATGATTCCAGGCTTTCCATATGGATAAAAATATAGTAGATCCATGAAAAACAATAGGAAAGTCACCAATGATTAGACCATTAAAGGGAAGATTCTTCTAGTACTTTAAATACAAAACATATATTGTTATTATATATATAAATATATATACACAGTATATATATATTATATATATTAATAACCATTTGAATAAATAATTAATGAAAATGTATATATAATATATATATATATTATATATACATATTTATATATATACACATTACATATATATATATTTATGTATATATACTATACATATTATATACTGTATATATTTGAGATAATAAAAAAAAATTACATAAGAAACGAGAAACGGATGAAACTCGTTCGTTTGCGGATCCCCAAAACACTACGTGCCCATCCCGTCACCGGGGTTGCACACAGACTATCAGACTGTACATTGTACAGCCGACCACCCCTCATATTGGGCTCCAGTCTGTACAATGTATAGCCTGGACCCTGGCGCATGAGCAACACTCTCCCTACCTATGTATGGTGGGCGGTGGGGGTACATCCGCCCCCACCAACCACTGTCACATCCAAAAAAAAATTAAATAAAACTTCATATGATAAAAGAAATTCTAGAACACAATAAAATGATATAATACAAATTCCCAAAAGGAATATAATATATATATTTACACAAATTAATTTACTGGTAAATTTGGGAAAAATAAACAAAAATAACCACCTACAGGAAAATAAATAAAATTTTCTAGAGAACTTTCCTAAATTCACAGAGGTTTAATAATTAATTCTTTAAAACCATTTCCTCAAACTCATAACAATAAAAGAATGAATACAATAAAAATGAAACTAAACTATAGCCAAATGTTTTCTATTTTTCTAGGTTTCTCCACCCTAAATTTTCTACAGAGGTTTTTCTTTTGAAATAAATTTATTTATTTTCTACAGGGATTTAAATTTCCTACAACAATCAAAATGTGTTGTTCAATCTAAGGTTTAATTTAACAACCAATACTACAAAGTCCTTATCTAAAATTAAATTCTACAGAATATTTTTACAATTTCCCTGAGGAATTTTCACAAGAATAACAAAATTTCCAAAATCTAAATACTCAATATCTAATCTCAAATAGCAATCTCTAATCCTAAAAGGATTTAACAAACAATTCTTTATTCACTACCAATTTAATTTAAACAAAACAAGAACAGTAAATCTTAGAATAAAACCTGGTGTTTGAAGCTACAGGAAAAGAAGATTTTTGATGTAGAGCCTCCTCCAAATATCTCACAATTTCTCTTCAACCATGTAGTATTCCAAGCAAACAAACAATCCAAAAGCACAACCAAACTTCAACAGAAGTTTCCAAATCAATTCTACAGCCAAAAATTTCTTCAAACCATCCTCTGTGCAATTTTTTCCAAAAATATCCTCTCACACCTGAAGAAGCTTTTCCCTCTCCAAAATTCTCTCCGTGAATGAATTTGCAACCAACTCTTCTCATTAATTAAACATGCACTTGTGGCATAAATAAAAAAATCCTCAACAACCAAATCCATTTTTCATGCAAAATAAAAAATTTAAAATATTAAAGTATTAAATTAACTCCAACATTTTGAAAACTAACTTTCCTTTTAAATTTCAATTTCAAACAAATTCCAATTTTTTCTTTTATTTAATTTAATCACATAAAGTCAATTAATTAATTTTAATTATTTAATAAATAAATTCAATCCTTTTGGGACTAAATTTAATTAATTAAATAAATTTAATTTAATTAATTAAATAAATTTAATTTAATTGAATTAAATTTTATTAATAAATTTAAATAT